>JAPXVT010000018.1:18163757-18175917 GCA_029823135.1 Acanthurus reversus
AGCATCCTCATGTCTGTTGTGTTGACAAGTGTGGCCTAACAGACAAATACTTACTATGAACAGTATCCCTGCGTATTTTACTTTTGTTTAGTTAAATAGTTCAGTTAAATATTTTTTCACATTTATTTTTAGTCTTGTGTTTTATTCTGATTTTAGTGAAATGATATATTGCCATACTATGCCATGAGTTTGTTTCCCTCATTTTATTTTAACCTGGACAAACACTGTTCAGATTAAATATCTTTTTTGGCCAAGATAGGAAGCAGCACAAAGTGAAAACAAATAATTGTAAACAAAACAGACAATATTTCTGGAACGAAAGTGTTATATAAACTGTGCATCCAAAAATACCAGTTTGAGCATTAACAGCCCAACAATTTATTCTCCTGATCTTTTCAATCATTAGACTGTAAAACATTCTGCAAAACGATCCAAACAATGTGCGAAATACCTACAAGCCCTTTTATCTAGTCTCTGTTCCAAAACTTGGTGCAGGCAACATGTAAAAGTAATGTGACTGCAAAGAGCTGTGTCCAACACTCTTCAGTGAAATATAAATAATACAACGACTGAATGGGAAGCAGTCCAAGTTGCTTATAATCATTGTTTTATATACGGGTGACAAAAACAAGCAGCACGTTGATTTTTCAAGCTTCGCTGTGTTTTTTCCCCACAAGGTGTGTCCCTGTGGACAGTCGTCTCTGATTCCTCAATCTTTACCTTTTTGCACAATAGAGGAAGCACGCTAACAAGGCTTTTGAGGATCATGTCACCCACATCTGGCAGGTCTCCTCCTCACCTGCAGCAGAAGTGTTAATCACAGCAGTAAGACTATCAGAGCTTACTGTTTGAGAGATTCATTTGTTTTCACTGAATTTAACTTTTTTCCATCATGGACTCATGGTGCCATTCCAGTTACTTTCTTGTACAGTAATTATGCACCCAAGACAGACAATATATAATTTAATGGGATCATATGATATCAGATCATTTGTATTATGCTGCATTGAGTCAATTGTAAATTAAATAAATAGATCTATAAAAAAAAAAAGAAACAGTTGCACATTTGCAACACCCTGAAAGATGTTAAGATATTATGACTTTAACATGATGCAGTTGCTATGCAGCGATGAATATTTAACCATTCACCTGTGGGGATTAAACACAAAAGAACAACACACAATACAATATTCATGAATACTTTTAAATAGGCTAACAACTGTGTATGTGCATCACACGAGCAAGAACATTCAGTCTGCACAACACTGAAAGAACTGTAGAGTGTAAAACCGCCAAAAAGACAGTCATCAACAAAGCTCCCAACAGTTTAAATCAAAAGGGATTTAAAATATACTAAAGGCTTTGGTTTATTACCCAGCAGTCTCCTTTAGTTCTTCAGGAAGAAAATAGTAAAATTATGTTTTTGTTTTTCCCTTCCCAGTGGCTTTATTCCCATTGATGAGAGGATTTGTTCACGTTTAGCACTGATTCATAATTTAGCATTTAGTGTTGGCGTGTTTGTCCCAGCTCCAGTATGCACCTACTGGTCCCAGCAGAGTCTCTGAGGAAACCCAGCAGGCAGTTCAGCCTCATGCATGATGATTAAATTTGCTTCTAGATGGAAAATGTTTTTACCAGTTGGACTGTTTGCTTGCTATTCTTTAGATAAATGACCTTAAAAAAAGGCAAAATGCTGTTTTGACGAAAATGTCCTTTCAGAGGCCGCACCGGATCAAGTGATGTGACAAAACAACAACGTATCAGTTTCTTTAAGCCTCTTTCCAAAGCCTGCTATTCCTCTCATGTCTGCTGTGGGGCTCTGTCGCACAGGAAATCACACCGTACCTCTCTCTCTCTCCCTCTCTCTCTCTTCTCCACTCCCCATTTCCTTTGTCATCCATCCCTCTGATCCTTTCTCGGCCAGCAGGGAGACTTTTAGCTTCTTTTTCTTCACGCCAGTCCTTGACATGTCACACTTGCGCTGCTCAAAGATCAGACTGACCGGACATCAGACGATGAAATATGATATGTGACGTTATTAATGTGAAATAGTTTCCAGCTTTAATTCATCCTGAATGGTGTTTTTAGACACATTCACTGCTGAAAATGAATTGTATGACTGCAGTGATAAAGTGATAATCGTTTCTTTTCAATTGCAAGTACAATAAGTACATTAATAATGTAATAAACTTGATTAGTATAGCACTTTTCCAAGCAACACATTGCCACACAAAACAGCTAAACACAGTGTGTACGAGTGTTTATGGGCTTTTTAAATGGATGCTTAAGAGGAGATTTGTGCCAAAATCCCTGGACACCCTTTGCAGGCACAAGGTGTAGCGTCACGCTACCATAGAAAATGGTACAGTGTTAAGAAGACTTAAGTATTAATTACCCTATTAACTACATAGGATTCACTGTCTATATCAGGTCAGCCTCTTGTGTTGAAGCAGGCTGTGGAATTAACAGAGGACTGCATTAATCCCCTCTTATTTTCCACATCAGCACTGGCGCATCTGAAAAACATGGTCCATTCAGACGTTAATTACATAAAGTTCAGTGATGTGTGTGTGTGTGTGTGTGTGTGTGTGTGCGGGGAAGGGCCATTTGTTTTCGAGACGACATCAGCGGTGAAACACATTAATCAATTAGTCTTAGGTGATAAACACACGAAGCGCACCATCACGTTTCACATGGGATTCCCGGGTTTCAAGGTTGCTGCTGTCCACTGACAAGTAAACGCTCAGTACACACACACTGTAGTGTACACAAACACACACACACACACATACACACAGATCTAATTAAAACCATTGTTGTGAATAGATCTGATTCCATTTCAGTGTGGTTAACAGTCCTTCATGGATAAGTAATGAGCTGCTGCCATCGGAGGGAGAGGACTTCAACCCTTTAACTCCTCAGCTCTGCTGCTGGACTGCAGCAAGACTTCTTCAGGAGTTACTATGGTGATTGGTACTGTATCTCTCAATGCTGTGACATGACACAAGCCATGAGTTGTATGCCAATGGACAATTTAGTTTCAGGAACTTAATTCAAGTCATCACTTTGGCTCTGTTTACCGCAGGCATTAAAGTGTGTCTTGGGTGGTCCGATTGCAAGTGAACCAGGAACAGGAATCGAGACCTTGCTCCGAGTCGTCCGATCTGTGGAGTCTAATGAGCTTGAGCTTGAGCAAGGTGAAAGAAGAGGCTCAAACAGTGCAAAGCATGGCTTCTTAACATTAAATAGGATGAAAACAGGGCCACTTGCTTTGTCTTAAAAAAATTCTCAAGTAAAGGTGGAAACAGAATCAATATGTTGACACATATTTCAATGCAACATGGGCTCAAATTCCAGAAATGTCGTGTATTTAACACTTTATGCTTGAATGTGGCGCTGCCTCACAACCCAGCAGCCCATCTGTTACCAAGGGTAAATATCCTGAGTTCTAATATCATTAGCAGGCAGGCTTAGCAAATTTTTTCTTTGACTAAGAAAACCAAAATGAAAATGAATACTGTACAAATATTCTTTCATGACAGACTGTTCCTACAGCTAATCTCAGGCTGTTGTCAGCTCATCTTGGCCATCAGCTTCCAGCCAGCAAAACCCTGTCACACCTGCAGCACAGGAGGGAAAAATGAGTGAATGAGTGTCAAAGTTCAGCCACAAAACTTGGAATGTATTCGTAGTCTAAGATCTACTTCACTTTGTTTCTGCTGTGTTCAGCCTCAGGGGTAATGACACAATTGTGTTCATGCTGAAAACCCGCGTAGGTTAATTTTTTATTTTTTATTTTTTGCAAACAGAAAATTGATCAGGAATTGATAATGGGAACGGAAAAGAGAACTGATATAAAGAATTAATAATGGCACTTCTATCAATCAAATCCTTTCAATCCCCACTCTAAATAGACAGTTTTAGGTACATCAGTTCATAAAAGAGATTTTATGCATCCTCACATGTGTCTCAAGTGACCACCTGTGATTGGATCTCACCTCCCTGCTGTATATGCAAATAAATAAAGCCTGTTTTTCCAAATTGTTTTCAAAATGGAATCAAGGCTGATTTTAGCTTTAGCTGCAAAGACGCAGCTCAGGCAACTCACACAGCGTTTGTAGAAAATAAACACAAAGCTGATAAATGATGGTGCTTTTAAACGATACAGGGTGCCAGTGCAGTGCCAAAAACACTTTGTAGTAAATGTTGCTTGCTACAGAATTTTGAATTAGCTCTAACTTTCTTAGAGACTTATTATTTAGCCTTAGAGAAAAATGATCGCTGTAACTCAAGCACCTTACAATAAGACATTTTTCAGTATTTCAGTGTTGTTCTATATAAGAAATTGTCTCTTATTGGTGATGGGAAAAAGCAACGCTTTGTGACCTTGTTAAAATAGCAAACAAGTCTAAAATCTAAATTAGTCCGAAATCACTCCTAGATCTGTAATTTGTGTCTTTTGTTACAGAGTTTGGCCAGACAAACAAGTACTGACTGCAGTTTCAGTCTTCCCACTTTTAATACGACAAGAAGAATCTGTCAGATAATGAGTCACCATTATGAGTAACGCAAAGAGGGACTGCCAAGAGACTTCAGTTAACCAAGTTTCAAGACAGTTTACCTATAATGACTTCACTGTTATGTGGTTAATAGTCAATAATCTGTGTCTGTGGGGGCTCTGCACACCTACACACTTTAAATGACCCTGCTTGACTTGGGCCTCAGTATGCGAAGGTGATTTGTGTCAACTGTATGACGTCATCAAACTATGAGCTGACAGGAACAACAAGCCTTTTGTTTTGCTATATTGTGACATGTTGTGTAAATAGATTTAGAAATGAGTGATGGCTCGATTTCATTTAAGCTTCTTCAGTTTCAGGGTCCTGACGTTCACGCTGGCTTACTGTCACATTGTCACTGCTTGCTGGGGCACTTCAGTACAACTAAGCCATCATTAAATATATAAAAAATTATAAGTAACACCTGTGCTCATGCAGCTATGACAAATCAAAATGTGTGCTGTGAAAAAAGCTTAAAATGATAAGATGTCCCCCCTTAACAGAAACAAAACCAACAGAAGGTTGAGTGAGATAAAGGAAAAGGTAAAGGCACTTTATTGGTCACAAACACAAAATACAGGGAAATTGGTCTCTACATTTAAGCCATCCCAGAGGAGCAGTGGGCAGCGCAGCACCCGGGGACCAACTCTAGACTCTGAGCCAGTACCTCGGTCAAGGGTACTAGGAGTACATACTGCTGTATAGGCTCTTGCCCTTCCCTTGGAGTACATCAGTGATGTGGACATACATGGGCAACAGCTTGTCTTCTATCACTCTTTCCCAGGCCTGCTCCCTGGAGAGGACATTCCAGGTGCTGTTGCAAAGCGACTATATAAAAGCTATGCATTACTAATATCTTCTTTCAGATGAAACCACAGCACAAGGTATTGTGGCAACATCCCCTCTATGAGGGATCGCACAAGCTGGACCTGATTCTCATGCTACACTGTCAGCTGAAGAGTGTAGTCATTGCACGTCCTTACCAAAGTACTGGTTGCGATAAGGATAACGTGCTGGTCTGCTGTAAGATCAGGATTTAGCCCAAGAAGAAGTTTCATCAAGCCAAACTGCCGGGGAAGCCACATATCGATACCAGCAAGACAAAGCACCCAGGGAAGGTGGAGATGTGTGTCAAGAGACTGTAAGATAGTCTACAAGCGAAGTCCTCAGAGGGAGACGCAAAGCAGAGACGGGCTCATCTAAGGTAGACAGTCAATGGCACTGCATTCTCTGTCTTTGGCAGGATGCAGGGGAAGACTGACAACTGGTTCGAGGCAAATGCCACTGAACTCAATACTGTGATTGAGGAAAAGCATGCTGCATTGTTGGAATACAAGCGACAGCTAACAAAGTTACCACTACAAGCTAGGAGTAAAGTGCAGCACACAGCTATAAAATGTACAAACAACTTTTGGATTCATCTCTGTCAGAGGATTCAGTGTGTACAGTGGTATCAAGAAGGCCATCCGGCCAACACACAGCAAGACAGCTCCACTCAAATCAACTACTGGTGAAATCATCACAGACAAGAAAGAGCAAGCAAATGGAGTGGTGGGTGAAGCATTACATGCATACATACATACTTGTATGGCAGAGAGAACACCATCTCAGACACCACACTAGAAGCTGTGGAGCGCTTGCCTGTCACCTAGCTATACGATCTACTATACAGCGAGCTTGCAACAAGCAAGAGAGCTCAGGGCTACCCCCAACTCCGACTCAAAGATGTCTGTAAAAAAAAAAAAAAACATTAATTGCCTTGACATGGGCATTAAAGTGAAGAAGAACTTGCTCTGGACCACTTTTGCTGTAGACTAAATTGCAAACTCTAGTAATGGGGAAAAGAAGCTAAAACTTGTGTCACTTGAACAAAGAGCTACACACAAGAACAGCCAACAAGCTTTACCTGTAGACACCACTTTCAAGTGCAGCCGCTGCAGCAGGGGTTATCAAGCGCTTTGAGCAGTTGAAAAGACTAGAAAGGCGCCATATAAATACAGTCCATTCCATTTGCTCCAGTACCAACTGATCATGACTTTTCAAGGCTCAGATCCATGGCCACTTGTGATCAACAGATGCCACTGGAATACAGTTGACATGTAGTCACAGCTAGTTACAGCTGACAGATCTAGTAAGACAGTAATTTCATAAACTGACTCATGGCAAATATTGGAATAGTTGGTAGACTGTTGTTACTGCAGATGGAACATGAGTCAATCAAATCTCATGTTAGCTTGTGTGTCACATTGTTTTAGTAAAGGCACCTCAAATCTGTTCAAATACAGCAGGGATGCAGTATAAAATTCGAGGTTTGGTACCAGTGTAATGAAACACCTTATCACCTTGATAAAATAGTCACACGTTTTGTTATAATTCAGTGTGGAGGCAGACGTGACATCCTGTGTGACTCGCTGAGTGTTTGTCACTTCATAAATGTCAGCGGACTCATCAAACTCTGACCATGTGTCAGTCCGAGTCAAGGCTACTTTCTTTGCCTTCTCCTCTCCTTAATTTCTATCGGCGGCGGCAGGCCTGAAGCAGGGCTGCTGCAGCTCTGACACCCACATCATTAAAGCCTCATCATTGCAGGCTATCCACGTGATGGTACACACACACACACACACACAAGCTGTTAGCAGACAGACAGGTTGGATGAGGAATCTCTGACAAAGCTCTGGCTAAACAGCCAGTGAGGATGAATCAAATGGGCACCCACGTGTCTATTTGGCGCAGAGAAAAATAAATAAAATGCAAATACAGGCCTACAGGGCGTCTTCCCCTCCAAAATATTCAGTTTTCTCTCTGCCTTCCCCCCATAACACCCATCCTCAACCCCCTCCCGTCTTGCAGCTGAGTTGAGTGGGGATGTCAGCCCCCTCTTAGTTTTCCAAATTGCTCTCGAAACCTAGCCAGCCATGGCAGATCTACATTCAGCAGAGGACGGAATGAGGGCATGGAGGAATAAGTTTCCAAAATGAAACAAGTAGATGTTTCTGAGCATGATGGCCCAAGGAAACAAGCTTTTTAAATGGGGTGAAGGAGTCACTTAGTCACACCAGGAGATAAAAGTTGACCTTCAGGATACTTGTGTGAGGACAAGGAGGCAGTTTCTAATGATTTGTGTATTACTGCATCAATGTTTGTGGATGCAACCAAATTAATAACAAATACAAAAATAGAAATCAATGTTAAAACTGTACTCGCAGCTTTAGAGGTGGGAAGTAACTGAGTGAGCCTACAAAAAATTTTGGCCTGTTTAATTTCATTAGTTTATTTGTTGAGCTACTTTACATGCGGTACAAGAGGGGGGGTTTTTGCATTGCCTCTTTCCTCTGCTCATTTATGTTGTCTGTTATAGCTACTTTTCTTTTTAACCCTCTTAATTTCTTTCTTGTCTGCCCAAATCTTGTTTCATTTGTTTACCGACTATTCCTTCTTTCTTTCCTCTCACCTTCCATCATATTTATCTTTCCTCAAATTTACCTCATTCATCTCTTTTTTTGATTTCCTTTTTTCATTCTTCTATCAAGTCTGATTTTTTCCTGCCTTGCATTATATTTTCGCAGTTTTCTTTTTTCTTTCTCTTTTCAAGTTTCCTCCTCCCATCTGTTCTTCATTATTGTCTCACTTGTAACGCTTTAGGCTTTTCTCTTTGTTCTTTCATCTTACTTTCAATCTCTTCTTCCCTCTTCCTTTTGTAATTAATTTCCTTTTGGCCATCTGTTGTCCTGATAGAGATAAATATTATAATATATACAAAATATCCTTATTGCCTATTTTTTATTTCCTTCTTTTCCTTATAGACTTTTTACTTAATCTGTCACTTCTGGTTTCTTTCCTCATTTTCTTTCTTTGCCAGCTTTGCTGGTTTCCTTCCCTTCTGTCCTGTTTTTTTTTTTCAATTTTCTTTCCATCATAATGTATTTCTAAGTTACTGTCTGTCTTTAATCTTCCTCTGTTTGTTTCTTTTTTCTTTCCATCATTTATGCATTCTGTCTTTCCTCCACTGATTTCCTTTTATTCTGTCCTTATTTTTAATGTTTTACTTAATTTTATTCTTTTCTTCCTCCCTCCCTCATATGATGTTAGTAAAGGAGGAAAACAAAGATGAGTTTCCTATTCTCTTTTTTAAATCTCCATCCTATCCCTTTGTCTTTCCTCATTTTGTTAGTCTTCATACTTTCTTTCCTTCTATGTCTCCCTTTTCTTGTTTATTTTTATTCTTCCTCTCTGTGTTTCTGTTCATTGCCCCTTCTTTTCATTTGCCAACTTATCTGAATGTTCTCTGTCTCCAAAAGTTTTATTTCTCCCACACACTAAAACCAAACTCAATCACACTTCTTGCAATCATTTAAACTTTTCATTCTTAATTAAAGATCTATTACTTGTAATACAGTATTTTTTTAAGGTGTTGTTGTTACTGCAACATCGAAACATCACATTTTTCTTGCAGACAGTCTTCACATGTGGACAGAATGAGGTGTAGAATTTCTGTCATCTCAACATTTTACACTTGTCATTTGGGGAATTGACAGACAGCAAAGAAGAAAATTGGTGGAAATTTGAGGCTGCGGCACTGACAGTAGACCTGGCAGTGAGACTTAACAAGCCTTCTCCCCTGACCCCAGCTCTACTTGGCCCCTCCTTGGACTTCACAGTCAGCGATGGTGTACACATTGCAGGGGTGTATGATGTGTGACAGAGCTGTCACAGGTATCAAGCCTGTGTGCGGCGAATCCACTGACTGTGGCGAGGAGCTTGGAGAGGACAGGTGGGGCGGAGGGAGGTAATGGTGGGCTAGAAGGGAGAAAGCGGGGGATCTCCATCGGAGTGACAGCTCATCCAGGTGGGGGACAGCTGGATGACAGTGATAGAAAAGGATCAACTCAAATACAGACTGTCATCATGTCCCTACAGTCACTGCTATTCTTTGCTGTTTTGCAGACTTTATATACTGTGGAAAAACCCAGGAGTGTTTTTGCAGATTTGTGCAATAAAAGTAGATAATACAGTGAGTCTATATACTGTACTGCAGCATGTGGTGCTATACACACATTCAGTGAAACCCTATTACAGCGCTGAACACTGGACACACATCACTGCTCAGGCTAGATCTGGGTCACAAGGCATTAAATCCCCTTGTTCATCAGCTGCCCTTACACGCACACACGCACACACACACACACACGGGACAAACACACACTGCATCCCACTACTGTCACCTCACCACATACCATCTGTCCTCCAAAAGCTGGGCTATGAAATCCATCAGGGTCTAACAGGTCAACCTCCACAGAGCTGGCAGACGCACGTAAACCAGCCAGCTGACAATGCCGATGTCTCAACTAACACCATGGGCTAAGGGGGAACTCAGATGACTGCTTCTGTACAATCAGTCAGTCTGTTTCTTGGACTAAGATGTTCTTCACTGATCCCAAATTGGGAAATTTACGTACAGCAGCAAGTAGTTCAGCCATTGCACAGGCAGTCACACATAGTAATACGGTTAACATGAGATTAAAATAGTATAAAAAATATATCAGGGTTTCATTTTCATCTATATGAACACAATATAGAAATATATTGCAAGAGAATATATACTAGACGAGGGGTTTTCAAAGTCTCAGACTGTGGGCCTCCTCCCAGCGAGCATAATAGCAACTGCACCACCCCTACTATACAATTATTTGTGTTATTTTTGTTTTTATCATATTGTTTAATTACATCATGAATATGGATTTCAACAACAAATAAGTAAACATTATTTTATGAATAAATAACAGTAATAAATCAGTCTGTGTTACATTAAAAAACAATTTGAACAATGTGAACATCTTTGGAGTATTTGAACATGTCCATCTATTCTTAACATCTTTTAAAGATATTTTAAATGTGTTCCATCATTTTAACACCTTATTCAACATTTTAAACACATTCATCTTTTTAAAAAACATTATTTAAAAACACTTTTGGAAACAATTTCACCTACTTCAGTGGGAACAATGAGCTTGTGTCGTCAATGTGCAACGCAGCTAAAGCACTGCAGCAAGGAACAAACATAAATCATCCCCTTCCTATAGCCCTGAGTGGTACTTTCTTTGAATCATGGTTAATGCAGGAAATCTGCACTCACACAGGTAGGTGGAGCCGAAGGGGGATGAGCACTTTTTATAGACTCTTTGGAGAGGTTATTGTCATACTTTCTCCGTTTTCTTGCACTAGCTTCTTTCTTCTCTCTCACTGAATGTGTTATGAATTGATCCAATCCCCTAACGTAAGTTAACTAGCTTAGATGTAAGTTGGTTTTAAGTTTTTTCTCTCGTTTTTTTCTTTTCGTCCCATGCCTTCCTTGAAGTGCTCTGGTGCCCCCCAGAGGAGGCCTGCATCACTTTGAAAAACCACTGCACTAGAAAGATGTAATTCTGTGATGCAACATCACAGAAAGACCATGAAGTAAATCTTTCTGTTGAAGGAAATGTGATTTCTTTGTAAATATGCTGTTTTGATACCCACAAAAAAAGAAAAACATCTTAGCCTCCTCAGATCTAACTCCCTCTGTGTTGCAGACTTGTTTTCTTATCATTGTTATTGGTAGTGATGGCTTAACTTTGAACTTTGCTAATTTAAATTGAGATATTTTGTCAAAATTGCACACAGTGTCTAGTGAAAAATGCATGAAAAAGTAGAAACATTTTGTTGTCAAAGCTGTTCTTAACAAGAATTAAAAAAAACAACAAAAAAACCAACAACAATCATAAGTTAAACAGTGTAAAAACCTCATAAGCCACCAGTCAAACTTTGACAACAGAGACTTTGGTTTGCATCCTGAGTACTGTCATCCTGTTCTGTTAGTTTTAGGCCATATGTGGTGCCAGGGGCTTGCTTAGGGAGCTTCAACCCTCATTGTTTTTATCACAGCCCCAAAAC
Organism: Acanthurus reversus; assembly: GCA_029823135.1. Lineage (NCBI taxonomy): Eukaryota > Metazoa > Chordata > Actinopteri > Acanthuriformes > Acanthuridae > Acanthurus > Acanthurus reversus. The sequence goes on from JAPXVT010000018.1 coordinate 18,175,244, forward strand.
TCTGATGTTCATCACCTGTGGCATTTTTTTGTACCAAATCTCAATCATAGCTGTGTGGGAGCTACTGTGTTTTAAACTAAACGTTTGGAGAAGAGCAATGATGGAACCAAAATAGAGTCTCGCCCCCTCCCTCCTGTTGCTTTTTGCTCAGCCTCTGTCATTGAAGCTATGCCTGGGAGAGTTTCCACTGGACAGGTTTTATGCCTGACAGTCAGGATATTAAAATGAAATGGGCAAAGTTAGCATGACATGGCTCAGCTTTGCTTGAGTTTCAAAAGTTGTAAAAGCTTGTTTTCAGTCAAACTTCACCTCTATCATAGTAACAGGTGGCAGCATATTTTTATCTTTGCCTGCTGTGTGTCTACATGACTGCCCACTCTGTCTTGTCCCTGTAGTTATAATACTAAAATGTTGAATACTTGTGACAATTATACTCACTTCTTTTTGACATACTCCACTGTGTCCATAAGAGGGCAGCAGTGTTAAAACTTCAGGCTCATTCAGGAGAATGATCTCTTCAAAACCCTTCAAATCTACGGATTCGGCCAACAGGTAGGCAAACCTGACCAATTTATGGGTCTAGCAATCTGTGTTAGGGGTTTTTTTAATTATTTTTCTTCTCACTTCTCCTTTGCAGATCAAGTAAACTCACTCCAGCTCCCACACCGAAACCA
>JAPXVT010000018.1:18219570-18229841 GCA_029823135.1 Acanthurus reversus
AGCCAACAGGTTTCAACTAGGTCTTCATCAGGGCTTATATTAATGAATTAGACAGTTTGAATTATAAAAAAAATTTAAGAACTTATCCTGGTCCAGAGGCTGGGTTAACAGGGGCATTATTTCCATATGCAAATTCTATCAAACCACCACAATAAATACGCTTGAAATGACTCATAACAACAAATGCACATGGTTGCAATTAGCCATGTCATTATGAAAAATGTGCATGCGTTTTTTTGCGAGCCAGAAATGTTCAAAAGAACACCTCAAAAGTCTGAAAACTAATTAGAAATAGTAATTAAAATGATGTATAAAGGGCCCTACCATGTTTATTAACAAGTAGGTAGTCACTGGTAAGTTTATTCACAGATTTGTGGATATTTAACTCTGACAGACCAGTGTTTTTTAGCTTATGAGCACCAAAATAATTAAACCAAACCAATAATGTATACTGTAACTAAGCTTAGATTTCTGTGTGTGTGCATGTGTGTCTGTATTTTGTGATATGCATGGAAACCGAAGTCTTACTGAGACAATAAAGCAATGGCTGCAGGCTTTTTACAGCCATATGTCCGCCCAAGTTGAAAAATACATATGTGTTATATTGTACTTGTCTAGTTAATTTAATCATAAAACATATGCACATGACAATTGCTTTGGAAAAACTTGCTTGTTTTTCTACAAAGTGCTTACAATGGAACCACATTCTGCACCAAGATCATTTAGTTTTGTGCTTCTGTGCTTTTGAATCCTGAATGAAATACAGGCTGCATGTAAATATATATTTCTTTATATATTTTTGTCTAAAAATCCCATTTATAGAATAAATGATCTCATGTACCTGTTAGAACTATCAGGGAGGTTAAAAAAGTGCCCTTATGAAAGCAAAGTAGGCTCTACTGCGTAGAGGGTGCAGTCATGATTATTTCAAATCCATTACTAAGTATAAATACAACGAAACTCCATCAAAATATTGATTTTGAAATGATAATCAGTAAAAGCCAAGAAGTATATTAATTAAACATACTGATAAATTTCAAGGAGTTATATTATCAATTATTTAAAATTGCTGATGACTAGACCTTGATATCTAACAAAATATGGTTCCATATTGTCCATTGTTATGATCCCAGAACAGGCTCCACCATCTATAGGACTCTACGGATAACAGCTTATTTTTACTGAAATGTACATGTTGAGCCAGCCAATCATCAATCATATCCTATCTGATATGTGTGTCTCTCAAGAAAGAAAGAAAGAAAAAAAGAAAGAAAGAAAGAAAACCGCCACCTGCCATCCTTTTTACTTCAGCAATGGCAAATTTAGTCCATTAATCTACTTTTCTCTGCTGTGCCTTGAGTTTCTTGAACAAGACCAGGAGATTTTTTGGGATGTCACGACTCTCTAAACAAATAAAGGCCTGCATGTAATAGCCAAAGCCTAATTAAAAAAAAAAAACAATGGAGCAAAGGAAAGGCACTAAAACCCTATTTGGATTTGAAAAATTTCACCAGTTATCAAAACTTTTTAAAAAACACATCCTGATTCCCATTGCAAGAGACACAAAGAAACTCTGGCAAGTCCCCACCCATGACATTACCATGGGTTTAAAATCAGAAAATCCCTCCTTTGCACCGCCTTTCCATGGAATGGCAAATTGCTGTAAGGATGTGTGTATACAAAGCGATACAACAACCCCTTCATTGCCTGTGCTCAATGAGATGCTACTCACATGCTATGATAGCTACTGGGAGTGATCTAAAGAGGCTTTTGTCTGGACAGAAACAAGTCAATAATGCCTGCATGAAAACTTAAGCTTCATTGTTGTGGAAGCTGTATTTTTGTACAGTTAATGGACCACCAAATCCTGTTTTTTCCTGCTCAAAACATTGTGCTTGTTTATATGTGCTTGACACATAATATTTATTGTGCTTGCCACATCGAGCTTTGTTTGGGCTAGTTTTCTCAGATCGTGTGAAGCCTGTAAGCTTTATGATTTAATCACTGCTATTTTTCAAATGCAGTCTATTCTTACAGAATTAAATTACAAGAACTTTTTTTTTTTTTTTTTTTTTGAAAGTGTAGTAGATAAAATGCCATTTAACCAAAGTATTAAGCTCTGGTCTATTTGTTGTTGTTGTTGTTTGTTGTTTTTTGTTTTGTTTTGTTTTTAAATCCAAAATCAAAAGATATAAACATTATGGTCAGGCCAGTTTCCAGAAAAATAAAGGAAAAAAACTGAAACTAAATATATAAAAACTTAAATTCAACAAAACTAGCAGACACACTACTTTTAAATTACAAAACTATTTCAATCTAAACTGACTGCAAACTCCAAACATCATCATTTTCCTGCTTGATACTGTAATTCCTGTCATGATACTGGCCCTGGTTGATCTCTATGACTTCTAATGTTAGCTGCATGGTGGGGGGTTGAGGGGTAGCCCACAATGGCTACTGTAAACACCAATCAACATCAAAGCAAATTCTATAGACGTTCCTTCTTACAAGAACAGTAAAACATACAGAAGCGAATACCACTCTCCCTTCAGTTTCATAGGAACTTTAACTCACATTACCATGTGTCTGCATGCAGTGTTATTGTGGCCATGAGTTACTGAACACAGGAACCTCAGAGCAAAACATAATAAATCTTCTTTTCCCCCAACAGCTTCTCCTCCATGCGCTGACATTATGCACATTTGCATACATTTTCTAGAAACTGTTACACGCTTTGAGCTCATTTAGCCTAAACACCCAAGGTGGAAAGAAATAAGCATGTTAACAGTGATACACAGTATGTGCTCCTTGATTCATTAAAATAGCTTCATTTATGTTCACCGTATCACAGTAATTATGGAGGAAAATTTTGTTGTTTTGTTGGTTTTATAATAATAAAATGCAACCATCAACTATAAATCTAAGCAACAGGACATATACCGCATTGAGTCCAACATTTGTTTGGTGTTTGATTACAACCACATGCAGTTCATCATCAGCTGTTTGCCCACAAGAGCCATTATGTAGTGATGTAATTTACTTCTGTTTAAAGAATATCAGTGGCTGTGATTGCTGTTGCCTCATATGGAAGCACAAAAACCATCAAACCATGAAAGGAGTGGAGCAGCATCACTTTGCACAGGTGAAACCATATACTGGGGTTACATGTAAATGTTTCTGTGATAAATTAACACAGTGTACTGTTTTTGTAATAATAATTTAATATAAACTATCCTTCAGATGGTTCGGGCTGCATGCAGAGCATGCTTCATGGCTCTCCTTGGCAGAAGCACAGAGGATACTGCGAGCATTGTTCGCACTCTTAATGATTACAGGATATAAGTCTTATGAATATCAATGAAGGTGCTCTCTGTCATTTGCATTTCAATCATTTAAAATGTTCCTTTTAGAGGCACTTTTTTCCTAACTATAAGATGTCAAAGACACTTTGAATCACTGCAGCTGATATCAATTTATGAAGTGTTTCTCTTTGCTTTTGAATTTTTTACATTACATGTCTGTTTTCTTATCAGAAAATAGAAAAGAAAGAAAAGCAAATGAAAAATAAAGTTCTCGATTAGGGCCATATTTACCAAACCTACTGCAAATTACCACCAGGGCCATGAAACTTTGTATTAAAGCAATCAGGTGCATTCCGAGGTAGTTGGAATGCACTCCTATATTACACGTTAGAATAAATCCAGCTGCTGTTTAAGACGGATATTGTGCTTGTCTATAAAGCAACAAAACATACGCTTCTTGCAAACATTTCTGCTCTAGGAAGGAAAAACACTACCTCTGTGTTTTAAAATGTATATCTAACAAGACTATTGCTTGAACTCGACACTTCTAGATTGTCACATTTTCCTCTGACAGTTTCAAAAGTGAGGAACTATTGAGGGCATAGGTATGCTTCAATCAAAGTGCTTCTCAGATAACGAAACAGTATTTTATCTCCACCCACCAACACACACTTTTTCAACATCTAATTAGACAGACGATCCAATAGTTGACCACTTTAATTATGTCATATGCTGGTATAAAAAAGGCAGGGTTTGGATTCTATCTCAAGCTCTCTTTTTTAATTCTTATCACAACTTTACACATTTACTTTCCACGAGAACAACTGAATAAACAGAGTGTGGCTACATCTGCCATGAAAAATCATGCTGAAAATGAAGGGCAAGAGCAAGAAAAAACTTCTCACCAGTGTGGGAATTTTGGGGATTAGGTAAAAAAGACAGTGTGTTGGTTGACTTTCTAGTCTACAGGAAACTCAAAAACTGACCATGTAAAAGGCAGCATACCACCATCCTGTTCAGCATCAACTCGCCTTTGCCTCCATCATCCTGTACATTTTGCCATGGCAGAGAGAATAAGATGCACTAAGTCTGCGAGCCCAAAATTGGAAAATGTTGCAGTCTTGGTCGTGTTAAAGATTCTTTGGCCAATGACAATTGTGTCTTTAAAATCTGATATCAAAATTTTTAATGTATTTTTTTTTAAGTATTCTATTTTTGCCAAGCTAGGTGCAGAACAAATGCAGGTCTAAATTCTGTGTCCTGGGAGAATATGTAGGTGTGGCAAACCTTTTTGGTAATTCAATGAACACAAACTAAAGGCGCAGTGGTAAAGTATTAGGAATTGATAAGTAAAGGGTGAGTCACAGTTGACTTCAGTCACTGCCAGTCAAATCACCTCCTCTTGTCCTCTTTAAAACTGCTGTGACCAGAAATTAGCTCAACACTCAAATTGTTGAATCTCTTTTGGGTATTTCCACTTCTGCTTCCATAAACTAAACCTTTAGTGGGGCAAGTCAAGTAAATTTTCCCACAACTCACCACATCACCCTTCGGCAAACAGGAAGAATGTCACTTTGAAGTTTAGGCTGACAATCCGGATGATTTTAGGGTACATAGCTAGCTGAAATTTTGGAACTAAGGGTGCTTTTGTGAACTATATTGCAACATTAAAAGGGACTCTAAAAAGTTCCTATATTATGGTAAGTGTTTTGTAAATAATGGCATGATAGTGGTTGTCAGGCTAAGAAAAGCAGAGTCCTTCTGACAGTACACAAGGGAATGTTGTTACGTGGTAACTTTAGCCGTGCTCTGCTCTAATAAGTGCACAGTGGACTCTTACGGTAGTCAGCGGTAAGTAAGCCAATGTTGTGTGTGCACATGTATTTCCCTGAAGCACTAAATAGTCACTTATGCTTTTAAGTTTAGGTTTTGCAATACTGTATTGCAGCGTTGCAGTGTTCTTAAGTGACTTGTGTTATCCTTGGGGCTTTGTAAGGGTTAGCATGGCCTACACCTACTGTCTGCTTCCGGTGTTGTGTGCTTGTTACATTATTATTATTATTATTATTATTATTATTATTATTATTATTATTATTACTGTTGTTGTTTTAGTTTTGCGAGACTGGGGTTTGATTCTTTGCTTGCAAAGGATGGAACACAGTGGTAACTGTGAAACATACTTATTAGGATGAGAAACAGCTTTTATTTGTGCAGTTAATCTGTATTATTGTTGCCAGATGGTAAGTTTTTTCCACCCTGGCCTGTCTATACAAGTGATTGTAAAGATATAAACTGAAAGATGTAAACTATGTGTAAGAGCTTTAAACAGAATGGAGCCTGCATTCAACATCTTTCAGCGTGACTTTAAGAACCTACAATGACTTACAGAAGAAATAGATCACATGCTTTTATTGAGTTAGTGACAATCAAAGGCAGCATCCTCTTTAGCGCCAACTGGATGTGTTTATTAAACTTATCATGGATTTCCATGCTGGTGTAAATATGCTTCGAATTGATCACTTGGTGCTTGAAAATTGTGACTGAATGATTAAAACTGATGTAGTATCTGCTTTGTCTGGCAAGAGCAACAGAGGCTATTTAAACAGGATGCTGAATCATTCCTTAAGGATGACAAAGCCAATGTGATGTCATTGCAACTTCCTTAGAGGTGGCGTTTTGTCCCATCTGCAGAGATGGTTCATCTCAGGTGTGACATGGCACAAAGTTGCACGGTTAAACTGGTGGAAATGCAAATCAAAGTTGAATGTTTTTTGTTTCTTGTTTTTTTCATGGTAAAAAGTGGTAATTAAATGCCGTGTTTCCGTCTGGTTGTGTAAACTGTTAATGGGACACTTCAGTGCTTCATGTTTGCCCACATGTCACACTAGTTGTGCACTGAGAAGGCCTGCCTTTAGTCTGACCTCAGACTACAACAGAATATTGACATGTGAAGCCACTGTCTGATAAACACTGACTCTTATTAATCTTTAAATTTGCAGAAACATGTTTGCAAAACCAGTTTTTGGCTTAAAATGGAGCTACACACTGGCCAAGTTGCTTTCCTCTCTTAAAGCAAGTGACCTTTTCCCCTTTACTCTCCCTGCCATAAGTGTGTGCACACCACTGACACTCACATACTGTACTTTGATCATGCTCCCAGTGCCATTAGAATACAAATTTAGCAACAAATAATGACACATTATCTTACCTGCAAAACATCCCTCACTCTTTCAAATACAAAATATATGGTAAAAGATTAAACATAAAGTTAACTAATCTGTCTCATTATTTTTAATGTCTTTGTAGGTTCCTGCAGTGTACAACAGAGACAGGTGCAGCAATGAGTGTGTGCGGGCTTGACCCCTCCTTACACGTAAAATGCATCAATAGCAGACAGTCCAGCACGGCAAACACAACATGTTACACATATCCCACTGTTTCTACCTGTCATGTGTTTGCGTGCATGTGGTCTGGACAGATTAGCTAACAGCTGCTAGCTCAGCATTCACGTCATTACTGACTGACTAGATAAATATGTTGATGTAACATATGATGGAAGGCCTGCAGCGGAAATCAAGATATTATGGAGGCAGACACAAGTCAGATAAGCAACTGGCAAAGATTATTTATATTTGTGAGGCATTGAAACTGCAACATTTTGACAAGGTTTAGCTTCAGTTTGCCATTTCTACATTAAATGTCTTCCTTTTGTGTAATCTCAAAAGGAAACAGGGAAGACTGGGACTTAATATCCATGAGTTAAAAATGTAAAACTGAGTGCACAGCCCACTTTACAGGCACCTGCACTTACCCAAGATTATTCTCAAACAAAATACCAATTGCCTGCGTGTGTCCCATCATATGTACAAGAATCCATTCTGTTATTTGGAACATGTAGGAGAGATGGATTATGGAGCAATGTTGGTAATGTTTGACTTTCATCTTGAATGGCGTGACTGTGTTTATGCAGTTTGTTGGAAGTGAACAAATATCTTGTAGGACAATCACAAACTGGGACGGGGAGATGATTGAAAGAGGACGACTATTTGATAGAACACAGAACTGTACATGAACAATTTTCTCTCTACAATAACATGCTTTATCCTTTAAGGTGGACATATCCATCTCTCCCAGCAGTGTCAAACAACAACTCAGTGAGAATTACCATAATCAAAATGGATTTTATACCTGCCCGGCCATTTTTCCCTCTCTGCTAAAGATGGTGAAGACATGCAGCTTTCGTTTTATACTAGAATGAAGCTCAGCTGCACTTTAGCAAGATTTTACACTATTTAAGAGTGAATTCACAAAAGATAAATTTATCATCATTTGCAATAGCAGTAAAGACCTAAAGTTTGAGATGCAAAAGCAGTCGTAACTACACCTCTTCCCAGCAAACACACAAACATTTAACAGCCTTACTATAAAGACATTCTATTTCGAAGATCTTCTAAAAGACTTTCTGCTTCTCTGTTCTCCATGGCTCTTTTTACTTAGAACATAAAAGCCTGAACATTCTAATTTAATGTTGGAGCAGGTATATGCATGACAACACACACAAGGTCAACCCAACCATCAGCGCGTGTGAAGCTGCAGTCCATGCAGACCTCCTGCAAATCCAGCCTGAATGCCACCCAGTGTGAATACAAGCTGAAAATCACAGCATTAGCAGCGGTGTTGCTGTAAAGATTTATGCTCTGCACTAACCGCACTCAACCTTCCACCCTCTTTTTTTCCTTTTCCCTAAAAATTCACATTCAGATATCCACACCACCATCTTGTGGCTGTTTGGATAGGGATGCGCATAGAGGGGCTGCTGGGTTGGAAGATGCCCATTTCTGCTGCAAATCGTTCAGACATGAAGAGTTGGGGAAAACGCGGCTGTGAAACGGGTTTAAACACTTTGCCATCTTGAGGGAAAGCGCTTTGTTCTCTTACATCACGACCGGCTCCCTTGTCATCCTGTCGCATTAAAGTTGGCCGAGCTGTTGCTTTTGCAGCGACTTTGTCTGAAGCACCATCACAGTGTCACATCATCACCATCACGCTCAATCACTGATTTACGCAAATAATAAACAGCGTAGCCTAATGAATGATTTAGCTGCTTGTGGGTAGAATGTTCACTACTTGCTGCTGTATTTTCAGTCATTTTGTCCTTGTTTTATTCACAAATGAACAAACCCTCAACTGGAGTCGGATGAAAGTGCGCAAGAATGAGCCTCTGTTGCTGTGCTGTGGGGTTTTTAAGATAAAAACCTCCATGCCGTCCCTGTTTCCATTTTTCTAGGAAGTTCTGCTTGTACAAATGACTGTGATCCAGATGAGATTAACAGTAAATGTCTCTGGATGGATGCCCTGCGGATTATGCTCCTTTATTAGACTGAAGCGTGTCCGCACAAGCCTTTAGAGGAGTAGGTGGAGGAGGAGAAGGAAGGGGGTCAACGCTTTAAAACGCACAGAAATTCAGCCGCTTGCCTATAAATTTAGTCTGTTTCCTTGCAGGAGGAAAAGCTGTAGGGTACAGCATCACATGAAGCCGGCAGCACACTCACCTCAGCCCGTATTCTCCACCGTCTCACTCTTTTATATAAGTCCCGACTTCAGGCGAAATACACACCACATAGGGAAAAAAATACCATAAAGTCCTCGTCCAGTCTCCTTGCACTGCAAATCCAGTCAGAAGCGCAGTCCCGATGTAGTGACGGCAGCCCAACTATACGTCCTACTTGTGTCTCTGTTTGTTTGTGTATCTGTGTAAGTGTGTGTGTGGATGCGTGTGTGTGTGTATGTGTGTGGTGGGGGGGAGAATAGAGATGCGGCTTTATCAGCACAGAAGATGTTTCAATGAGTCATTGCAGAGGCACTGGAAACGGTGCTGAATCTAATTGCTCTCATAGAGCGAGTGCATTGCGAGGACAAGATTAGTGATAGAGAAACCAGGTTTCTCTCGCTGTCTCTCTCTCACTCTCTCTCTCTCTCTCCAGCTTGCCATTGGACTACGCCGACTGAAATTTACTAAGCCTGCAGCCAATGGATTGCCGCATTCTCTCCATCACCGTTAACCAGCCGCTGTGCTGTGGCAGCTCGGCATGGAGGATGGTACATGGCACCGGCTGCTCCTCAAGCCGGGATGCTGAGCACTTTTCTCCACTATGCCTTCAAGAAAAGTTTCCTTTTACCTCTTGTCACAGTTTCGTTTTACATAGCTTATTTACCATGGTGTGATACGGAACTGTGTCACCATGTAATATGTCAGGCCTGGCTTAACCCAATTACAGGTCCCTGAGGAAAAGAGACCAGTGGACCCCCAGTGAGGCAATCCTTGCATTTTCTACCAAAAAAAAGTCTTACATCCTTTAAAAATAATGAGAAGAATGAAAATTTATAATGTCTAAAAATAACAATAACCAAATCAACAATTTTTTGTTTAAATGATTAAACACATCATTTTTTGCCATAGGCGATAAAAAATTCTAAAGACTTGTTGGTCAGTCAGAGTCAGGTGCTGTCATTGGTCCAGCATCAAATATGACTTCCTCTCTTGCCACTTTAACAATGCCTTGTTATTTCCTTCTCTGATTCTGTTAACCAGTGGCCAACATTTGCACAACCACAAGAGGCCACTTTTCAGAAAAGAGTAAATATAGGCCATTTCAAAAGATTGTAGGCCTACAGACTACTGTGTTTTTGTTTTCTTTTTAACATCACCCCCAGTTATACATCTTGTTAGATTCAAATTTAAAGTGCCCCAAACTGACATCCAGACACATCCCAAAATTGGAAATTTCCTTGTTACAGTAGCAGATTATTGCACAGCCACATATAGTAATATAAATAACATTAGCATAAAAGAGAAACTGTATAGAAAATACACCAAGAATGTACATTTGAGCACACAAAGGAAAATATAGGCCTACCAAAATGTACAATACTAACACAATATAGGTATGAACGAGAGTACATGCAAGA
>JAPXVT010000018.1:18246000-18260073 GCA_029823135.1 Acanthurus reversus
TTGGTTATCCCACAGGGAAGAAAAAAAAAATTAAAGAAATTGAAACAATAATAACAATAATGATAATAATAATAATAATAATAATAATAATAATAATAATAATAATAATAAATAAATTGATTTTAAAAGTAAAATAAAATTAAGTAAAATAAAAAGTGGGTACATATAAAGGTGGTAAGGAGTTAAGTACAATAAATAAAAACAAAAATTAAAGTAAACTAAAGCGGAGGGTTACAGTACATAGGCAGTAGCAGACAAGACATCAACAGTTGAGTACAGTCTTTTCATCAAATACATCATGTTGGGAAAAGTTATCTGATAACTGTTGTTGTTACACCATTAATGGTCTATGCCCAGCCGAACGTGTGATGTTATCTAAGTGCCCCTTAAAGCCACTCCAACATTTATCAAAGAGATGTTTTATTTTTTTTTAAGTTGAACATAATCTTTTCAGAGGCCATATATGAAGCAGTTTCTTTCAGCCACATAGAGACAGTAGGAGGGTCCTCACTCTTCCATAATATAGCTATGCATTTGTTTCCAGCAATCAGAGCCAGTTTGATAAAGCGTATATTTTTCCTCCTGTTAATAGGCAGGGCCGATGAGTCTCCTAACAAAACCAGTCTTGGTGAGTGAGGGATCTCAGCTCCTGTGATCTTGTTTAGTGTATCCAAAATATAGCCCCAATATTGTCCCAATTCCGTCTTTCTGGTGTAAAATAAATTCTGTGGATGAGATTTATCTGCAAAAGTTTGTTGCGGCTATTATAAGAGAATTTTTGAGCTCCCAGACAAATTTCCTCCCACTCACAGTCTTCAAAAGTGAAATTAAGGTCTCGCTCCTACTTAGCCCTGGATTTAAGGGTTTTGTTTGCTGAGAGATCTAATATTCTGCTGTAGATCAAGGATACAATACCCTTCGGATGTTGAATGTTTTTAAAGATCTCGTCAGTTAAAGGAGGGTCTAGAGGATTTGGATGGCCGCCCTGTTGTGTGCTAATGTAGTGCCTAATCCGTAGGTACTTAAAGAAATGTGCAGCAGGGAGGCTGAGGGCGTCTCGTAACTGTTCAAAAGATCTGAATACGTTATTTTCACAAAGGTCTCCAAACGTTTTAATCCCTTTATTTAGCCACATCTTTGTGAGCCCATCCCTTAGTGCAGACGGCAAAGCAGGATTATTATGGAAGGGGGTGCTTCTGTGGAGTGGGTTTACACTTTTGAGACGCGATTGTGTAACTGACCATAATTTGGATGTGTGAGTTATAAATGGGTTGTCTGTTTTTTTGTAAGTATATTAAGGGGTAAGGCCACACTTTTCAGCAGATTAGCTTTATGTCTTTATAGCTGGTAGGGAGGAGTTCAAATTGGTTAGGAACAGAATTATATCGTCCGCATATAATGAGTATATAATATAATGACTCTGACTCCTGAGATAGAGGGTTGGGACCTTACTGCGATGGCTAAGGGCTCAATCGCTAATGCGAAGAGTAAGGGTGAGAGTGGGCACCCCTGTCGAGTGCCCTGTGACAGGGGAAATGGGGGTGATATATCTGAATTTGTCTGGATCATGGCTGTGGGGTTGAGGTACAGTAATCGAATCATACCTAACATATTCGGACCAAAGTTCATTTTACGTAGGACTGCAAAGACAAAATGCCATTCAACACGGTCGAAGGCTTTCTCTGTGTCCAGTGAGATAGCCAATACTGGATCGTTCATGGACTTAGCACAGTGTGTTAAGAAATGTTTGTATAAATCCGGTCTGGTCCATGTCAACCAGTGTGGGAACTATTTTCTCGAGTCTGGTGGCTATAATTTTAGCAAGCACCTTTTATTCAGTTGACAGGAGGGAAATGGGTCTATATGACCCACATGACATTGGGTCTTTCCCTGGTTTCAACAGAACTGTGATGAGGGCCCTTTCCAGAGTTTGGGGTAGCTGACTGATTTCAATTGCATGATTGAACATATCTATAAGGGGGTCAAGTAATTTATTTGCGAATGCTTTTAAGAAGTCAATTGTAAACCCGTCAGGGTGGGGGCTTTTCCCCCTGGAAGCCTAGTCAGGGCATCTAGCACCTCTTGTTTTAATATTTTGTCTTCAAGTCCAGTCTGAGTTTCTTCTGGCATCCGTGGAAGATCCAGGCTATCTAAAAAGCGGTCTGTGTCATGATTCTTCTCACCCTGCGATGAGTAAAGTGTTTTGTAGAATTCTGTAAAAGCCTGATTAATGTGTTCGGGGTTGCGGACCACCTCATCTCCATCCGACAGTTTAATAGCCGGGATGCATCTTGCAGCTTCCTCCCTTCTAATCTGCCAAGTTAGTAATTTTCCTGATTTGTTGCCCTGCTCGTAATAACGTTGTTTCAATCTAGCCATTGCATTCTCCACCTCCCGTGTTGTAAGAGCATCATATTCAGCCCTTTTGGCGGTTAACTGATCAAGAGTCGCTTGTGTTTTAGAGTGAGAATGGTCTTTTTCAAGGGCTTTAATGTCAGTCTCCAGTGACCTCGTTTTGGATTGGTATTGCTTCTTTTTCCAAGAGGAGTAGCTAATTGTAAAGCCCCTGATATAAGCCATTAAGGATTCCCAAATTATAGACGGGGAAGCAGAGCCTGCATTTGTGGTGAGAAAGAAATCGATCTGTTCATTAGTTAATTTGAAGTCCTCATCGCTGACCAAATGAGTGGGGAACCTCCAGCGTTTGGGTTTTTTTGTTTTGGTTCTGTTTGGTCACATGGAGCAGGAGAGGAGCATGATCTGAGTGTGTTTTCGCTAAATATTCGCATGAGGTAAGGAGATGCTCCTTCCATGCGTGCATAAAGAACATGTCAATCCGGGAGTAACTGTTATGTACGTGTGAGTAGAAGGAGTATTCACACGGAGATGTGTGTCTCACTCTCCACACATCGATTAAATTGAGATCTGCTAGTTCTTTTTTAAGGGCCTTAGCTGCTGAGGATAAAGATTTAGAAGTTGGAGAGGATCTGTCCTTAGCTGGGTCCAGAACCAGTTTAAAATCTCCTCCGATGATGAGCTCAGTGGGGGGGCAAGTTACATTGAAGAAAAGATTCGCAAAGAAATTTGGATCATCCTGATTTGGTCCGTAAACCTTACCTTTCAAGCATATCTCTACCAAGCATATACAAGGCTTGTGTGTCCTTATGTCTTCTGAGACAAGGGTGTTCTCAACAGATGCCATATCCTAATTAGAGGTATGACCTGTTTTATCTAAATTACATATCGACTTACATTAGGTGACACAAAGGAAAAGCTGAACGTATACTGCTCTGGGAAAGATTATGACCTCTTTAAATCAGCATTAAAGGTAAGTGTTTGAGAAAAGTGCACTAATGTGTTTTATAAGCTACTGACATTTTCTCAAAGCAATATTGTAATTCAAAGCATTTATTTGATTACAACTTGTAAAAATAAAAGATGCAGTGTATCAGACCTTGAATAATGTTGACTAGTTTATATTCATTTTAAAATAACACTATACCAATGTTTTAACTAAGGCAGAGTTCAGAAATCAATATCTGGGGTAACCCTAATCCTCAGTCACAGCTTTCATACATATAGGCTGATCCCCCGAGTCTTCCACATTGTTTTTGAACACCAGGTTGTACTGTTTTCGTTGGCTGGTTATAAGGACAAAATCAGGACCGCCTCATGGTCCTTGAAATTATGAATGTGCACAACTCAAACAATAACTCAAAATGATACACAAATGATCACATTCGGTTTTATTGATGTTATAAACAACTTCACAGCTCGGTTGGAATGTATTTGTGCTAAATATGTTTTTAAAAATGGAGATAGATTCAACAATGTCCCAAACCAACATTTCAAAATAAAGATGATAATGATGATGATTATGATTTTTTAAAAGACATTTTTATAATGGAACATGTCTGTATTAGAGGACAGAGATTTTTCTGTACAAAACAGTGTGACTGCCTGCTGCTCTTGAAATTTAAATCAAGTCAACGGCTATGTTGATTGATCTATCATTTAAGACAGTAGAGAGGGAGGTTAAATTAGGTATTGAACCAGCCCCAGGCTAACATCATCTATCGTTTAACTGCACTCTGGAAAGCCTGACACAAGATGAGATAAATGACTACATCATCTATTTGGAGCAAATCCCTCAACAGAAACGTTCTGTTGATATTAAAGTTGAGCTGTATTATACCAAGCTGTGCTGGACTGTAATCAATAATCACTACATAATTGCATGATAAAAATAGTGTATAACAGAATTAAGGCTGAATCAATGGAGCTTAGCACACTCACTGAATTGTTGAAAGAGTTAACACTTAAGTCTTCATTAATCTTTACTAAAGAAGCATGTACCAGAGTTTTATTCTTTTTTCAGTGAGCTCATTTGATTCATAACTGTTATATTTATACTTTATATACCTGCTGCATTAATCCTCACATCTGCTATATGAGTTTGATGATGCACAGCCACATGGGGAGGTAATTATTAGGGGTGGGTAGCAAAATGTTTCAAGCAGTGGTGTAGTGGTGCCTGGGGAAGTGTGTTTACTCTTAATTTATGCCCCCATTTTTAAAGTTGCCCAACCAGCAAAGGATAAGCGCACTTTTTAAGCAGTGACGTGTTAGCATATAGGCCTACTCTTGCTTGTTTAGTCAGGGGTGAAAGTTGTTTTAAATTCTTGCCAGTACTACAACCACAGCCTACAACACTTTGCATCGTTAAATTCTCCTCAGCTTAATGCATCATTGAAAAAAAGTTCCAAAATTTTAATACCTGTATAGAGTGGAAAGAAACTAGAAACACTTGACATTGTGTATTGGCTAACAAAAGATTGTTTTAATAGTTCAAGAACAACTTTCAAAATAGCCAACACAATTTTTTTTGTTTAAATTTGTAACAGCCTAATTTAATTTAATTGAACACCATAACAATTAGTCTCAATTTGTCTTTGGACTTTAAGTGTTAGTGTTAAATAAATAAATGAGAGAACAAATGATTATGGGTAAAATGTCTTTTCTTTTAAAAATTACAACTAAATTTGTCTATAACAGCTAATATTTAAAAAAATGTTGACAGTGTGTCAGCCAACCGCAAGGATGTCTGGAAATTTGTTGGATTCATTTATCAATTGTCCTGTCTGGCACAAACAGCATTATTAAAGTCTGTGGCTTTGGTGTGGAAGAAATCAAACGTCCCAGAACAAAAAATCAAATGCACCCTTTCACAGGCACTGTGTTTAGGAAGTAAAGCTACACAGCAGCGTACCATTGCATTGCAGAGAAGTCCATGATCGTCAGCGAACACACAGCTTGTCTGAGCTGCTGTCTTTGTTGTTGGAATAAAACAGAATATCATTAAACATCACAACTTATTTTGCTACACTTTTTACTTTGGAGATTTTGCTACAAATGCCTGCCTGCCAAAACCCCACAGCAAGGGATATCAGTCTGCTGCAGGGTGTTAGTGGAAGATCAAGCTAACGTTAACTATCAGTAACATTAAGTAAATGAAAGGCACCTGCAGCTAGGCTCTGTCCAGCACAGATCAAACACAGCATGGACGGTTCAGAAGCAATTCAGAATGACTTAAGCTACTGATAAGGAGATCACATGTTTAAAATGTCACATTAGCAGATGTGTTTTCTTGTTAAAAGTCCGACCGTGACTGGTTGTGAATGTGGGTTTTGACAAGAAGCTCCTTTCCACTCTTTCCGGTACTGTGTACCACCACTGAATCTTTTGGTGGTATGCAGTACCGTACTGTACCAGCCTACTTTCACCCCTGAATTTATTTCATCCAAAAATGGGATAGTAGTAGACCTGTCAGTTGTCACTTAACTTCTGCTGCTTGACCTCAAGGAGTATGGAGGATCATTACAAAATTAACATTCGCCACAACAGAGGTGCAGATTCTGCAATTAATACTGGCCCACAGTCAGACTATAGTGTGAGACATTAGGCATTTTGAGTTAATTATTCCTTATTCCTAAGTTCATCCATACATGAAAAAAATTGCAAGTAGTCCATAAGGCTCTAGTTTCCTTTGTAAACAGTCTCTTGGAGTAACTGATTCGCAACACATAGAATCAGAGGGGATTTAGAAGTAGGTATACAAAAAGCAGACTTAAGAATAAGTGGGTATACTCCATATACCCTGCACTGGTTACAAGTAACGCACATAAATAAAAAAGTAATTTTTTTAAGGAATGAGTACTTTTCAAGTTCCTCTTTTTACACTGTACTTCTACTCTTTACTCGAGTATATTTTTGAGCCAGTAATCTACTTTTTGCTTCGCTACATTTGTCACTTTTTCCTCATTACAAATATTCTAATCTACTAAATGCAAGGCTTGATTGAGTGTAGGGGGAGTGCACCCCAGGAGCACCTCTACAGATGCTGATATCAGCTGTCTGCCTGGAAGAATAAGTACCAGGGAGGCAGCAATGCACTAACAGTGCCCAGTCTGCTTGGAAAGAAACAGAACAGATGAAGTATAAGCCTGGCTTTTGACCACAAAACACGATGAACACAACAGATGAACAAAAAAAAGACAGGAAAAAAAAACAGGCGTTAAATAATGAAATGCCTGCTGTGCCATCTGAAAAACATGGAGATCTCCGCATACACTGAAGTGAGTTGCGCAGGTGTAATGTAGCTAGCTTGTTTGTTTTTTTTTTTGTTTTAACATTCTGTTTATTGAATTTTCACATAAAATAACATTAGGTCTTTCATTCAATAATCATAACAGTTGTTAGTTTAAATCCCACAAACAACAACATACCAACAAACGCCTCCCCCCCACCCCCATCCATTCCACACCAGTGGAGAGAAGAAAGAAGAAACAAAGAAATTAAATTAATTAAAAGAGGATTTATTAATAATAATACTAATAATAATAGTAAAAGTGCATAGATAACTAAATTAAGAGAAAATAAATAAAAGAATAAAAGAAAATAAAAACCATACACCAAAGCACACCACTGTAATGCTAAGTTCGAAATGATCTGATATCTTGTGCTGTTAACATAGGACAGATAGGGATTCTAGGTCTTATCAAATAAATCAGCATTACCAGACAGGGTCGGCCTAATTTTTTCCAATTTAAGAAAAAAAAAGCACCTCCTTAATCCAGTTTGTATGGGTTGGTGGAACTGGGGATTTCCATTTTAACAGTATTAACCTCCTAGCCAGCAGAGTTGTGAATGCTATTAAGTCCTTATTAGCAGAGACAGTAAGTGGAAAAGGCCACACACAAAACAGGGCAATCAAGGCTTTAGGGAGCAATATCCCTCCCAGTTACCTTGGATAAACTATCAAAGATTTCAGACCAGAATCTATTCAGACAGAGACAGCTCCAAAACATGTGTGTATAGTTTGCTGTGTCTTGCGGACAATGCTCACACAGAGGAGACAATGTATCAAATACTTTTGCTAGCCGAGCTTTAGTGTAGTGAGCTCGACGTAGAATCCAACATTGCATGAAACTGTGTTTACCACATACTGAAGACCTGTGTACTCTCTTTAAGATCTCCTCCTAAACTTCATCTGGAATCATCTCTCCCAAATCTGTTTCCCAAACAGTTTTAAGCACAGTAGAAGAGCCTGAGCAAAGGCTATAAATATTTAAATAAATGGAAGAGATCGCCCCCCTCAATGAAGGGAGAGGCCTCGGAGACACCTCAAAATCCGAAGGATTAGGAAGAGCAGGAAAGTCTGGAAATGAGCCGCGGATAACTTTTCAAGCTTGAAGGTACCTGAAAAAGTGTCCTTTAGAAAGCAAAAACATTTTAACTAATTGTTGAAAAGAAGCTAAAATAGAATCAACATACATGTCTCTTAAGGTTTTTATACTCAGCCTAGCCCAGACAGAGAAAGTACTGTTCAGTAAAGATGGAAGAAAAATATGATTTGCTTCAAGTGGTGCCCCGACAGAGAGTGTTTGCAGGCCGAAATGACGAAATTCCAAAGTGGGAATGTTAATCTTATCAAAGAAGGAGACCAAATCTGCAGAGACATGAGAACAATCAGAAGAATATAGAAACTTATAGAATTCCATAAAAGTTTTATCAATTTCAATTGGGTCTGATGTTACTCCTGAACCAGTTTCAATTCGAGGGATCAACTGAGATGCAGATATTTGACATAGCCAATGGGCCAATAGTTTACTAGTCTTATCCCCATGTTCATACAACCAGACCATGGAATACCAGCTGCCACCACATAAAAAATGTGCTGGGTCTTGTGGCCACATCAGACAAGCTGGAGAAGAGGGACAACAAGACTTTCAAACACCTTTTTCACTCTACATTTGCCAAGCGCACTGCATTCATGGAACAAGTTGGGGAGGTCAAGTCTGGCAGCAGAAGTCGTGGAGAGTGAGTGTGATTGGCAACTCATCCATCCCAACCAGACACGATGGAATTCCACATTCATGGCAGTGGAGTGGCTTTTCCAGATCGTATAGGAGAAAGTAGAGGAAGCCCTGAAAAATATCCATTCCAAGTTCAAAATAAAGCTTTGAGTATTAGGCTATTATATGTATTGAGTATATACACACGTCTCTTTTGTTCATTTATTTCTGATAAGTCATGTCATTATGTCACTTGATGGACATGTGTTATGTTTTTGTAGTTTTTCTTTATGATTATGAACATCTAAACACAAAAAATTATAAAGACGTTGCAGTAGCACTAATACATTTGTGTCCCTACTTTTATCTGTGCTCTGCTCCACTCGTTTCTTGAACTTTAGGTTGAGCACTGCAAAACTGTCATTTCTAGAAGAGTATGTTGCAGTGATGAAACCTATTGCTGCAACTCTCAATATTCTCCAGGCAGAAACAAATTCTCACATGGGTTGGCTTCTCCCTACCAACTATCTGCAGCAAAACAAGCTGGCAAAGATGGAGACTTCAAAGTGTGCCTCCCACTACTACAATCTCTCCAAGATGACCTCAACAAGCGATCTGAGGAAATGAAGAAGGACCCTGAGCACATTGCTGCTGCCATCTACGTGGACAAACAAATAAGCATCGTCAAATTGGGCAAAATATCTTGCAGTGTATCATTATAAAAATTAGAAGTTTAAAATGTGTGGTGGCCTGGGGAAACCCTTCACTTGGTGAATATATATATATATATATATATATATATATGTAAGAGTAAATATACTTTCACCGTTTTACAGTGATGAACTACATCAGAAGTCACACTGAAGTGGCACAAAATGAAGATCTCTTGGACACCAACTCTGCTCCTGAAGAAGTCCTTTTCCACCATGAAGCCCAAAAACTCAGATAAGCTGGATGGCTGCCTGGCATGCTGCAACTTTTACTGGTAAACTGTCCCTTTATTCGGTACTGATGCCCTCTGAAGATCCACATAATTAAATAAGACTACCAGTGTGAAAACTGGCTATTTCCAAGTTACTATTTCTGACTATCTGCCACAGGTCGGAAGCACTGGAAATCGGATGATGCAATTTATGACACATGTAGCAAAAGTTACAAGAAATGTTATAACAACACAATAACATTATTGCTCGGCATCCTCCAACCAGCTGTTTAAAAAAAAAGAGAAAAAAAGAAAAGTACAGTCTAGCAAAGCGTGTCAGAAAAACATTGTGTCCTGCTCTCACTCTCTTTTAAAACAAATGCATGTGGTAACCAGCAGCCGGATCCAGAGCTTTATGATGCCAGGCGGTGGTGGTCATATTTTTGTTCAGAGTGGCCATTAGAATCAATACAAACTCGAAGTTCCATCCCAAAGTATTTGTACTTTGTTACATTTGACACTGGAACTAGCTGCGAAAATAGTATTTATCACAGCAGACTCTTCAGACTGTTTCTGTGGAGCTGCTGTGGAAGTGTTGCCAGACTAACACTGTATGCTGTTTGATAAAAAGCATCTACAAACATAACACATATTAGTCTAATACATATATTAGTGTTGGGCGTGTCATCCATATGGAGGTGTAACTTTATACTGTTTATACTGTGCAGTTATTGACCTCAGGCGTCTGTGCATAAGAGAGAAACAGCTTCCTGTAGCATATGTAGCCATTGCTCATTAGCTACCACGAATATAGTTCAAGACACCAATGGTTCCTGCTGGGGGTCACAATCAATGTGAATTTCTCACATGCAGCATCAAAGGGGTTCCTCTCCTTACAGACTTTATAAAGTCACTGCGAAACTAACTGACATTAAGCCACAGGCAGCTGGTGGTAGTTGTGCTGCAGCAGCTGGTCTCAGCGAGCTCCTCCACCTCCTTCACCATCATCAACCTCCCTCCTCCACAGCCTACTGTCAACCCATCGGTGACTGACAGGATTCAGCTGCGAGTTCAGTTAGAAGCGCATGATTACCACAGGACTAATGTGACCTTGGAATTGATTTAACACTTTGCCAGTAGGGGAAATGACAATGAGGGCAAATTGACCTGAATTGTGGCACTTGGATGATGAGGAGGGTTCCTGTTGGGAGCCACAGGACCTCTATCCACATCACAGAGGGGATAACAACTGTTCATATTAGTCACACAGTGCTGCAAACAAATGATTCTTACACTCTGATGATACATGCTCAAACTAACAGAAATTCTCTCATTTGATGGCTGAGTGATCCACCTGACCAAATTTAGCCGGTCAGTGATTTGCCCTCTTCTGCAATTGCAAGGGACTTGCAAAAAAATGATGTAGTGATATGGTCAATATAACACAGTGGTATTTTCCAGCTTCTCAGAAAGACAATTTAAACAGTAAACAGACTGCATTTAAATAGCCTTTGTCTAGTTTTTTGACCCAAAGCACCTCACAACACATCAGCATTCACCCATTCATTCGCTAATGGTAGGTGGAACTCATACACAAACATTTTCACAACAATGGGACAGCTACCAGGAGTTATTTAGGGTTCACTGTCTTCACTATCTTGCTCAGAGACTCTTCAGAATGGAGGAGTCAGAGATGAACCCCCAACCCTCTAATAATTAGATGACCTTCTTTACCTCCTGAGCCACAGCCACCACATTTAAAGTGGAAAAGGTATGCTCAGTTGCTTGACACAGTAACCTAAGACATGATGTCTTTCGTTTCAGTTTAAGTGGCACTTCAGACAAGTAAATTGATTATGGGTGAAAAAGGTGCAAAAGATGTGTGAGACAAGTAAAACACAAACACACTGGACGCAGACAAAGTTTTTTGTTTGTTTTTCTTTAAAAATTCAAATTTCTGAGCCATCTCTCTCTCTTTTGGGGAACAATGCTAGATTAACACACATTATATTCCATCCATCCATCATCTGTAACAGCTTAACCTTGGCAGGGTCGCAGGGGGGACTGGAGTCAATCCCAGCCGACGCTGGACAAGTCGCCAGTTGATCACAGGGCTAACATATAGGGACCAGGCCCGGACTGGCCATAGGGAGAACCAGGAGTATTCCCGAAGCGCCAGCTTTGGCCTGCTGGCCTGCGTCTCTCTCTCTCTCTCTTTTTTTTTTTTTTTTCTACAGGCTGCCGGTCCGCCGGCCTCATGGCTATCTCACTTTTTTTCTAAGTCAGAGAGGCAGGCCAGGCCAATCAGAGGCCACTCAGGCCAGTAGCATGTGAGGAGGACAAGACGATTGGTTTGTTTCGATTAACACCCGCCCCAGCAGTCCGTATCAACCACACAGACAGCGTGTGGAGGAAGGGGTGTGTGACGTGTGTCGGGTACCGGCTGCTGCGGTGTGTGCGTGTGTAGCGAGCGGACCGGGAGAGGAGATGACAGACGAGGCTTCGTCGATGATGGACCCCCAACCGGGTAAAAAAAAGAAGAAAGGTGGTGCCCAGAGAGAGAGAGAGAAAAAAAGAAAGGCGCTGGAGGATGACGTGGCCAAATGCCTAAAACTGACTAATTTATTCAGCCCCTCCCCCCAGCCATGGTGCCATTAAAAAAAAAAAAGATGCGTCAGCAAGTAAGTTATCTAACACTGGTTCTTGTCAGTATGAGGTCCAGGGACCCCCAAGGGTCCTTGAGGCTGTAGGCTACACTTTTAGGCTACAAAGTGTAAATATGTAGCCTACTAGGCCCTGGCCTTCAAATTAAAATAAGGATTGGGAGTTGTGTGTAAAGATGTTTCAGTCTCACTAAAGTATGTGTGATCTTCACCTGTCTTGTCTACAGTATTATTTCATTTGATCATCAGTATGTTTGAAGACTGAAAACAGGAATATACTGTATTGACCTGTATTTGCCATAGTGTTAATAATATACCTTTTATTTTACATGGTAATGACAGTCTATTTCATATTTTGCTTCAAAATATTTGGTGGGTCAGTACCTCCACAGATGGGTCCTGGCCTGAAAATGTCCATGTGACATTAGGGTGAGTGTTGTAGTGACTATTATGCCTGTATTCGAGTGCATATTTGTTTTGAATCAGCCAAAAATATACTATTGTGTTTGTGTGGCTGTATTAAGACATTTGTAAACATGTCTCTGAATGGAGGGGGAAGCAGAGGATTTTATTTCAACACTGTCTTGTCTCTGGCTCGATCTCTGGCAGCTCATCAGCAGGCACCGATAGAAAAGGTAACGTTAACGTTTTACGTGGCGAAAGCTAACGACGGTAACAAGCTAATACCTGTCTGCTGTTCGGCATTAAGGCCCGTCCTTAACTTCACCTCTCGAACAATTTGGTCTGTGTTGGTAATTTGAAACAAAGTTAAAATGTCCAGCAGTGTGCCAATATTTGAATTACCGTGTTATGTTGAGTTTTACTGCCGTTGGCGACTTATTAGCGTCTGTAACAGACTTCAAGTCTAGCTAGCATCGGCTAACGGTAACAGTTAGCTGTTTTGAACCTGCACTTAATCTTCCTTCAGGTTTAAAGGCTTTTCATGTAAAGGAAAGGAAAGCTGTCAGTAAGTTACGTCCCAAATGTGGACGATTTTCCTTTTGGTATTAATGTTTCCCACAGTAGCTCATTACTGGTGTGGCTGTCATTCATACAAGATGAAACAGTGTGAGTGTTTTCTACTGTTCATTGCAGAAATACTAACTCAGCCGTTAGTTGTAAGACTCAGATCTTTATGATGTTTTGTTCTTTAAAACCTTAAGAAACGGAAAAGCCCCTTAACGTTACAGATGACAAATAAATGCAACAGTCCGGTTTCATTGAGTTGTGTTGATACGTTTGACTGTGATTTCAGCTAAACAATCATTTAAACTCTCTAATACTGTAATAACATATACATGTAAAGTTTCGGTACTGTGAATGACGTATCTACCCGATACAGAGCGAGATTAGTCGTTAATTATTATGTAAACATTTTGATAACCGAGTAAACATTTGGGTCACATTTTACGCACACAAAGGCAGAAATGAGGAACAGGTCCAGATTCTCAAACGTGACAATTTGTTGCTTTTCTTACTCTTTACATTAAACAGAAAATTTGGGATTTTTGACTTTTGATCAGACAAAACAAGACATCTGATTAATTTGTCTGGGGCTCTGCCTTCGTCATTTAGAAATAATATTTGGTGGATCAAACAGATATTTGGTTAATTGCTAAAATAATTGAAAGTGACAGTAATGGTTCATTGATTTGAATGCAAATTTAACGTCCGATTTAAGGCTGAGGGTCATTTAAAAAATGCAGTTGCATATATTATTGAAGCAATCTGCTAAATTAACTTGCATTGCATAGATATATATGTAGTGAAGAAATGTATCTTTGACGTAATTGCAGCATTTTTTTAGAGACAGTCAAGTTCTCAGTATGTCTGGCAGAAGCGATCAATAGTTAACAAAAACAGGCTGATTGACAAATCAGGCCAAACATCCAGCTGCTGCAGGGCAAGAAAAGTCCCAGATTTACAAGGTGTCAGATACTTTTAGTCAGTTCATTACATTCAGATTTCTTTGGCATTTTGCACCATTACCTGCATTACTCTGTAACCTTGTGGCCCTGCGTAAAACTAAAGCCCTAACACATTTAATATTGTTCTTACAGCCAACAAACAAAGTGCAGGAATACTTTTTGCTTTCTGGTTCTCTGTGCAAAGTCAGTAAAGCTGCATTGTTTTT
>JAPXVT010000018.1:18423454-18436697 GCA_029823135.1 Acanthurus reversus
CATCCGACCTTGATTCAGAGCACGATGATGAGCACATTCAATTGTTAACATGTAGTACCTTTACAGTTATAAAAACCACTTTCAATCACATTAACCATATGATTGTGATAAAGTTTTTAGTTTTTTGTGCCAGTATCAGCTTTTACGAAATTTGCTTCTGTTTTTCTCCATTTTAGTGTTAGTGTCCTTGCTTTTGGGTCCTTTCTGTGAAACCCTGATGCAGACAAGTTATTGAAGAGAAGAAGGTGACTAATAAAGAAGAAATTATCTGCAAATTCCAGGTGTGTACAGTTGCTTTTACCCTGAAATAAATTGACTTAGATAATGTAGATGAAGTGTTGGTTTGGTTATAGCACATCTGTTGCAATGTTGCTAACCAGATCGGTGCAATTAACTTCAGTAAGCACATAAAATGTTATTTAACTGACAGAAATGATCAACAAAGCTATTAAAATATGGTCATTATCAACTGTCTTAAATGACACACAAATATCAAATGTGAGTCAATACAAAAAAATGTAATGTACTGCCTAAAAAAGCCACAGGTATCCAACTCTGTTGCGGATTTCCCATGACGTGTTTTCCATTGCTGTAGTCAACACATGTGTATGCGTGTCTTCCTCTCTGCATGTGTGCTGGTGGAATCCCAGTTTTCGTTGTGTATTTCAGGCTTCACTCAGACAGCTGAATGGTATTTCCACACTGCTTCCAGGCACTTGTTACTGAAGGGAACCCCACTTAATGGGGTATACCTCATAAATGAGCAGGCTGGTCATTTCCCCGTGGTTTTACAGAGTGTGTGGTGGGGAGGATGGAGTTCCCGTTAAGGGTTTTCTCACCAGCAACACTCCAGAAAATAGCCTCAAGTTATTATTTTATATGAAATTACAGGTATGTTGTCCAAGGTTTCTCTGTTGATAGAAGTTGTTTTGCTCAAACAGCTGTTTATTTCCCCTTTAAATGTCAGCAGGAGAGGAAGTATTCAAATCCTTTACATAAATAAAAGTCGCAATAACACACTGTCAAGACACTCTTGTACAAGTTCTGTCCTGCCCTGCATTGAAAATGTTACCAAAATGTTCTGAAATATATTGTCCATCCATTCTTCCATTTTATTTCTGGTCATAGTGGTAGCAAACAATTCAGCATAGGCCAGATGTGTGTCTCTCCCATTCACATTCCCCAGCTGCTCCTGGTGAGTCCTTCTGAGTTCACAGGCCAAATGGGATATGTACTCCCTCCGGCTCTGCCTTGGGGTCTTCTAACCACTGAGCGTGCCCTGAATACCTGCACATAGAGGAGTCCTAATCGCCTCAACCACCTAGGCTGGCTCTTACCTCTGTTAATGAAAAGCTGGTCAGTCAACAGCTCTGTAGCCTGTCCCTGTCCCAAAATTCCACTGAATACATGCAAACTTCACTTCTTAAAGCATGTACAGTAGCTGCATGTGAGGATTAGGTTAACAAATGAGTGCGTAAAATAAGAGGGGGAGCTTCATTCAGCCACAACTTCCTCTTAAAGTCCCTACAAGGAATTTTTACCTTGTTATAAAGCAGTCTATTTTTTATCATTTACATCGGCAAATGAGACCACTGGTTGAGGAGATTTGAGATTACTATCCTGTCTTTTACATAATTTCAATATTGTGTTTATGTCCAAACAGGTATTGTGCAAATAAGTGATGTGTTTCTTTCTCTGTCTTCAAAAACAAATTTTTGCTGTAGTCAAGATCTTTATGATAGTAAGCGGTGCTTTTTGTCCACATGCACTGCTATTGTCAACACAAAATGAAAGTTCCTCACAGGTGCTTAAACCAGACCGACCCTATGAACTACAGCCTGTAAACTTGTAAAAAACAAAGTGACATAAAAATATCTTTTCTAAGCTCCAATTCTGTTCATTGTATAACTATCTCTTGATGTGCTACAAATAGTATAGTTTTGTAGATACATGTAGATTAAACAAATTCAACTTTACAAAAACAGTCATACCACAGTATGACATGTAAAGGTGATTCAACTCAATCTCTTAAAGGGTAGGTTTGAGGATTTCTGATTCTGGTGGCTGAGTCAGGGTCCAGATCTCAACCCAGTCCTGAATTTGTTGCTAGACAAGGCTCTTCACTCAGAATCCCCATGTAACCTGACAGAGTAGTTTTCCAAACAACAGAAAAAAAAAATAAAAACTGCAGTTTCCACATGTACAAAGCTGATTAGGAATTATCCACAAAGGATCATGGCTATGCTACTGCCAAAGCAGCATTGATTATGTACTGACTTTAGGGGGTGAATCCTACTGTGAACAAGCAATTTCTATTTTGTTTATTTAGATTACTTTGTGGAGATCCATTTTCACTTATTTCACAATAGATCATCTCTTTTGATCAAGTGCAATAAAGCCACAACTGAGCTACTTTAATTTAAAATTGGGTAAGACAAAACCCTTTATATGGGTTGATACTTTTTAAATATACACAATACATTTACAAATCCTGTTTATAGTGTAAGATTAGATTGAGAGGGTAATGTGTCTAACCTTTATCAGTTACTGTTTTAAAAACCCTGAAGTAATGTCTTCTTATAAAGTGCCATCACTATTTTTCACTCAGAGAGTATAGTTGTTCTTTGGTAGTCTGAGAATTTTTTTACTTAAATAACATCCAACCATAGAATATTTAACATTGATTTTAAACACATTATTTTATTGCTTTTTCTAGAACTTTTTGCAGCTGAAAGTTTTTCCCCCCACAACTCTGGCTGGCTCCGTATCTGGTTTTAAGAATGATTAAATGTACAACAGCCTTTGGATCCTAAATTGAATTTGCATGTGTTATACTCAAGAGATATGACTGTAGGTGAAATGACTTAAATCACTGATAATCCACAATCATTATTTTAATCATCATAATTGAAGGAAGAAAAACATCAAAACTCAGACATAAAAATGTCAATCAATTTTATTAATTTGCTTTCAATAATGCTCAAAAGGCACAAAAGGAAGAAATGCAGCTGGCCCAATGTGAGTGCTCATTGTTCTGCAAAGTGCTCCGCTGCCATCTAGTGTTACTAAGCAGTACAAATTCTAACTGGTTTAAATTTGACTTCACACAAATGATGCAGAGTGATTAGAGCTGGGTACTCAACTTACAATACCATTCATCTTTTTAAATTCCATGAAAAAAATAAAAGCGCCTTTGATTTGCGTAGCAGAAGCGCAGCCTCAAACCAGCAGAGCACAGGAGAAATCTGTAATCAAAGATCATATGGTCCCAGGCTGAAAGGAAGAGGCTCAGTTGCAGAGGTCTGTGCTGCAGCAATTGGCAAACGCGCCGGGTGTTGTAATGAAGCCCTGACAAACCTCCATGTTCATGCACTGGCGGAAGGAGTAGTCTGGAATGATAAAATAAAGGGATCTTATTAAACTTTGTATGGATATTTTCACCATCACCACACATTTACAATGCTTTAGATGATAAATTAATGTTTTGTTTTTCCATCAATTGAGTCATATAATATCAGGGCTAAATTAAAGGTCACAGCTTTTAATCTGTATTAAAACAAAGTTGCCTTTTCAACTGATTTTTCCTGCTACAGTCTTTCCTCTTGTTCATTCAGGCTGTTCAGAAATGCCTTCCTAATGTACTTCCTCTGAAAGTGAAAGGGGATAAAAAAAAAAATCCACCTTCAGTTCTTGTTCTGTTCAAAAATGTATTTAAAGCTTCCCTTAGGTTAACATGAGGCTTCACACTGTACTTGTATTACCTAATGCTTAAAGACTTGAAAAACTGTGAAACTCTCCATGAACACTGGTGCAAAAATGTGACACTTTTGCATTCTGCTTTTTTTTTTAAATACAAATTTTGAGAAATTAATTAGTCAAGAGATCAATGTAAAGCTAACTAAAAACAGAAAGAGGTTGTTATCATTGCAGTAAAGGGCTTACTCAGTGCGCCTTGGAGGATGACTGCAGCACAGGCATTGGCTGTTCCTGTACAGGTCTGGACACTAGTAGGTTCACAGAGGTCACTAGTCTTTGAGTAACAGTAGTTACACTTCAGTGCCTCACCTGGAAACACACACAACATTTCACGAAAATACCATAAAAATTTTAATTAAAGCACATAGCTATAGACGATCGTGAAGCAAAGAAGAAAGTGAATGAACATAAATATGAAAAAAGGAGACTGTCCAACACTGACTGCCCCCAGTCTTTTTAATGATGCAACAATTTGCCTTAAGGGTATTCAATTCACCTTTTTGCGTTAAGAAATTGGATAACTACAAGCAAAGTAAAAGATTTAGGTGCAGTTGAGTCATAAATTGAGATAAACTGTGAACAGTCCGTAAATTAAGTGACCTATATATAGACAGTAAGACTGCATTGGACCAAACTTCTTAATCATCACAAAGTCTTTACTAATGATTTACTAAATCACTTTGCACCACTGAAACTTCAATAATTTCTTGGCAAGTAAAGGTCTTAGGGATTTCAAACTCTGTTGCTTTGAAACATAGCACTTATCTAATCAAAAGCAGTCAATTATGTAAACATAAAGTCACTATAGCGGATGTGTTTTGAACCCGAGTGCAGCAGACAGTGGATAAAGTTGGTAATCACCTTTAATACACAGTTCTAGACAGATAAATGACAGTTTCAGATAAATAAAAGTCACTGAGGGCTATGGGAGAGCTTGGAGAATGAGAAAGGGAACGCTGAGCCATCAAGCAGGGGAGAGCAGGGGAATTCAGGGAGGTGAGTGAAAGCACACACACACAGTACATAGCAGGTTGGCTGAACAGACGATGAATCAATAATCCAACAGGTATGTTTACACAAGCAGCACTCATGTTAGCAGGGCAGGTAAAATGACACAAGTCTTTTAATCCGTATCTCCAACACTTAAGCAGACAGAGAAACTGACTCACAGAAGCAGAACAAGCCATTAGGTTAAAGTCTCTCAAGCCATCATTCCAACATGTAAAGTGACAGAAACTAATGTCCTAAAAGCAGAGCAGGGATAAAGCAGGAGGTTTCTGGAGGGTGTTCCAGGTTCAGGGCACACAGAAAAATCCCAGGCAGACGTCCAGGAAACAGGGCAAAGGCTGTTTCCTGTGCCCTCAGGCGGACAGCCTGAGGGCACAGCAAAGGGGAAGCACAGGTCCGGAGAATGACTAGGAGGACAGCAAAGAAGACTGGACTAATCTGGGGACTGATGAGGGAGGCGCAGGCCCTTTGGGGTTGACGATGGCGGAAGTCTTCAGGAAGCAGAAGACAGACACAGAAGCCTTCAGAAGGCCAACCACGGAGACAGAAATCCTCTGGAGGCTGGAGCAGGATTGACATTAGCTGGGACCCCTGATACCTGAACTGAATTAGCATCAACTGGGGTGCTGAGCTGCAAAAGGCTCTGGGTCACTGGACCTCCTTGGCGTGAAGCAGCTGGACCTTCATGGCACTGGGTAGCAGTGAGGCTGGGGAGCTGAGCAGCATTGAAGTTGAGGAGCTAGGCAGCGGTGAAGCTACGAGGCTGGGCAGCAGTGAGGTTTGATGACGGCAACAAGAGCGCTTCTTTTTGGGGAGCTTTAATGCAAGGACAGGATCTAGCAGGGAGCTAGCAGGATGGGGAACTGGCTTGCAAACTGGGCCCTCCATAAAGTCCTTTAAACCATTAAACTCTTTGGGTTGCAACCTGCAGGCACAGGGGCAGATCTCTGTGTGAAGAGTGCAGAGACTGGCGGTGGCAAAGCAGAAGGTGGACCCAAAGCCATTAAAAGGGTCAGGGCGCCCATAAGCTGCTGGACCTGGACAGCTAATGCCATAAGCGCCTGCTCATGGGTTGCAGCAGATTGTTTTTCTTAGGTGGAGGAGGAAGCCACCAAAGCCACCAAAAGCACTCCAAAAACATGCCGCTGGAGGATTTCCTCCATCCTCTCTGGGCAGTTCAGTGGAGAAGAGTTGTGTGCTGAGTCCATAACTGGCAAGTTTGTACTGTGACAGGTGTGTTTTGGACCCAAGTGTTGCACAACAGAGAGGGGATAAAGTTGGTAACAACCTTAATTACATGGCTTTGTTGAATACTCAACTGATTGGTCACTCCCAGCATTCTAAGGTCTGTTATTTCTGTATAAGAGATCATTGCTATGAATCACAGACTAACTGTCTCATCCATGGGCTCCTATCAGCCCGTGGAAAGAGGCTGTGTGTCCATCACATTCACTGGTTTGGAAATTTATTCTTTTAGGATACAGCCTACAGCAGAGTATTGCAAGAGTAGTGTGGCTCCTTTAAGAGAGTGTGGTTAAGCCAAGGTGAGAGACCAATGAATTGTGTGTGTGTGGATAAACTGAAAGAGAGTTAGCAGTTATAAGCAGTTGTTTTGTTGAACTGTTCTGGCTTAAGTATTGTAATAGCTTATTATTTACCATAGCATCAATATCTTTAATCTATTAAAACCTGCATGAGGTCCCCTGTGACAAGTTTGATTAAATAACCCTGATGTAACGTGACGCAATAGCAATTATTAACTTGAAATGTCTGAATTTATTGCGGAATGCCTGGACATCTCCCAGTCATTGAGGGTCTGATAAAAAATGGTGTATTGCATTATGGGAGTTGCAGGATGTAGTGTTTGACTAAAAGTCCATAGTCAACCCCTGCCAACTGTTGCTTTGTTTATGGTTGTACTGTTTTAAATCTGCATCTTGGCTCCACCAACTTTACTGAAGTCTAGAACTAAACCAGTACAACACATCTTGTTAGGATCCGCAGTGTTTCTCCCCTTGTGTTCCTTTGTTTCCCCCTCCCGTGTTTTGTGTTGTCTGTCTTCCCTGTCAGTCTCTGTCTGCAGGGCTGGGCACTGCTTCTGATTACCTGCACCTGGCCGTCTACACACCTGCTCTGCATCAGCTCAAACAGGCACTCTCACTCTGCAGCATTTAAGCTTTGGTCTGTCGCTCCACTCCTCGCCAGTTTGTCGTTGATCCCTCATGGTAAACAGTTCAGCCAGTTTTTGAGATCTTTGCCTGCTATTTTGTCTTGCTTGTTCTTTGTCTGTTTTGTGCCTCACCTTGTTTTTTGTCTTGCCTCTAGCCCAGCCACTTCCACTGCCGCTCTGCCACCACGCCCAGCCCTGCCCTTGTCTGCTTTGTTTGTTCACCAGGGATTCACTGTATATATGAGCACCGGAGTCACACATCATCGCCCTATCCTCACGGTACCTGCACCCCCGCTCCAGCAACAAGGCCTTCTTGCATTTTTTGAACTTTGTTGTCAGTAAACTCCTTTTTACTTAGCGCAAGTCTTGAGTGGTCTGCATTGTGGGTTCTTGTTCAGCTCTAGTGTGTAAGCTTAACAGATCTCTTACTAAAAAAGTTCATTAGGATTTTTGCTGCACTGTAACAGCCAACACGCTGTTAAAGTGACTTTTTGAGTGATACTAAGAAGGAATCAGTGAATAGCTCATTTTTTGGGGTATTTCCTATAAATGAAAATAGTCTAATTAAATATACTTTTGTTTTTGAATCTTAATTATATGCCTATATTTCTTCATATGTTTCTATCAATTGATCTTTACTTTATGCTAGCATTTTTAACTGTTTGTCATATTTTTGGTCTACATTTATTATTATCATCCCCTGTTAAATACCTTTACATCACTCTATTCATTGTACTCCTTGTACACACAAGTCAAAGAATACACACAGTATGCATTCAAGTATACAGACTTGTGGAGAATATTACTAGGCATTATTTTTATATATTTATGATCCTAATTCTGTTTCGTTTCAACTTTCTCAGTAAGATTATATTTGGGCCTAGTTATATTTCGGTTCTGATATTCTAATCAACCTTTGAGTTTCTCCTAATGTTGTTTGTTATGAAAGTAATGTGCAACTTCTGTGATGCTCCAATGTCCCACTGGGATTATAAAATATATATGAGAAGAATAAAAACACACCTACCTTGATAAAAGGTCAGCAAGAGAAGGATGGCAAACAGTGCAGCTCTCATTTTTTTAATATCTAGAATTTAGAAAATACATCAAAGTACATTTACAGAAAGCTATTAGTTGTGACAATTTTGACTGTATATGTTAAATGATGAAAACAAGACACCAAACTCATCCCTTTTGTCCCAGTTAAAAGCTCACCATTTTAGTCTGTAATATACCCAAAAAGTAAAGCAGTTTTGAAGAAAAATTAAGCAACTTGATTGTGTTTTTGTAGTTTTCTCAGAAGTGTGTTTGCAATAATCACTGTCATTGACCATTTATACTGTTTATTAGTAGCATTCATTATTTGTCAACTTAGGCACCTAACAGCAAAGAAACAGTTTGAAAACAGGAAACACATAATTCCTCTTAAATTTTTAGGAATGCGGTCACTGTCATCTAGAAGCAGATAATGGTCATAAATTTAAGCAGACTGTGACTTTAACTAGGAAGTATAAAACCAGTTTTCAACAGTCCCCTTTGAACATAAGGGAAGTGTCTAAAAGCTTGCATGAGGAAATGACCCTCTAAAGAGGTTTTTTTTTTTGCAAATATGATTAAATCCTTTCCTTTCACTTCTCAGTATGGTCTCACGTGTTCCTGGTATGTATGCGTGTGTGTGTGCCTGTTTGCATGGACATGTATCACTTATGTTATAGGAACATTTATCTGTGACAGTCACGTTACAGCTTCCTGTTAATGTAATCCGTTAAATGTAAGGTTGACTTTATAAAGGGTTAGTGTGAGGTAATGTAACGTTTAGGTTAGGGGAAGGCAAGTCGTTGGAGTAATTCTCCAGGAAATTAATGTAAGTCAATAAAATGTCCTTTGATGTGACAGAAACATGACTGCAGCAAAGCTGCTAAGTGCACATTTTGTCTCACCAAAACAGTAGATTGATCATCAGTTCTAATCATTATGGTTACTTATTTTGGAGTAAAGAAGCACAAGAATAAAGAAGCACAACTAGCAATACTAGAGACTTATAGTCAGGCAACACAAGAAAATATACATAATTTCAAAAAATAAAAAAATGAATTATTATGGCCCCTGAACTTCCATTTCATTGTTAATGGACACATTCTGCATCATTTTGCAATCAGTGTAGAATATTAAGGTAACTACTGTAAAATGGTACCTGGTTTTCTGGCTTATAAAATATGCAAGACGCTTCCCAATGCACCTAAATTAGAAACTGCACCAAAAAACTATTGGTACAGTAACAGCTTCCGCTCTATTATTAGAACAAATGTTTTGTGTATATGTGTTGCTGTATGCAACTGTACATTTGGTTTCTTTTTTTTTCTTTCTCACTTTTTAAGGTTTTGTAGTTGGTATTTAGCAGACACATTAAATGTCTTTTTATTCTAATTTCTTATATAGGGCTGTATGCATTTTAAATCGGTCTGTCATGGATTATATTTTAGAAAAATCAAGGAATTTAAGGGCCCAGTTAAATTGTAGCTTATTAATTGTGAGTTTGTTTTTCTTACTTGTATTAACTTTTTTTTTTTTCAAAGAAGTGTTTGATAAATATTTCTTTGATTTTTTTTACTGAAGAGGACTGCTCTTCCACCCTTTTTGGGTTAGTTTAGTATTGTGATATAAGCTATACATTGACAGAATTGTGGCACTCTTATCTGTCATATTGATAATGAAAATAATTTCTTTGGTTTGAAGAATAATGCACTTTCAAATATTTGTGTGGGATTTATTTTGGGGGGCAGGGGGAACCACAAAGCAGTTGCATCCAAACTGTTAAGCACTGCATGACTGTGAGCGTGTGTGTCCATGTCTGTGTGTGCACATGTGTATTTAGATTTTGAGCTATTTGGTGGCATAAATGGTTGATAAGAGTTAAAGCTGCAGTAGGTAACTTTGGGGTAAATATCAATACATTTTTGTGTTCTATTTGGAAAAAAACTGTGATGTTTTCTGTACTCTGTCCTGACTTGCCAGTCACTGACAAGTGACAATGGCACAAGCTGATTAGCTGTTTGTGCCTTACACTCTGACTCGCCTCTGCTGACAACAGATTCTCACTGAACCCAATATTTATCTGGATTCACTGAGAGTGCTTGATTTTCTGAAAGTCTCTCTCCATTAACACTTGTTGGGATGTTTTGTCATGTCCTTCACAGCAAAGTTTTTTTTTACTACTCCAATGAAAACATTGTTGCTAGTGGTAAGCGTAGGATTTTTCATCAGACACCAGAAACACCTGACCAGTTGATCACCGATGTCGCAATTAAGTCCCACACATAGCCCAACGTAACTGCTGAACCACAGGGTTCGCTTTTCACTTTTCTCAGAGTGGCATAAAACTGACAGAGAGATTGGTTTAAAATCAATAGCCAGATCTTTCTCAGCACAGTAGGTCTGAAAACAGCAAACCGACCATAACGTCTATTTAACTGTCCCTGCTATGTTTCTTGACTTTTTCTTGACAATTGTCTCTCATTAATTTCCATGTGTTTCTTTTCTTTCTCTTCCTCCTCCATCCTGTCCATCTCTTTCCACCAGTCATCCAGGCTTAGCCCTCCCACTAAATTAAAATTAACAACAAACTCTGACATTTTGAAACAACTTGTTTGCAGTCAGAATTGTTTGTCTGTGGAGTATTTTACAGCATCTTGGAAAATGACCAGCTAATCAGAATCAAGGACCGGAACTATCTGTTTTTTAATTAGTGTAGTAGCACAAACAGTGTTTACTACGGATTTGCAGTATCTAATCTGTGAAGCAGCTAGGCATTGTCTGCTTAAAGTTAATCAGTGCTTTTATGTCAGCGTTCAGCATTTACTTGGTAAGCAGAGAAAGACTCCTTTAACAACAACATGAAATGTCAGATGCTTAAGGCTTTAGTAAGTTGGTTAACTTAAGTAAAAGGCTGAGTTGTTACCTTGTGTTCAGGTTCCCTGCCAGGAGTGTGTGTCCCTTTGTTTCCACCAGAGATATGATGGCTTTGTCAGCGACTCTGCACATTCTTTTAACACAGTTGTGCAATCAACCACAGACATGGTCCATGTCTGAGCTAACAGACTGTGATTGGTCAAGACTGATTACAACATAACTGACTTTCTAGCTGTGTTGTAAAAAGGGAATCTACATGGGATATTCTCAATAATCACCATGAACTGGCTGATCACATGAAAAGCCCTTTTTCTATATGAGAAATGTGCTGTGAAAAGGTTCATTCTCCTATACCTGTTTAAATGCCCCGATTCCAGACACTTCTTGCAACAATCACTGAGATAAGGCTTTGTGAGGCCACCTGCGTCTAGTTGGGAAGTAGGTCGAGCCCTTAGTTATTTGCATGTTTTTTTATTTAACCTGCACAGCATTAAATGACACAGACTTTATTCACCAGATGTATGTTTGTCTGTGCAAGGTGTATCATCCTGGATAACGTTTCTTATGCATTTTGCTAACTGTTGTTCCCCTTTTTACCAGTGTTGGTGGTTATTGTCAGTCAGCACTGAAGTGGAAAAGAAAGTCTGAGTAGCTTTTCCCTCTCTGTGTGACTTCTGATTCCTGAGCCATTTCTTCAATGCCACTCACCTCCAGTGCCAGAAAGTCACTAGTTTCTCATAGTTACTACCTGTAATGCTACATGCATATTCAGTTAATTCCAAAGGATATGGTTTAAAAATATTTTTAAAAAAAGACAGACACACTACTAAACTGTCATGTGGTATATGTCTGGATTATCTTGAATCCCTGGAGAGCACAGGCTCCAAACGTTGGATCTCTAGTCCCTTAGGGATCCCCCCAAAAGCCCCCCATTTTTGTGGAAAATTTTTGTTTAAAGGTTTTGTCATTGAACAACTTTCCCTCACACAGATCCACTGACCAGGAGGGGCAATAGGGCTAAAACTGTCCATTTTATGAATCAGATGATTCATTTTTTTGTTAAAGTACAGTGTCTGCTGACCAATTTGGGGACTCTGGGAGTTTTAAGGCCAAGAAGACACAGATAATTTTTGAATGCAAGTGAATCTGAAGTGGACCTCTTCCAATAGTGTTGGCATTTTTAGCTACCAAAGGGGACATTTTGGGGGTCTTCCTGAGGGACCCAAAAATGAAATTATGCTATCTGTGTGCTGCACTTGGGTCTGCCATATACATCCTTGACAGTACAATCTGGCCAGTCATGGACGCAGCAGTCACATTTTTAAAGAGGACCTGCAAGAAACAATTGATGTCCTCCGGAGTCTCTGGGACTCCGTACAGTCCTCACCTGTGAACACAAAAGAGAGGTTGTGCTTTTATTGCAGGAAATCTTTCCAACTCTCCCTTGGCAATGGATTTTCTTCCAGATTCGCGAAGGAATTTCTGAATACCAGACCCACAGACCGCATCTCAGCATGCACCTGAAACGATTCGGCCTGGGAATGTGAGCAGGTTCTGATCTGACCGCAGTCTTGAACCCATACTTGGGCACCCGCCTGGCACATTGGGAACCTCAGAGTGTCAGTGGGAGTTGTGGTTGTCATGGTGGCTGCTGTTTGGATTACACTGCTAGGTCCCTCCTAGATCCTGTCCTGAAATTAAAGCCCTCTAGACAGAAGTGCACTTGTCCTGCCTGCCCTCCTGTCTGCTCCTCAATCAGTGGTTGCGCTCGTCGTTCAGCATATTCCTAAGTCTGCATTTTGGCCAACAGCTGCTTTCTGCTCCCTATCGATGGTCTTGCCTGTTCCTGGTTCCCTCTCAAGCGGTTATAACCATCTCCAGAGCCTAGCTCTCCTTAAACTTTGCTGCAGCAGCTCCCAGAGTCTGCTCCTCCTCCCCCCGACTGTGCTGCAGCAGTCTCTAAGGTCTGTTTCCCCCAAGACTGTCCTGAGGCAATCCCCAAAGCTAACTTTGTAAATGTCAGTTCATGGTGTTTGATTATTATGGACAACAACACAACAGCTAAAGCTAACACATCAGATACATTTGTGTGCCTGTGTCTATTGTTGCTATTGTAAATGTCCTGACACTACTTTATCTAATTTAAAAAGGATGTATTCTAAACATTTTGATTTTGGACTCCTTTAGTGCAGTGCTCTCTGTCTACCGTCTATTTTCTGCATTCTCTCAAAACAGTCCATGTAAGTATGCTCCTCCCCATTTCTCTCCTCCAAGGGCACCTTCGCTGTACTCACAACCCCATTACTGACACAAAATAAAAACTCTGACAAAATGTTACTTACGGCCTGTGCTTCTGACTCTTTAACACAGCCAAGTATAGTAGGAACAGCCGTTTAGATG
>JAPXVT010000018.1:18534839-18545992 GCA_029823135.1 Acanthurus reversus
TTAAAGATATTCAAACTACATTTTAACACAGGGTTTGTCTGGAAGACATGATTTCTAGAAATTATCTTATAACCCAAATCAAGTTAATCTTATATTATATTTTGGTGATGCAAAATCTTAAAAAAATAAATAAATAAAAATAATTAATTGTATTATATAACCAGCCAGTGTTTATGCAGGACTTTTGGAGCTAATTGTGACTGGGAGCCCAGGGCAGCTGCCCACTTTGACCAGTTGTAAACCTTGTGAATGATCTTGTGTTTTCTGTTTTTTTTTTTTACGGACAAAAAAACCTCATGAACAAAAAATAAAAGTACACTCCATGGGCTGTGCTATTTTCTAAACTCAAGTCTAAATTCTTTAACAGTCTGAGCTGCCTTGAATGTCAAGTACAGGGGACATTCAGAGTCTCAAAAGTTGTAAACACAGTGAGCACACCACCACTTCAAGGCAGTGATAATCTGTTTCATTTAGAGCACTTTTTAAAATTAAAGAGTAATCTTAATGTCCCACCTATAATGAATGCACCAATTGTAAACAGGATCCCCACTTTCCAGCCATACCTAACAATAATTTAACCCAAAGCAGGCAGTGTTGGAGACAACTAACAGTATAAAAACTCTGCCTAATTTACATGGACACCAGTGTGAAGTTCTACAAAAGCCGAGAGCAGACTTGGTCGTTACGATCTTTTTTCATTTTGTTATCTTGACATAACAAAATAATCATCTCATTATCACAGGATAACAGATGTTATCGTGAGAAAACAAAACTCATTATCCCATGATAACATAATAACAAAGTCTGTTTTCAAAATAAAGATTGTTCCCTATTTACTAAAAAAGTATTTTACCAGAGGTCAGGACTGGTGCTGAAAAGTGGATATTTGAAGATGCTGTGGGGGTCAGATGGGCAAGTCTTCCGAAAAACCGTATGGCCTTAATAATGTCTTTATCTCTGCCATTATAATAATACAGGCTTTATTTGAGCAGCTGCTAGCTGACGCAGAGATGGGAGTTGGTCAACATCTTTGATTGTGGTTGTGTTGTCTGGTCTAACTGCAGAAAAAAAGTTACACATTATATAATACCTTCATGTACTGCTCAGTTATGAATCCTCCCCGACAGTAGTAATCTTAAAGGGCCAAATCTGTGTGATCATGAACCATACACTTGCTTTCCATTTCTCCACAATTATTCGTTCTTCTTCTTATTATTATGATCACAAGATGTAGGCTCAAAATCATGTGATGACCAGATAAATAATCCCATTTTTACAGTAAAACGAGCCTTTTTATCAAGCAATAAGACTTTCATTTATCCTGTTATCATGAGAAAAAAAGCGGTTTTTTCATGATCTCAAGATAAAAGAATGAAAAAAAGAGTGTAGCAAACATGGCCCCTCTTGGCTTCCGTAAAGTTCAGCACAAAGTGATACTGAACATTTCTCAAGAGCCAACATCGTCTTTTCTAAAATCCTGATTTTCAAAACAGTGATGCTACTATGGTAAAAGGAAAAAAATATATATCAAAATCAGAAATCAAGCCTCCGGCTTTTTAGTAGACATTTACCATGTTTATCTCCTTTTTTTTTGTGACTGTGTGCTCATTATCCTGTCCTACTCCTGCCTGCAGGCTGATGAACAGCTGGCATCAGACATCTTAAGAGAGGACAGGAATGCTGTCCAGGTGAGTCTCACTAATGACTCTGAGCTGACACTGCACAAAGTGAAGGGAACTGATATTAAACTAAACCAAGTACAACCTAACAACTCAAATGTTATTATGTTTATTTTTTCTGACCCAGTATGTGTATACTGATAAGTACATGAGGTAAATTTCATCTGTTTTCCTAGGTTGTCACACATGATGCGCTTTGGGAGAAGCAGTGTTGGCCCTGCAGAGTCCAGTTCCAGCAGCCAGAGCAGGGGCAGGTGAGATACCTGCAATCACATCCCAGACCTCAGAGGAACACACAATACAATGGACAATGCAATGTTTTGAGAAATTAGATCGTTTTAAAAAAGAAAATGTAATGCAAAACACCCGGACCGACAACAGACATGGATCTTAAAAGTCTGTTTAAGCCATAAGACATGCTGAATGAATAGCACTGTGGAAGCTACCATTGAACATCGTCAAAATTTAAAACTTAGTTAGCAAGGGGGGGAATCTGATCAAGAATCCAGTGTCTCCTTTGAG
Source organism: Acanthurus reversus (assembly GCA_029823135.1). NCBI lineage: Eukaryota > Metazoa > Chordata > Actinopteri > Acanthuriformes > Acanthuridae > Acanthurus > Acanthurus reversus. The sequence continues at coordinate 18,537,041 of JAPXVT010000018.1, forward strand.
TCAGTCAGTCAGTATTCTAACCATACAAGATTTCACACACCTCATGTGTTGTTCAGGTAACCAAAAAGATCTGGCTCAAGTTAAAAAGGACATCATCATACTGACTAATTTGAATGAAATGTATACAAACTCATGCCATTGGGCATTTTCTTTAAATTTAAATTTGAAACACTTAGTTAAGGACATATTTATCTAAAACTTACAAACCTGTTCTACTGTTCACATTTGTTAAGGTGGCAGAAATGTCTGTCCAAAGAGACTTACAAACAGAGGGACACAGCAGAAATTGAATATAATATCTGCACCACATTCAAGCAAATGGTGGTTCATCAGTGTACTTGACACCAGACTACCACAGGCTAAAGGTCCTTTATAGAGTTTGCAGTTGTATTATCAGTACTGTGGCAATATGTCGGACACTTGGGTGAGGAGAGGACTGGAGTTATCAACTGATCACCACCTGGTGGTGACTAAGGTTGTAGAGCAGGCTGTTGATAAGAAGTCATTAGTGCCTGTTGTGGTGGCAACCTAAGAAACCGTTGGTGAGCACCAGCAGTTAGGCTTGAGAAGAAAGCTTTTCATTCCTGGTTGACCAACAGGTTTCGTGGAGCAGTGGGCAGGTACCAGGAAGCCAGAGGAAATTCAGGCGAGCTATGGACAAGTTGGTATTATTTGGCATCAAGAAAAATCGCCCAGTGACTCAGAAGGGGAAGGCAGGACTTGGCTTCGGCTGTGCTCAGCAGTAGAGGAACTGCTGACATGGACTGAAGATATTGTCTGGCAATAGAAAGAGCACAATTTGGAACTTGGGTGTAGCATCGGCAGCAATGCAGCATTACGCCAAACCGCTGTGGTGGAGTGGGAGCTAAGCCAGATTGCAAAGCTCTCCAATTACCGGTCAGTCTACCTTCCAACCCTTACCTATGGTCATGACCTTTGGGTAGTGACTGAAAGAATGTGATCGCATATACAAGCAGCCGAAATAAGTTTCCTCTGTAAAGCGGCTGGGCTCAGCCTTAAGGGCTTTTCACACTGCTGCGTGGCAACTATCCTGAAAATCGCCTCACTGCTGAAGATTTCCTCTGGGAAGCCAGGCGTTTTTGAAAGCGGCTACTGCCGCTATGGTGCGGGGCAGCAGTGACGGGTAATTGCTTCACACATGTATCTGTATCTGCTGCCAGGCGGCTGCCACAAAAGGTTCACTATGTTGAACTCCAAGTGGCAGAGCAAAATCTGTTCACGTTCATGTGGGCATCATGGTCCTCCAGTCGCGGTTGAAACCGCCTCCCCTCTGCTGCCCTTCCCAAATTGAAATGACAAAAAGCAGCAAGTTGCCACGCAGCGGTGTGAAAACCACATTAGAGATCGTGTGAGGAGCTCTGTGTAGAGTCACTGTTCCTTTAGGTCAGAAGGAGCCACTTGAGGTGGTTTGTGCATCTAATTAGGATGCCTCCAGTCCCCAACCTTTGCAAGTTTTCCAGGCAAGCCCAACTGCAGGAGGACCCAGCACTAGCTGGAGGGATTATATATATCTCATCTGGCCTGGAAACACCTGGGAATTCCCCAGGAGAAGCTGGGAAGCCTTGCTGAGGAGAAGAATGTCCTGAATACTCTGCTTAGCCTGTTGACACCGCAAACTGACCACATGGAGGACAATGAACAGATGGTGATTGGTTGGTTGGTTGGATGGAATGTAATATTCATGAGAATATTTTAATGAACAATTGTGTTTTCCTTACCTTAGAATAAGCTTTTTACATCTACAAAGGGGCACTGCCATGATTCTACAGTAGCCCAGAATGTAAGACCCAAACACTGGCTTTTAAGAGGGCCTTTCACGTTTTTTTGCAAGTTCCACGGCCACTGTTTTTTTTAAAAGGAGTGGAATATTCAGTCAGGTGCAACCTGCAACTTCACCTTCAGATGACAGTAAATTACACACACACTGGAGCTTTAAAAGCACTCCTGAGGTACATACAGTTAAAAACTGTTAAAAACTGTCTGGCTCAAGAGTTTCTTTAACAGGTGAGAAAAATGGCAGTGTTATGCCCAATCTAGGGGACTGGAAACACAACACGTAAAGGGTCCATCTTCCCAAGTCCCAGGTGGCCACAAACACAAAAGCTCAATGCAAGAAAATGAGTTTATGTACAATAATAAAAATTATATAAGATACTGGTGTGTATAGCTTTGAGATGGACCAAGGCCAAACTAATATATAAATCAACCTTATTATGGAGTAACTAAAACTAACCTTACCAAAAAAAAAAAACCTTTCTAGCTAAACATAAACAGGAAAAAAGAAAGTTTAACAAAACTGGCAGCCACCCCCACAAACTCAACAGAAGCTAACAGGAAATAAAACTAAGTCTGAAAACCAAGGGCTGGTTGGGAGAGGAGGGGGACGAGAATGTCCGCTGCCCAGCTCAGCTTCATCTTGGCTTCTTGTACAGCAGACCTCCCCCGTGCAGCAGCCAGTCATCGATCAAAGCTGGAAACCAATCCACCAATCACATGTCTGCACCAGCACACACCTTTTCTTGGACAGGAAAACCAAGAATAACACCACCAATAAAAAAAAGAAAGAAAAGAAACAAACCCAAGATTATGCAAATTTTGACCATAGTCATGACAGGCAGAAAGACAAAAACAAGAAATATTCTCTAAACACTGACACTGAGCTTCAGAAATACTCCAGATGTTCTTGGTCTCCTACCCTTTACAATAAGGCTTTAACACAGCAGTGGAAGTGATCACAACACCAATATATTTGGCAACTGGGAAAAAAATGCAGCCGTGCAGCAGTCATATCTTTGAGTTGCCACAATCTTATCAAATAACAAAAGGTTAAGCAAACATTACAAGAGTGTTAGATAAAACAAGCAAATAAAACAATCAGCGACTACACAAACAGGCCCATTTTTTACAAACATTTGTAGGATGATTTTTCAGATAATCTCTCCTGGGTTAGGGTTTTTCTCATTTTTGCACAGTGGTGAAGTCGATACACATTGTGATACTGAGTTGCTTAATGTCTTTGTCACAAATTGATTTATTATTTTTGTTCCTTTCCAGTGACGGCCAGGGCCATTATGCTGCACAAAACACAAACAACTGCAACAACAATGATGGGTAAGATTATACATGGATCCTCTTACTCACCTGTAATGGCACTCCTAGCTTAGATTAGAGATTTAAGCCAATTCAGTTCCATGATATGTGATGTTTTTGTCACATCCATCTGTTTCTTGAATACTTCTATTAAAACATAAGTAAAGCCATTTATCTTCTGAATGTGCTCAGCAAATGCAATTTTACCTGTATATGTATGGACAGACAGGTATGGTCACTAATATTGGCAGGATGAAATCTTTGGGTAAAATAAGCATTAAATGAAAAATACTCCGACCATGAGATTAAAAGATAATTATGTTATGGACCAGAAGAATAAAGGTCATTTTTTATGGTCAAGGGACAACATCAACAGCATTTTTAATGACTGTTTCTTCCGTGGTTGATATATTATCTCGTCCAAGTGTTGAACAGATAAATAGACTGATTTGTTATCAATGGGCCTTCAACTGTAATTTAGTCCAGATTCAAGCTAACTTCAGAACTAAGCCAATGAGTTCAACTTCAGATGGTCTGAAAGTATATAATTTTGTATTCAGATATTTCGTCATGTGCATGACCAATAAAAAACTAAAGTGGCACCACACTGATTTAAGATCACGTCACTTTTGTGGCTCTTGAGCATCATCAGTCCCCAACCTCTCTATCAATTTGGCATCTTTTAAAAATGTTGAAACGTCAATATTTTTGTAAATACACTGTCGATGTCAACACAGTTATTATGAAGGCAAAGGAGCCAATTTTGTTAGATTTGATTAAAGTCCAAAACAAAAAGTGCCTTAGATTCACCTGAACCTGTATAATCCTACAGCCATTTTTTAAAACCTTGCTTTCATACAAAAGGGGCTGATGTTGTAGTGTGTTGTCAAAGTGTGACAGAGTAACAAATGCGCCCTTATTAGGTTTGGAAAAAGAGCATATAATGAAAATTCTGTGTAAAAAGATATGAACTGATTTTAAATAAGTTCCTAGAAGCGTTGATGATCATCATTCATTGTTAAAAAACTGTCAATTCCTGGAGTTTTGCTTTTAGTTATTGATAAAATGCATCTTTTTTAATAGTTGACAAGTCAGAGTCATGGAGCATCGTCTTCTCGAGGCTCAGAAAACAGCCCTTATGATGCTGAATGAGATTTCTCTTTGGTCAGACTCAAAGATTTCAAGTTGTGAAACCTGTCACAAACTTTATATGAGGAGTTTAAAAGATGTTTTTACCAAGCAGAGAGATTGTGATTTAAATATATTAATAGCGCGAACAGCAGAATTTTCAGCTCAGCCTTGTTGCTTTGATTGTTACATTTTCTTGATTGGATGTAAAAACAACATCTGAGCCAAGTCTTAGGGCCCAACCTGACTTAACCACACACATACACTCAGTGGATACATGCTGCTGAGGAGTAATAAGGGTCTGCCTACAGTCATACCACCAAAAAGAGGAAATTCCTCACAATCACAGTGTTAAAATTAAAAAAGAAGGTGTCAGAAAAAAAAACGTATCACTCAGGTGATGCCACTTAAAGTCAATGCAGTGATCAGAGCAGCAGGACTGCTCCATAGTGTAACACCTGCATTATACAGTAACATGACTTTCACACAGCTGTGTCACAGCGCCCCCCTCAGGCTTTCTGACACTACTGCAACATGACAACAATTTTTAACATTTACCCCCTTTCTCTGTTCATGAATATTTACAGCAAGAAGGATGACAAGAATGAACCCAAAAAGGATGACAAGAAGGATGACAAGAAGGACGACAAGAAAGACGACAAGAAAGACGACAAGAAAGATGACAAGAAAGATGACAAAAAAGACGACAAGAAAGATGACAAGAAAGATGACAAGAAAGACGACAAGAAAGACAAGAAAGATGACAAAAAAGATGATAAAAAGGAAGAACCGTAAGTGCCATGTAATTTTTTATAAAGTTACAACTTTTCATCAAATAGAAATAAACTAGAAATCCTGTTTATAATCTTATACTCATGTTGGATCTTTGGGAACTTTGTAATCACCAAGCAGTCAAAATAAAATAATGTTATGTAGGTTTGAATAAAGATCATCATCACAAGTTTTTGGTAGCACCTATGGCAGTAGAAAAAAAAAAGTTGAAATCTGCATGAACGTTGTCCCCTGAGTTGAGTTCTAACTCCACCACTTATGTTTTGGTTTCATGATTTTGGAATCAGCTGTAACTTGTAAAATTTGCTTTGAAAGGATTGTAATACAAAGTCCTACCAGCTAAACTTATAATACATTATTAAAAACTTATATATGTAGTCTGATAAAGGTAAAACTAAAGCTCCAAAACTCTTCAGACATACAAACATCACATTTTCAAGACAACTGGCTGTATCTTTTGCCTGAAGTTAGGTTTTTCTTAACTGTATCATAATAGACAGTTGGCTCCAGAACAAGTAGTACATACTGTACTGTGCTGTACTGTACTGTAAATTCTTCAATTCTGATAACAATATAAGCACTCATACCAACAACCTTTGTCAGTAACTCTTTTCTGGGTATGAACAAGTTTTTTAACTGAATAAACTTCTTTTCTCATTCAGAAAGGAGGTGTGGATCATGGACCCTGCTACAGACTTGTACTACTACTGGCTGTGCACAATATCCATCCCAGTTTTCTACAACCTGATGCTTCTGGTGGCCAGGTCTGAATAGATGGCATTTTTATTTTGTCTTTACCATATTGTTATTTTAAAAGAGTTGCTAATTGGTTTGCTTCCCTGTAGGGCCTGTTTTAATGAACTGCAGTACAAAAATACAAATTTATGGATGGCCTTGGACTACATTTCAGATGGCCTCTATTGCGCTGACACTTTTGTGCGAGCCAGAACAGGTTAGTGATGGGAATTATGTGCACCTGTGAATACAGAAATCTTAAGTATATGCCAATGATAATTATATTCTAATGTTTCAACAGGTTTTCTGGAGCAAGGGCTGCTTGTAAGGGATGCCAAGGTCCTTAAAGAAAAGTATATGAAGACACGCCAGTTTAAATTAGACATATTATCAATAATTCCCACTGATATTATATTTCTTCAAATTGGAGTCAACAACCCAGAGTGGAGGTTCAACCGTCTCTTCAGATCAGCCCGACTCTTTGAGTTCTTTGACCGAACTGAAACTCGAACTAATTTCCCCAACATCTTCCGAATTGCTAATCTTGTTCTTTACATCATTATCATTATACACTGGAACGCTTGTCTCTACTTTGCCATCTCCAAAGTGCTTGGCTTCGGCACAGACACCTGGGTGTATCCAGACATGAAGAATCCTGAGTTTGCTCGCCTAGCCAGGCAGTACATCTACTGCTTTTACTGGTCCACTCTCACTCTAACAACTATTGGTGAGACTCCACCCCCAGTGCGAGATGTTGAATACTTCTTTGTTGTGGCTGACTTTCTCACTGGGGTTCTGATTTTCGCTACAATTGTCGGCAACGTTGGTGCCATGATTTCCAACATGAATGCTGCACGTGTAGAGTTCCAGGCTAAGATTGACTCTATCAAGCAGTACATGCAGTTTCGGAAGGTCAGCAAAGACCTGGAGGCAAGAGTGGTGAAGTGGTTCGACTACCTCTGGACAGAGGAAAAAACCTGTGATGAGAAACTGGTGCTGAAGAACCTCCCAGACAAACTAAAGGCTGAGATAGCCATCAATGTACATTTGGAGACCCTAAGTAAAGTGCGCATATTTCAAGACTGTGAAGCAGGTTTGCTTGTCGAGCTGGTCCTTAAGCTTCAGCCTCAAGTTTTTAGTCCTGGCGACTATATCTGTAAAAAGGGGGACATTGGTAGGGAAATGTATATCATTAAAGAAGGAAAGCTGGCTGTAGTAGCAGATGATGGAGTTACACAGTTTGTAGTTCTCAGTGATGGGGCATACTTTGGAGAAATCAGCATTCTCGGGATCAAGGGCAGTAAGGCAGGAAACCGAAGAACAGCCAACATCCGTAGTGTGGGCTACTCTGATCTTTTCGCCCTGTCCAAAGACGATCTGATGGAAGCACTCATTGAGTATCCTGATGCTAAAAATGCATTGGAAGAAAAGGGAAGGGCCATTCTGATGAAAGATAATCTCATAGATGAGTCGCTGGTTGCTGCTACAGATGTCAGAGACTTGGAGGGTAAAGTCAACCAGATGGAAGCCAGTTTTGAGGTCATGACGACTAAATTTCGAAAGCTGACAGAACATTACGAATCCTCACAGCGAAAACTCAAGCAGCGTCTCACCAATATGAGCAACGAGGTCCAAACGCTCAGATTCGACAACGAGTAGAACTTGTTTGGGCAATGCCAGATGTAAGGACTCATCAGTTCTGATTGTAACCCTATGGTACCTGAGGACTCTTTGTACAAAATGGCATATGAACAGCAGCTGGACCATGGCTGTGTCCATTTACTAAAGTTATCATATCATGTAAAATAGCTACCTTGCCTTGAAAGTTGACTATTCTCATAAACACAGGTATGCATAGGGCTGCATAACTCAATACTTTGAGAGTACGAGCTTAAAGTTGGAGTAGGTAACTTCTGATAACAGGCTAATAAGCTAACGTTATAGGAAGCGACTTCGCTGCAAACGTTTGTACCGGCTCACATTTTATTTGTTTCTTGTCACTCTCTCTTTCAAGTATAGTTTTAACCGAGACAAAACAGTTGCATGGAAAGATGCAGCGGAGTAAACTGGTCCGTCTCAGCTCAAACTTGAGCCGACTGGCGGTGTCGCTTGCAGACACTCTGTTGTCGTCCGAGGCTAGTCAGAGCGTAAGACACAAACAGCTAATCAGCGACGTCACCTGTCACTAAGAAGCGTAGCGTAGACTGATCAGTTAGGACAAAGATTAAAGTGAGTGTCACTGATTGGGCAAAGAGAACAGGTGACAGGACTTTAACAAATCCTGAATACAGAGGCATGAAAACACACAGATCTCATGATATTCTCAGACCACGTCACTCACTAACAGCTCTCTATGGGGTATTATGACATTTTTATCCAACAGAACACAAGGAGCTATTGATATTTACCCCAAATTTACCTATTGCACCTTTTAGAGGGAAAATCTGTACTGTTCCATTGTATGGAACAAAGTAGCTGGTCAGATTCTTTCTTTTGTTTACCTGTCCTTTTAACAAATGTTCTCCGACACCATTTGCTTTATTTTGTACTGACATTATAGCTATTAGCATGATGCAGGTAAGAAAAATCTCATTTTGTGAAATTTGAACAAGACTTTCTTTCTAGAGAAAATCTTATTACTAACAAAAGGCATCAAATAATACACCATTTTGGTATTCAACCTACAGTCGGTGTCTTATGTGCACCTGTAAAGAGGCAAATTCAATGATGCCAAGGCTGCTCCTTTTTGGGATCAAGAACAATAGCAGGCTACACTTGGAAAGTAATCAGGAAAATTCCCAACAATATCATTATCAATAGATCTTCATTCAAATGCAGTCTTCCCTACACACTTGTATACTGTATGTACATGATAAAATAAATAAAACTTTTTCATTTTTCTTTGTGATACTTTTAATGTGACTTTAAAAGCAACCCTGTTTCCTGAGGTAATATCTCCCAAATCTGTTCTTCAAGAGCTGTCTGAAATAGATATGAAGCAGCAGTCAACATACAAAAAGCTGTTTGCATTCACTAAAGGCTCCTGCTGATGAGATGTAAAAAGTGCTAAGTTGTAAAAATGATTTTCAAATATTCATAATTTAAATTACATAAATGCTTTTACTGCATGTCGTTGTTAGACTCTCACAGAATATGTGCTTAGTGTCGATTTGAGCGTGACCACTA
>JAPXVT010000018.1:18774795-18785761 GCA_029823135.1 Acanthurus reversus
GAGGGAAAAAGAAAACAGAGGTTTTCAGGTTTTTTTTGCTATAATGTGTTTCACAGGTATTTTAATTACATTAAATTAATCAGGTATTCACCCACCCACCCTGAAGAAGAATGCACCGACTGTCAGCGTTAAAATAATATATCAAGACACTGCAAAATTTTTTTTGACTATTTTTGACTTCTCGCCATTAGCATTATCATTAAATTGTTAAAACTCGACCATGTGTATACTTTAGTAGATCTCAGACTGCATTTTTAAACCCCATTAAATGCCATTTATGTTGAAACAGGGTACAGAAACACTATAGGACACATGAAAGTTGCTAGGTAAAGGTAATTCACCCTTCTAAAGAGAACGTCTGCATTTATTTGTTAGCTATTTGTTATTACGGCAGGAAAAATAGTTCCTTACAGGTGCCGCCTTCCTGTCGCCAATGTAAGTGTGAAGGAGGATTTTGACACAGAAGTTCTTCTTAACTAACACTGTCACACATTTTCAGGTACTTTCTGTAAACTTCACTGAATATGGACAAAATGTAAACAAGCACGATATCTCACATATAAAGCTATTTAGGAAAAAATGCAGAGGGTTTACGTAACCTAGGTGGCTGAGGGACGAAGACATGTAGTAACGGTGGTATGGTACTCAAAACAGAGGAGCTTCGTCGTGGTGCATGATATATTACACTGTAGGAAAGTATATTAATATTCCCACAGCAACATTTTTCGCAACTTAAGGAAAGCGAAGTTGATTATGTTAAGATGGGATAATATTTTTGATGGGAAAAAGAAACAGCTGGGATAATAATAGTTTGTAATAATGTAAGGGTATTGATGCAAATGCCAGCAAATGACCGTGACCTGCCAAATCTAGTCATCCTGAATGTGAGCAGTGAAAGATAAAACAATAGTAGTCAAGTAGGATCAGACACACACACATTCAGTACGTTTATGTGACATGAGAGAAAATTGATTTATTGTGTTAGTCCGGCGAAAACCGGACTTTTAAAATGCACGTAAACGTTTTAGTCCTACTAAAATCGCACTAAATCGAATTTCTCAAAGTCAAGCTAACACACCTGTCAGAGTGAGTAACACTCCATGTGTTTAAACACTAGTGAACGCTTGTACGTAAATATAAACTTTTTTTAAGATGATCCGTTGAGCTCCAGTCATTTTCCCTCTTTAATAATGAGATACTATTCATGTTTTTACTATTTCTACTACTACCATTTACTAGCTCAGTGTAAAAGGTGTATGAGGTGCAGTGTAGTCTGCGTGTGGATGTTACATTGATGCTGAAGCTGATGGCTTTTTGTTCTCGAAGAGCCGATCCTCCGAAGGGTTTCCCATCATCCTCTTCATCTGAAACGTGAGGCATTGCCACTGGCAGCTCTCCTTTACAGTCCACAATCATCTTGCATTTCTAGGAACACAAACCCGCACACAACAAATCAAGAGCTGCCTTCATGTTAACATTATTTATCATATCACAGTTTAGAGGTTCTGTAGTTGATCTTTATGACCAACAGAGCAGCAAATTAGCACTTTGACAAGATTTGAAATCAATGAAAACACCAAATTTCTTTTCGGAATACAATCTAGAGCCTTCTGACATTTATCCAGGAATTCATTTAGCGTTTTGTGGGTTAGCCTACATACATATCAAAAGGTCCTACATGCTTCCTTATTGCCGCGTTTCAGAGAACAATAAAAAAATGCACTGGATATTCCAAAACATCTAAAATAAATAAATAAATGAACATTCTTTTCTGTGGAGAGGTCAGACGTCGTCCCCTCCATCCATTTGAAAATTTTACATTTCCTCTGCGTATCCCAAGATCAAGCTACAAAACATTTTGCTTTAAGACGTGCATCACTTCCCTAATGGACTTTGCCTCTGGTAATACCCAATCCTAAAGCCCATTAGAGGGGATAGCAGCACATACAAGAATAGAAACAGCAGTGGTTGGATGCAGCTCCAGATATATGAGCACATGTGTAGGATTCTAACTAAAGGCCCGTATGGCCCCGTTCTATTCCTGTTGGTCAGTTCAAAATGGAGATAAAAGGGGTAGCAAAGATGTTTCATACTATGTGGCGGTGGCACTATCCCCTGATTGTGTGGCGAGCAAAAGAAATCTGCCTTCGTTTGCTAAGGGCGCAAACTCAATAGGGTTAAAAAAAAAAAAAAAAAAAAGGCACAGCCCTTTCGAGAGCTAAGAACGTACTAATACAATTGGAGTTGCATCCATTAACATCTACTTAACGTGCATAATACGAGCTCTGCAGCCTTACATCCGTAAACTCCTTGATGCTGATGCTGTTGGCCTGCTTCTCGACTTTTCTCTTCACTTCCTCCAAAGACGAGATGTTGGGCGGAGCGGGAGGTGGCTTGTTGGTGATAGAGGGCAGTGGCAGCAGTGAAGACAGAGTGCCCATGTTCGACAAGGCTGCTGTCATGGTGGCTATAAGGACGATACAGAGAAAAACAACAAATAAGAGGCAATTTAAAAAAAAAAAAGACTGGCAACCGTGGTTTGAATTTGAGCTATCTCAGTGACTATTTCAATTAAGAGTTGCTTAAAGAATATTTCTTTCATATTCCTGTCTCGTGGGATTTGATCTGAAACCGGACGTTGAACAACAACAACAACACAACAGTCAAACAGAAATGTTGGGATTTCTTTTTAACGGTGCCGTCAGTCATCTTTTCCTCTGAAGCTAGCTGTAAACTTGCTGCCAGAAGCTACAGTGTACTTCGTCAAGCAGTTTGACTGACGTAAACTGTGTGTTGCTGTCGCAAAACGCTGCGAAAACTCCCAAAAGATGTCATAGTGCGATGAAGATGTATACATGTGTACAGTAATGCGAATAAAACTGGAATACTCTGCTGACTATGAGCTTATTCAGAATAAGGTCATCATCAGAAAATGCTGCTTACATTGCACTGTCTTATTCAGAGCATTGTCTTAATCTGGTTAATAATGTAAACATAGGGAATGTAGAGCTTCATGCTGCGCCTTGTTTGAATGATCTAGTTGCACCCTAACATGAAGGAATTTGAAAAAAGTTGTCAGGATGAAAATAGCTGCTATGTGTAAAAATTTTATTACAGAGAGGGAGAAAAGGGAATTATCTATGACACTACCTGAGATCTTTTTGCTCTCAGTACATTTATAGTCAGATTGATGCAGCAGCAGAAAAAGCATCAGTGGTCTTTAAAGCTAGGGTAGGCAGTTTATTTTTGGTGTCATAGGGTCAAAATTCCATGGTAACTTTTCAACATATTGTAATTCAGGGGGTCTGAATGAACAGTAGACTTCTGCCCCTTGGCTCAGTATTCAGGCTTCAGAAGACCGTGATGAGCACTTCACGGCCAATCACAGGTCACTTCAGAGTACGTGTGTTCTTATTGGTTGTTCTACGCTGTGCTTCTTACGGCCTCTACACATGATCAGCTGTAAAACCGCTTTGCACTGGCTATCCCATTGTTTTCCTATGGAGAGGGTGGCGGCACCTGACTAAGCGGCACTGCTGCCCCTGGCGTTGGACACCGCTCAGATATACCCCTGGACTGCTGCCCTCAAGGTTCAAATTATTTGAACGTTCACCTAGTTTGCTGCCTTTCAAAGGGCAGCCAATAAGATAACACCTGTATGTGGTCAGAGATGACTATGAAACGACACAGGCAAGCAGAGGACGGAGAGAAAGATGGATGTAGTGATGTTACAATGTTTCATGAATGCAACCTGCTGTATGATTAGAATATTGTGAGAGCCTTCTTTTGAGACAAACTTAAATACATAGCGAACAAACTCTTTTTCCTCCTCGCCCTTTTCTTCTACTTCCCGGGGTGACAACCGGCATTGCTGTTGCCTAGCAACAGTGATTGGCTCCGAGCCTCCTCTGTGCCTGCTCTCTGCGCCCTACCTGGCAGCAACAGGTGACATCACTATGAGCTGGAATTCTGTTGAAAAAAGTGACGTGCCTTACGCTCTAAAACTGGCCTCTGGCGACTTGATAAGCTGAGTTGCATGCGACACTATCAGCCAGCTTGCTTGATGCGAGGCGGAGCAAAAACAGGGGGGGGAAGATGCAGCAGAGTTGATACAGCTACTTTGATTTGCCTACCCCGGCTTTAAATTCTTGTCACAGGATTACAGAAATTTTAGGAAGTTTGAACAAATTATGGGACTCATATGACTTACATGAATATTTATTTCCTTCTGTATTCAGAGGATTCATGGGCCTTCGATAGCTCAGTTGGTAGAGCGGAGGACTGTAGTGGCAATCCCAGTCATCCTTAGGTCGCTGGTTCGAATCCGGCTCGAAGGACTGGCTTTTTCACAGTTCATGGAAACTGAAGGTCATGATATCACTGTTCAGCTTCAGGGTGCTCTAGTTGCACTCCAGCCTGGAGGAGTTTAGTAAACGTCCAAATGAAAAACGCTCGGTGTTAAGTGTAGCAAAATAGCTGCTGTGTGAAAAAATACTAAACACATATCCATCTGTAAAGCTACCTGGGAAATTTTTACTCCTAATACATTAATATTTAGATTGATGCAGCTGCTGAAAAAGCATCAGTTGTCATAATATGCATTCGTCTTTCCCTGCTGCAGTGTCTGAGCTCATGTACATAGATGTTGGGTCTATAAAGTTACATAATCCTGCTATAGCTCAGTTGGTAGAGCAGAGGACTGTAGTGAAAATATCAGATATCCTTAGGTTGCTGGTTCAAAGCTGGCTTGAAAGAGTTCTTTTTCACTAGTACAAAGTGTAGTTACTACAATATGTAATAGGACTACGGCCAGGCCCACACATATGAGGGTGTTTTGAAACAGGTTTTCTCCTTCATTCTCAATGAAATTCTCTCCCATAACTGTACATTTACGTGTTCACATGTAAAAAGTCCTGTCGGCAAGGTCAGCAACGGCACTCTTATCACCTAATGTAAACCGAGGAGATAACAGAACACAATCTTGTCGTCAGAGGCCAAAAATTCTGTATTTTTTCAATACAGCACTGCAAGCAGAGTTTCTGAATATCTTTACCATGGCCTGAGTTTGAAAGAAAGGCAGAACGATATAGAAAAAGTTGTCTTTTGAAAAATACCTTTGAATGTGTTGACAAGGCAAAGCTAAAAAGAGTTCTTTGTCACATCAATGTCAGAATCTCACAAAGTTGATCATCGTGGTATTTTGCCTTTAAGTATATTCATATGTGTTTTTTCTCTTGAGTTACACAATCTGATTTGCCCTTTTTTTTTTGGTCAATGGATGTCTGCCTTCGATAGCTCAGTTGGTAGAGCGGAGGACTGTAGTGAAAGTACCAGACATCCTTAGGTCGCTGGTTCAATTCCGGCTCGAAGGACAGCTGTTTTTAAATGAGGGATTTGCTGGTTTATGTTGCTGATACACCAAACGGGTATGACTAAAACCTTCTGAAAAAGTAGCTATGGTTGGCAAATAAGTGTAGTGCACAATACAATTTACATATATTCCAAATGTTCCCTGACCCTTCACATATGTCGTGCTGCAGCCACATGCTCTATAAAAACCGCTATTGCACGTGTTGAAGCTGCGGTGACGATGCATGTACTTTGTTCCTGTTGCGATGATGTTTTTAGTGACTAGCCCTTTGTGATTTTAGCAGCTTAGCTCTTATAGACACACAGCTGTTGAACCACCTCGATGTGGTGGTCTCTTCTTGTTTTTAGTACAAAAGTGCTCCACTGAACGCAAACTTCCCTTTTCTGCCAAGTGATCTGACTCACTTCCCCTCTCAGGCTTCCACACTGATGCTGCTCTGCCCACCAGCAGTTTTGCCCACTGGTATATATTTACTCTAATAATTTGCAAACACGCTCCTTACTGCATGATGTGTTCCCAACATGTCACAGTCGCCCACAGTACAGGCCAGTTCCTCTTCCTAATTCAGTCTTTTCTCTCTTGCAGCCCGTGATGAACAACGACAAGCACTGTTTCGAATGTTACGGGTATGACATCATCATTGATGACAAGCTAAAGCCATGGCTTATCGAGGTGAGTCATTTAACACTTAAGTCTTATTACGTGCATGCACTCCTATAAACTCACCAAAAGTGTTTAATCTGCTTAAAACAAACCTGCTGTGTAAAAACAACATTTCTTCGCCTTGCTCCTGAAGACACGTGCTGCATATGAGGCCAAGCCCACAGATACTTAACATGCTTACACAGTGACTCCGCATTCCTTTTCCTTGAGTGCTGAAGCAACTTTAAATGCCCTTAAGGATGATCCTTGTGTGTGTGTACTTGGACGTGTGCCTGTCTGTATTCAGATGTGTGCTGAAGGTGTGTCTTTGACCTATTCAGTGCATAATTAAAGCTGAAAAACATGCCTGAAAATACTGTTTTGAAACCGAGTTTGCACTATGTAATAGAGGCTGATACAGGCTATTTGCTCTGGGCAGCGTTGAAACGTAAAGATGCTTCTCTTGTCACTTTATTGTGTTTTATTTTACATTCTGAATATTGTGCTTGTTATGAAGCTGTCATATTTCACTACACTCATTTTGACAGCCGTACAACGAGTTGCTGGGTTTCCAGGCTAGGTCTGAACTATTTCTGTTAACAGACACCAATCTGATCTATTTTTAGCGACATAAAGTTGGTTGTAGGGCATAAACGGTCCTCAGTGAGAGATTGAAGGAACATGTGCCACAAACCCAGTGAGGAACTCTTTCTTTTCTCTATCATTCCTGCACGTAGTCAGCACTCATTATCAGGTAAACATGGCACGACAAGAGCTGGGAAGCTAAATTAATGTTGTCTGTCACATCTACCCAAGGACTGAGGTGTGTGTCTGTGTGTGTCTGTGTGTGTTAATATCAGCTCTCTCCTGGCACTCAAGCACGTTTTCCAGTGTATCAAGTTTTCGTCTTTGAATTTATCTTTATGAGCACAGCTGTTAATAGCACATTAGCAGAATTTCCTGCCTGATAATAGCTTCTATATGGGAATAGGAGGAAATAAAACAATGTGCTCATGTCCCTTTTGGATCATGTTGTACATTATCAAGCTCTGCCCAGTCGCTGTGAACCTGATTGCTACTTATCCCCAGTGTCTTTCAATTGAAAAAAACATCCTACTGCTCAGGCATAAGTGTCATTTTCCTTGTTGTGCTCAGGTCAACGCCTCTCCCTCGCTGACCTCCAGCACAGCCAACGACCGCATCCTGAAGTACAACCTCATCAACGACACTCTCAATATCGTCACGCCCAACGGGGACATCCCAGACTGCCGCTGGAATCGCAGCCCACCCCGAGAGGCCCTGGGCAACTATCAAGTCCTGTGAGTGGCTTTTAGATCAACAAGTCAGACAAACTCAGCAGCCTCTAACGACCACGTGGCATCACACAAAAGTGAAAGTTTGCCTTCTAGAATGTCCTAGCTCAGGATTTAATCTGATTTTACACGATGACATGCTCTTTCTCGAAGGAGTGGCTTCTATTCATGGCTTTTAAAACATTTTGTTGAAGATGCAAAGCTAGCCTAATCAAATAATTTCAGGAGACACTTTGTGTTGTTGGCAGGAGTGTAACGATACATTGATGTATCGATGCACTGATATTCTTACGGTAAAACTACAGTACATCGATAGGTAAACAGTAAATGGTCCTTCTCATGTTACTTGTGTCGATCTAAAGTAACTTTTCAAAGCAAAAATCGATTGTATCAATACAAAGAACTTGTGCCTTGTATTTAGCACGTCAAATGTTATGTGAACGTATTTTCCACACTTGGTCCATGGCAGTGAGGCACCGGGAGAATGAGAGATTTCCAGTCAGCGTTTACGATCCACACAGTTTGATTAGAGGACTTGCACTGAATGTTTGTGTAGTTTAGGGTTTTACCTCTTCTAGCACTGCTTAGAAACAGGCATTTTCTTTTCCCTTTATTTCTGGCAAAAAATTTTATTCTATTGATTTCTAGTCACTGAATTGTATCAAATCGTTTCACTCTAAATGAGCCCATATCATTCTTGTTTATCGCCAACCATGTATTGTTGTTAAAATGTAACATTATACCCCTAACTGATACATCATTGGCTATAAAGTTTTTTAGCCACTATACATAGCACCAAATAGCCACACTTAAAAGTAACAGTGAAAGTATCAGCACAGTTAAACATTTTAATAATCTGAAGCATTATCAACACACATTTTCTTTCCATGTTATCCCCTCACTTTTTATGGAATTACGTTTAAAGAGCATTTTTCCCATTCCTCCTACAGATAACACCAATAACTGAACAATGGTCAATAACGAAGTGTTGTGCATTGTGAGAATGACCTGACAAATGAGTAAAAAATGTAGAAATGCTACGGAAAGATATTAGTAGCAGAGTTTGTCTTTCTGTACCACATATTCCCCCCCATGGCATGATGGTCAGAAAACGACAGCCACTACTGGGTGCTGGGCTGAAGAGAAAAAAAAAACCCTAAGCCTGGAATTGGAAAGTGTGCGTGTGTGTGTGGTGATGTCTCCAAGCCCGGATGGTAATTGTCAGGGTTTGGCAGGGCAATCAGTTCCATGCCACTGAGCGCCACGTCTTGACATGTTCTATGGCAACTCTCAGTACACAGACACACAGACACACACACACACACACACACACACAACTGACCCACACCTGTTCACTGGTGTGAAACAGAAGTAAGAATCCTGTTCCCCACTGCCTTGGCTCAGAGGCACAAAGGAACGACCTTCTACACACACATACACACAAACACAGACTACTTGTCAAGGCTCGATCCCCAAATAGCTTGTGCGTTCAAGTTCATTCTACGGTTGAACACGCAATGTAGAATTACAGTCAGTCCAGCTGCTCCTTACAATGCATCACACACACAAACTGATGGCATTTAGATACTATTGCTTTTTTAACTGGCAGTATGTAAATAAAAAGAAAGCTACACAGTGATGAAAGGATACATATGCATACTTTAACTTCCATTATGACAACAACGACATGAATAAACACTCTGAGCCAAACATAAAGACATGCATCACATTTAAACTTGTCATTTCATGTGTCTCATCATGCATGTGTCTCAGCCACATGCATGGTTCTTAATTAGTCTGATCGCTAATGGCTTTACATCTGTCTTTGCTTTACTTCATTTCAAACTTGAGTTCTCATTCATTAACGCTACCAAACTGTCATCGGCAGCACTGCTGAATAAATTTTATCTATATAACACCACCCAAGTCACGTCTTGGCTTGAATGGCAGGTGATAGGCCCTTGCGTCATGACGTTCCTGGGCCCACCCCCATAGCTATAGCTGACCCTGCACATCTGCCAATATTATTCAAGCTTTTTTCAGCTGGCTGCAGATATCTCACCACTTACTAACCCATTCAGTTATTTTGCTTTCATAAGTGAGGCGACTAATTTGTATCTAAACTGCTTCAGCTTAGACGGCCTAGTAGTCATTTGAGTAACGAAAATTTATCGTCTTCCGTTCCCAGAAAGTGGTTTCCTCCAGGGAAGGTACGATTACTGAGAGTAAGCTAGTTCGCTAGCCACCCCACCAGCTAATCTAGCATACCACATAGTCATTGACTACTGTAGTGGAACATGTCAGACGCTATGAAGAAGCATTGCTCCCAGTGCAGGAGGTGCATGACTGACAAGAACTACCATGAGACTTGCGTCTTGAGTCTGGGACAGGAGCATGCAGAGTTATCACTAAGCAACCACTTTTTCTGTCTCCTACGCTCCCGGCTCCCTCTCACTGTGCTCCATTATCAACCCCAGCTCTTCGTTCCCCCCGCGGTGAGCACAGCTCACCCTGAGCCTGCAAGATGAACGCTGACCTCCCACCTTTTTTACATAACTTTTACTCTTTTAAAAACCAACAGCCTTGCACTCAGTCAATCTGAACAGGAGACAGAAATTTAAAAATGAGTGTACCACTCGGCTGTCATAACAACAGGCCCAAACGTGAACACAAACTGAGTAAAGACAAATACCATGAGCTTATATGAAATTATGGGGTGGGTCAACAATGTTGTCGATTCAGGCTGAACTTTTTGGGGTTCTTTTCAAACTGCTGTCAAAGACATCAATAATATTTTTGTTCGGAGTGATAGTTATAGTCCCTCTTTTTCCTTTCTTTTGTCCTTAAACATTTTGGACTGGTTTTCATTGAGATGAGGTGTGGTTAAGCTGTGTTAAGACGACGTCACTGTGAGGTGCGTGTGCATTCGACAGAATTAGTTAATGAGCTGATGAAACTCAGTTGTGAGAGCTCAGTGGGAGTTTTGACTGAGTGCTGCACGTGACACACCAATGAGGCACTGGACCAGAATTCCATGCCTTTCCAGCTAAAGACATTGTAAAGAAAACCAACCTTCTTTTATATAGAAGATCCATCTAACATCAACCTTAAAAGCTGGAACTGACCTTCCAAGACGGAGCTCGGCACTCACAGGAGCCTAGACCAGCGCAGGTGAGGCCTGGTTGGAGTGACCTACTGCCACTCACTGTTAGTCTTCGGCCCGGTAAGCTACCCACGTCGACTCACCTGTCTCGAAAGCCAGTCCATTTTACTTCTGTTTCTTTCCCTCGTTTTGCATCACCTCTATACATTCCAGGTTAGGACCAGTTTTGTTAATGAGCACTTAAACCCCTAGATCTGACTAGTCTGTAACATTTTCATAAGGTATATATGGTATTTGCTGATCCCATGCTTTTCCATCTTTTCTGACCTATAAATGCTGCTACAGTGTTGGACAGTTGTGCTAAATGACCCCAAAGCGTCACATAATGAGGTTTGAGCATTTGGAAGTGAGCCATGCACCTGTTTCAGTTGGCTCCCCATGCAGTGTTTATGGAGTGTTTTTTTTTTTTTTAACGTTACACTGACGTCAGTGTGTGCTGGACTTCCCGATATGCGCTTCCCCATGCATGCCAGCTCC
>JAPXVT010000021.1:3289-17534 GCA_029823135.1 Acanthurus reversus
CTGAGTTCAGACCGGAGTAATCCAGGTCAGTTTCTATCTATGACATGATCTTTTCTAGTACGAAAGGACCGAAAAGAGGAGGCCCCTGCTTAAGGTATGCCTCTCCCCCACCTGATGAAGACAACTAAAACAGGCAAAGGGGCATATCCTTAATGCCTGAGAAAATGGCATGTTGGGGTGGCAGAGCCCGGCTAATGCAAAAGACCTAAGCCCTTTACACGGAGGTTCAAGTCCTCCCCTTAACTATGATTTCAACACTCGTTACCCACATTATTAATCCCCTAGCCTTCATCGTACCAGTTCTTTTAGCAGTTGCTTTCCTAACATTAATTGAACGAAAAGTCCTAGGCTATATACAACTACGAAAAGGTCCTAACATTGTAGGGCCTTACGGTCTCCTCCAACCAATTGCAGACGGAGTTAAACTCTTCATTAAAGAGCCCGTACGCCCCTCCGTTTCCTCCCCCGTACTTTTCCTCCTTACCCCTATACTAGCCCTAACCCTAGCCCTTACCCTCTGAGCACCCATACCAATACCCTATCCAGTAGTAGATCTAAACCTAGGGATCCTTTTCCTCTTAGCCCTATCAAGCCTCGCAGTATATTCAATTCTAGGATCAGGCTGAGCATCCAACTCCAAATACGCCCTAATTGGGGCCCTACGGGCCGTCGCCCAAACCATCTCCTATGAAGTTAGCCTGGGACTTATTCTCCTAGGCCTCATCATCTTTGCAGGAAGCTTTACACTTCAAACTTTTAATACTGCCCAAGAAAGTGTATGACTTATTTTACCCGCATGGCCCCTTGCCGCAATATGATACGTTTCAACCCTCGCAGAAACTAACCGAGCCCCCTTCGACCTAACTGAGGGGGAGTCAGAGCTAGTCTCAGGCTTCAACGTAGAATATGCTGGGGGTCCCTTCGCACTATTTTTTCTAGCAGAATATGCCAACATCCTCCTTATGAATACACTATCCGCCACACTATTTCTAGGAGCCTCACACATCCCTGCAATCCCTGAACTCACCGCAATTAACCTTATAACCAAAGCTGCCCTACTCTCAATTGTATTCCTATGAGTCCGAGCCTCCTATCCCCGATTCCGGTATGACCAACTGATACACCTTATCTGAAAAAATTTCCTTCCACTCACGCTAGCATTAGTTATCTGGCATCTCGCGCTCCCAATCGCATTTGCAGGCCTTCCCCCTCAGATCTAGCCTCGGAGCTGTGCCTGAAGTAAAGGACCACTTTGATAGAGTGAACTATGGGGGTTAAAGTCCCCCCTACTCCTTAGAAAGAAGGGGCTCGAACCCTAGCTGGAGAGATCAAAACTCTCAGTGCTTCCACTACACCACTTCCTAGTAAAGTCAGCTAATTAAAGCTTTTGGGCCCATACCCCAAACATGTTGGTTAAAATCCTTCCTCTACTAATGAACCCCCACATCTTAGCCATCCTACTATTTGGACTTGGCCTGGGAACCACAATTACATTGACAAGCTCCCACTGACTTCTCGCCTGAATAGGCCTTGAAATCAATACCCTCGCCATTATTCCCTTAATAGCCCAACACCACCACCCCCGTGCGGTCGAAGCTACCACTAAATATTTCCTAACCCAAGCCACGGCAGCCGCAATACTTCTATTTGCAAGCACAACTAATGCCTGATTGACCGGACAATGAGAAATCCAGCAAATACTTCACCCTCTCCCTGCCACAATAATTACTCTTGCTCTTGCCCTCAAAATTGGACTCGCCCCCCTACATTCCTGATTACCAGAAGTTCTCCAAGGACTTGATTTAACTACCGGGCTCTTCCTCGCCACCTGGCAAAAACTTGCACCCTTCGCCCTCCTATTGCAACTTCATCCCCCCAACTCAACCATTTTAATTATTCTAGGAATTTCATCCACCCTTGTAGGCGGGTGAGGAGGACTAAACCAAACCCAACTACGAAAAATCCTCGCCTATTCCTCCATCGCTCACCTAGGCTGAATAATCCTCGTTTTACAGTTCTCCCCCTCACTAACATTACTTACTCTACTAACATATATTGTTATGACATTTGCAACATTCCTCGTATTTAAATACAGCAAGGCAACAAGTATTAATGCCCTCGCCACCTCCTGAGCCAAGGCCCCCGCACTAACCGCCCTCATACCCCTTGTTCTTCTCTCTTTAGGAGGACTCCCTCCCCTAACCGGATTCATGCCTAAATGACTTATTCTCCAAGAATTAACCAAACAAGACCTTGCCCTCACGGCCACCCTGGCAGCCCTAACCGCCCTTCTAAGCCTTTACTTTTACCTTCGACTTACATATGCTATGGCCCTAACAATCTCTCCAAATAATTTGGTAGGAATTACTCCCTGACGCCTCCCTTCCCTTCAACTAACCCTTCCCCTCACCATCTCTGTAACAGCCACAACCCTTCTTCTACCTCTTACCCCCGCCGCAAAAGCATTATTGACCCTCTAAGGGACTTAGGTTTAACATCTAGACCAAGAGCCTTCAAAGCCCTCAGTGGAAGTGAGAATCTTCCAGTCCCTGTAAGACTTGCAGGACACTAACCCACATCTCCTGCATGCAAAACAGGCACTTTAATTAAGCTAAAGCCTTACTAGATAGGTAGGCCTCGATCCTACAAAATCTTAGTTAACAGCTAAGCGCCCCAGCCAGCGAGCATCTATCTAACTTTCCCCCGCCTAGCGTTTCGAACAGAATAGGCGGGGGAAAGCCCCGGCAGACGATTAGCCTGCTTCTTTAGATTTGCAATCTAATATGTAAAACACCTCGGAGCTTGGTAAAAAGAGGACTCAAACCTCTGTTCGTGGGGCTACAATCCACCGCTTAAAAACTCGGCCATCTTACCTGTGGCAATCACACGCTGATTCTTCTCAACTAACCATAAAGATATCGGCACCCTTTATTTAGTATTTGGTGCTTGAGCCGCTATAGTGGGCACAGCCCTAAGCTTACTCATCCGAGCTGAGCTAAGCCAACCTGGGGCTCTCCTAGGAGATGACCAAATTTATAATGTTGTAGTTACAGCACATGCCTTTGTAATAATTTTTTTTATAGTAATACCAATTATAATTGGAGGATTCGGGAACTGACTGATTCCTTTAATGATCGGGGCCCCTGATATAGCATTCCCCCGAATAAACAATATGAGCTTCTGGCTGCTCCCGCCCTCTTTTTTACTCCTCCTGGCCTCTTCTATAGTAGAAGCAGGAGCGGGCACTGGGTGAACAGTTTATCCCCCTCTGGCCGGGAATCTGGCCCACGCAGGAGCATCAGTTGACTTAACAATCTTTTCTCTTCACTTGGCAGGGGTCTCCTCTATTCTAGGGGCCATTAACTTTATTACAACTATTATTAATATAAAACCCCCCGCAATTTCCCAATACCAAACTCCCCTGTTTGTTTGGGCAGTACTAATTACTGCAGTTCTTCTTCTCCTCTCACTCCCCGTCCTCGCTGCCGGAATTACTATACTTCTCACAGACCGAAACTTAAACACCACCTTCTTTGACCCGGCCGGAGGGGGAGACCCGATTCTTTACCAACATCTATTCTGATTTTTCGGGCACCCTGAAGTTTACATCCTCATTCTTCCGGGCTTTGGTATAATTTCCCATATTGTTGCTTATTACTCAGGTAAAAAAGAGCCATTTGGTTATATGGGCATGGTCTGAGCCATAATGGCTATTGGACTTCTGGGCTTTATTGTATGAGCCCACCACATGTTTACTGTAGGTATAGATGTAGACACCCGAGCTTACTTTACATCCGCAACTATAATCATTGCAATCCCTACCGGTGTAAAAGTCTTCAGCTGACTAGCAACCCTCCATGGAGGTAATGTTAAATGAGACGCCCCTCTCCTATGAGCCCTAGGGTTTATTTTCCTATTTACAGTAGGGGGCTTAACTGGTATTGTCCTAGCTAATTCTTCTCTAGATATTGTCCTCCATGATACATATTACGTAGTTGCCCACTTCCACTATGTTTTATCAATAGGAGCCGTATTTGCTATTGTCGGTGGCTTTATCCACTGATTCCCCCTATTCACAGGTTATACCCTTCACGAGACCTGAGCTAAAATTCATTTTGGCATTATGTTCGTAGGAGTTAACTTAACCTTCTTCCCACAACACTTCCTCGGACTGGCTGGGATGCCTCGACGATACTCCGACTACCCAGACGCCTATACTCTCTGAAATACAATTTCATCAATCGGCTCCCTCGTTTCTCTGACAGCAGTCATTCTATTCTTATTTATTATTTGAGAAGCATTTGCTGCTAAACGTGAAGTATTATCAGTTCAGCTAACCATAACTAATGTAGAGTGACTACATGGCTGCCCTCCTCCATACCACACATTTGAGGAGCCTGCATTCGTACAAGTTAACTCCAAACACCGAGAAAGGGAGGAATTGAACCCCCGTGGGCTGGTTTCAAGCCAACCACATGGCCACTCTGTCACTTTCTTAATAAGACACTAGTAAAATAGAAATTACAATGCCTTGTCGAGGCATAATTGTGGGTTAAACCCCCGCGTGTCTTAAACCCAATGGCACATCCCTCACAACTAGGATTTCAAGATGCAGCTTCACCTGTAATAGAAGAACTTCTCCACTTTCATGATCATGCCTTAATAATCGTCTTTATAATTAGCACATTTGTACTTTACATTATTGTGGCCATAGTATCAACTAAACTCACTAATAAATATATTCTAGATTCCCAAGAAATTGAAGTTATTTGAACCGTCCTGCCGGCAGTTATTCTTATTATAATTGCTCTTCCCTCTCTCCGAATTCTTTATCTAATAGATGAAATTAACGACCCCCATCTTACCGTTAAAGCCATCGGCCACCAATGGTACTGAAGCTACGAATACACTGATTACGAGGACCTTGGATTTGATTCTTATATAATTCCTACACAAGACCTTACCCCTGGCCAATTCCGTCTCCTAGAAACTGACCACCGAATAGTGGTTCCATCTGACTCCCCCATTCGAGTACTTGTCTCCGCTGAAGACGTTCTTCATTCCTGAGCAGTCCCAGCCCTTGGTGTGAAAATAGACGCCGTCCCTGGCCGCCTAAATCAAACAGCCTTTATTGCATCTCGACCAGGCCTTTACTACGGACAGTGTTCCGAAATCTGCGGAGCAAACCACAGCTTCATACCAATTGTAGTAGAAGCAGTTCCCCTTGAGCACTTCGAAAACTGATCAACCTTAATACTTCAAGACGCCTCGCTAAGAAGCTAAATAGGGTCGTAGCATTAGCCTTTTAAGCTAAATATTGGTGACTCCCAACCACCCTTAGTGATATGCCCCAGCTCAACCCCACACCCTGATTTGCTATTTTAACCTTCTCCTGACTTATTTTCTTAATAGTATTACCTTCAAAAGTACTAGCCCACACATTCCCGAATGAACCCGCCTCACAAAGCACAGAAAAGCCCAAAACAGAACCCTGAACCTGACCATGACATTAAGCTTCTTTGATCAATTTATAAGCCCCACTTACCTCGGAATTCCTCTTATAGCCGTCGCCCTTGTCCTCCCTTGAGTATTTTTCCCTCGTCCCTCCTCCCGATGATTAGAAAACCGACTCCTTACCCTCCAAAGTTGATTCATCAACCGCTTTACTCAACAGCTTCTTATACCCTTAAATATAGGAGGACATAAATGAGCTCTTTTACTGACTTCCCTTATATTATTTTTAATTTCACTCAACATGTTAGGGCTTCTCCCCTACACCTTTACACCTACCACGCAGCTCTCCCTCAACTTAGGCCTTGCCGTCCCCCTATGATTAGCAACAGTGATTATTGGAATGCGAAACCAGCCAACTGCCGCGCTAGGCCACCTCCTACCAGAAGGGACTCCTGTCCTCCTAATCCCTATCTTAATTGTCATCGAAACAATTAGCCTATTTATTCGTCCTCTTGCATTAGGAGTACGACTTACAGCTAATCTGACCGCCGGCCATCTCCTAATACAGCTTATCGCCACGGCTGCCTTCGTCCTTCTTCCCTTAATACCAACCGTAGCCATCCTCACAACTATCCTCCTATTCCTTCTAACCCTCCTAGAAATCGCCGTAGCAATAATTCAAGCTTACGTGTTTGTTCTTCTCCTAAGCCTCTATCTCCAAGAAAACGTATAATGGCCCATCAAGCTCACGCATACCATATAGTAGACCCCAGCCCCTGACCTCTTACAGGAGCAGTAGCTGCCCTGTTAATAACATCCGGTCTCGCAATCTGATTCCACTACAACTCTACGACACTGATGACCCTTGGAATAGTCCTCCTCCTTCTTACAATGTACCAATGATGGCGAGACATCATTCGAGAAGGGACATTCCAAGGACATCATACCCCGCCCGTTCAACAAGGACTCCGATATGGTATAATTCTCTTTATTACCTCCGAAGTCTTCTTTTTCCTAG
This sequence comes from Acanthurus reversus, assembly GCA_029823135.1. NCBI lineage: Eukaryota > Metazoa > Chordata > Actinopteri > Acanthuriformes > Acanthuridae > Acanthurus > Acanthurus reversus. Next base: position 9,762 of record JAPXVT010000021.1, read on the forward strand.
GCTTTTTCTGAGCCTTCTACCACGCAAGCTTAGCCCCCACCCCTGAACTTGGAGGATGCTGACCCCCTACAGGTATTACCCCCTTAGACCCATTTGAAGTCCCCCTCCTCAACACAGCTGTTCTACTTGCATCCGGAGTAACAGTAACCTGAGCGCACCACAGCATCATAGAAGGAGAACGAGCCCAAGCCATTCAATCCCTGCTCTTAACAATCCTCCTCGGCTTTTATTTTACCTTCCTCCAAGCGCTAGAATACTATGAAGCACCTTTTACAATCGCAGACGGAGTATACGGATCTACCTTTTTCGTCGCCACCGGCTTCCACGGACTTCACGTCATCATTGGCTCCACCTTCTTAGCTGTCTGTCTCCTTCGACAAATCCACTATCATTTTACGTCAGGTCACCACTTTGGATTTGAAGCAGCCGCCTGATACTGACATTTCGTAGACGTTGTCTGATTGTTCCTTTACATCTCTATTTACTGATGAGGCTCATAATCTTTCTAGTACTAAAGCAAGTATAAGTGACTTCCAATCACCTGGTCTTGGTTAAAATCCAAGGAAAGATAATGAACTTAATTACAACAATCATTGCTATTGCTGTTACCCTCTCCACTATCCTGGCCTTCATTTCTTTCTGACTCCCTCAAATAATGCCCGACCACGAAAAACTCTCCCCTTATGAGTGTGGGTTTGACCCCTTAGGCACAGCCCGCCTACCTTTTTCCCTTCGTTTCTTTCTCGTTGCTATTCTATTTCTCCTGTTTGACCTAGAAATTGCCCTCCTCCTCCCCCTCCCCTGAGGAGACCAGCTAACCTCCCCCTTACTTACTTTTCTATGAGCCACAGCCGTCCTGGCCCTCCTTACCCTAGGCCTCATCTATGAGTGACTTCAAGGCGGGTTAGAATGAGCTGAATAGGTAATTAGTTTAAGAAAAACATTTGATTTCGGCTCAAAAGCTTGTGGTTAAAGTCCACAATTAACCTGATGACCCCTGTTCACTTTTCTTTCTCCTCAGCCTTTATGCTAGGCCTGACAGGCCTAGCATTCCACCGGACCCACCTATTGTCCGCCCTTCTATGTCTAGAAGGAATGATACTCTCATTATTCGTTGGTCTTTCCCTATGGACCCTTCAACTTGATTCCACGAGCTTCTCAACCGCTCCTATGCTCCTACTCGCATTCTCAGCCTGTGAAGCTAGCGCAGGGCTCGGATTATTAGTAGCCACTGCCCGCACACATGGCTCAGACCGCCTACAAAGCCTAAACCTCTTGCAATGCTAAAAATCCTAATTCCATCCCTCATGCTTATTCCAACAGCTTGAATAGCCCCAACTAAATGACTCTGACCGACCAGTCTTCTCCACAGCTTATTAATTGCACTAGCTAGCCTCACATGATTAAACAACTCATCAGAAACCGGCTGATCCTGCCTTAACCCATACATGGCAACAGACCCTTTATCCACTCCCCTTCTTGTCCTTACCTGCTGGTTACTTCCTCTTATGATTCTTGCCAGCCAAAACCATACAGCCCACGAACCAGCCAACCGACAACGAATGTATATTACCCTCTTAGCATCCTTACAAATCTTCCTTATTATAGCTTTCGGGGCCACCGAGGTTATTATATTTTATGTAATATTTGAAGCCACCCTAATTCCTACGCTTATACTTATTACTCGCTGAGGTAACCAGACAGAACGACTTAACGCCGGAGTCTACTTCCTGTTTTATACCCTAGCAGGATCATTACCCCTCCTAGTCGCCCTCCTCCTCCTTCAAAACAGCACAGGTACCCTCTCCCTCCTTATCCTTCAGTACTCAGCCCCAACACAACTTATTTCCTACGCTGACAAACTTTGATGAGCAGGCTGTATATTGGCCTTTCTAGTCAAAATACCACTTTACGGGGTTCACCTCTGACTTCCTAAAGCACACGTAGAAGCACCCGTGGCAGGATCAATAATTCTTGCAGCCGTCCTCCTAAAACTAGGGGGTTACGGAATAATACGAATGCTAGTTGTACTAGAGCCCCTCACTAAAGAACTATGCTACCCCTTCATTATCTTTGCACTCTGAGGTGTAATCATAACCGGCTCTATCTGTCTGCGCCAGACAGACCTAAAATCCCTCATTGCCTACTCATCAGTCAGCCATATAGGCCTCGTAGTAGGGGGAATTCTTATCCAAACACCCTGAGGGTTTACAGGAGCGCTAATTCTCATAATTGCCCATGGCTTAACGTCCTCCGCTCTGTTCTGCCTAGCAAACACTAACTATGAACGTACCCACAGCCGGACAATAGTCTTAGCTCGAGGCCTACAAATAGCCCTCCCTCTTATAACCTCGTGATGATTTATTGCTAGCCTAGCAAACCTTGCTCTTCCCCCCTTACCTAATCTTATAGGGGAACTAATAATTATTACCTCTTTATTTAATTGATCCTGATGAACCCTCGCCCTGACAGGCGCCGGAACACTTATTACAGCCGGCTACTCACTCTACATGTTCCTAATAAGCCAACGGGGCCCTCTTCCATTGCACATACTTGCTCTTGAACCATCACATACCCGAGAACATCTGTTAATAGCCCTCCACCTGATTCCCCTAGCCCTACTAATTTTTAAACCTGAACTAATTTGAGGTTGGGTCGCCTGTAGATATAGTTTAACAAAAACATTAGATTGTGATTCTAAAAACAGGGGTTAAAATCCTCTTATCCACCGAGAGAGGCTCGCAGCAACGAAGACTGCTAATCTTCGCCACCTTGGTTGGACCCCTGGGCTCACTCGGCCACGCTCCTAAAGGATAACAGCTCATCCGTTGGTCTTAGGAACCAAAAACTCTTGGTGCAAATCCAAGTAGCAGCTATGCACCCCACTCCCCTTATAATAACATCGAGCTTAATCATTATTTTTGCACTCCTTACATTTCCAGTATTAACCACACTTAGCCCCCGACCCCAGAATGCCAACTGAGCCCTCTCCCAAGTCAAAACGGCAGTCAAACTAGCTTTCTTTGTTAGCCTACTCCCCCTTTGCCTTTTCCTTAATGAAGGCGCAGAAGCCATCATTACTAACTGAAGCTGGATAAATACCCACACATTCGACATTAACATTAGCCTAAAATTTGATCACTATTCAATTATCTTCACCCCTATCGCCCTATATGTTACCTGATCTATTCTTGAATTTGCATCCTGGTATATACATGCAGACCCCTACATGAACCGCTTCTTCAAGTATCTTCTTGTCTTTCTTATCGCCATAATCATTTTAGTTACTGCTAATAACATATTTCAACTGTTTATTGGCTGAGAAGGCGTAGGAATCATATCCTTCCTCTTAATCGGCTGATGATACGGGCGAGCAGACGCAAACACCGCAGCTTTACAAGCAGTCCTTTACAACCGGGTGGGGGACATTGGCCTAATCTTCGCCATAGCATGAATAGCAACAAACCTAAACTCCTGAGAAATGCAACAAATATTCGCGACCGCTAAGGACTTTGACCTAACTCCCCCACTTATTGGGCTAATTATTGCAGCCACTGGTAAATCCGCCCAATTTGGCCTCCACCCCTGACTACCCTCTGCTATAGAGGGCCCTACACCGGTCTCTGCCCTACTTCACTCAAGCACTATAGTCGTAGCCGGTATTTTTCTCCTAGTGCGGATAAGCCCATTAATAGAAAATAACCAAACTGCCTTAACCACTTGCCTCTGTCTAGGAGCTCTCACCACGCTATTCACCGCCACCTGTGCCCTCACTCAAAATGATATCAAAAAAATCGTCGCTTTTTCCACCTCTAGTCAACTAGGCCTAATAATAGTAACTATTGGCCTAAACCAACCTCAACTCGCATTCCTTCATATCTGTACTCACGCCTTCTTTAAAGCAATACTCTTTTTGTGCTCGGGCTCTATTATTCACAGCCTAAATGATGAACAAGACATCCGAAAAATGGGAGGTATACACCACCTTACACCCTTTACATCCTCATGCTTGACCCTAGGGAGTCTTGCTCTCACGGGCACCCCCTTCCTAGCAGGGTTCTTCTCTAAAGATGCTATCATTGAAGCACTAAACACATCCCACCTTAACGCCTGAGCCCTAACCTTAACCCTTCTTGCTACTTCCTTCACGGCCATCTATAGCCTCCGAGTCGTATTCTTTGTATCAATAGGCCACCCCCGCTTTAACTCCCTCTCCCCAATCAACGAAAATAACCCTGCAGTAATTAACCCTATTAAACGCCTAGCTTGAGGAAGCATTGTTGCCGGCCTACTGATCACCTCCAACATTATCCCTCTAAAGACTCCAGTTATATCTATACCACCCCTCCTTAAACTAGCAGCCCTAACTGTTACAATTCTTGGACTACTCCTAGCCCTTGAACTGGCCTCCTTAACAAGCAAACAATACAACCCAACGCCCCGACTAAACATTCATCACTTCTCCAATATACTGGGCTTCTTTCCAATGATCATTCACCGTTTCGCCCCCAAACTAACCTTGACCCTAGGCCAAACAATTGCAAGCCAATTGATCGATCAAACCTGATTAGAAAAATCAGGCCCAAAAGCAGTAGCCTCTGTTAACCTCCCCCTAATTACAACAACAAGCAACACCCAACGAGGAATAATCAAGACCTACCTCACTCTTTTCCTCTTAACCCTTACCCTCGCAATTCTAATCCTCGCCCTCTAAACCGCCCGAAGTGCCCCCCGACTTAACCCTCGAGTTAGCTCCAACACCACAAACAAAGTTAACAGAAGAACTCATGCGCTAATTAATAGTATACCTCCCCCTAAAGAATATATTAATGCTACCCCTCCCATATCCCCCCGGATTACAGAAAACTCACCAAGCTCTTCCACAGTTGTTCAAGAAAACTCATATCACCCCACTCAAAACAACCCAGAAGCCGCAATTACCCCAATCAAATAGGTTAATATAGACATCGCAACCGGCCAACTCCCCCAACTTTCAGGGTAGGGTTCAGCGGCTAAAGCCGCGGAATATGCAAAAACAACTAACATCCCCCCTAGATAAATTAGAAACAAAACTAATGATAAAAAAGAACCCCCGTGCCCCACTAAAACCCCACATCCAAACCCAGCCACAATTACCAGACCTAAAGCAGCAAAATAAGGAGAAGGATTTGAAGCTACCGCAATTAACCCAAAAATTAACCCGCATAATAATAAAGACATAGTATAAGTCATAATTCTTACCAGGATTTTAACCAGGACTAATGGCTTGAAAAACCACCGTTGTTATTCAACTATAAAAACCCTAATGGCAAGCCTACGCAAAACCCACCCCCTACTAAAAATTGCTAATAACGCACTAGTTGACCTCCCCGCCCCTTCCAATATTTCAGTATGATGAAACTTTGGCTCTTTACTTGGCCTCTGTTTAGCTGCCCAACTTGTTACAGGCCTTTTCCTAGCCATACACTACACCGCAGATGTTACCACAGCATTCTCATCCGTAGCACATATCTGCCGAGATGTCAACTACGGCTGACTTATCCGCAACCTCCATGCCAATGGAGCATCCTTCTTTTTCATTTGTATTTATCTTCATATCGGCCGAGGTCTTTACTACGGCTCATATTTATACAAGGAGACATGAACCATCGGAGTAGTGCTTCTTCTTTTAGTAATAATGACAGCCTTCGTAGGCTACGTACTGCCCTGAGGACAAATATCCTTCTGAGGTGCCACCGTCATTACTAACCTCCTATCCGCTGTCCCCTACGTAGGGAACACACTAGTTCAATGAATTTGAGGTGGCTTCTCAGTCGACAACGCTACTCTGACACGCTTCTTTGCCTTCCACTTTTTATTCCCCTTTGTTATCGCGGCCATAACAATAATTCACCTGCTTTTCTTACATGAAACAGGATCCAATAACCCTCTAGGCCTAAACTCAGACTCAGATAAAATCTCTTTCCACCCTTACTTTTCGTACAAAGATCTCCTAGGCTTTGCAGTTATCTTAATTACACTTACTTCCTTAGCCCTATTCTCCCCTAACCTTTTAGGAGACCCAGACAACTTTACACCCGCTAACCCCCTAGTTACCCCTCCCCATATCAAACCTGAATGATATTTCCTATTCGCATACGCCATTCTACGCTCTATCCCTAACAAACTAGGAGGAGTACTAGCGCTACTAGCCTCTATTCTCGTCCTTATAGTCGTACCGATCTTACATACATCAAAACAACAAGGCCTAGCATTCCGCCCCCTCACCCAATTCCTATTCTGAACGCTCGTTGCGGACGTTATGATCCTCACCTGAATTGGAGGCATGCCTGTTGAACATCCATTTATTATCATTGGACAAATCGCTTCTGTCCTTTACTTCTCTCTGTTCCTAATCATTATACCACTAATTGGATGGCTAGAGAACAAAGCCCTTCAATGATCATGCACTAGTAGCTCAGACTCAGAGCGCCGGTCTTGTAAACCGGACGTCGAGGGTTAAAGTCCCTCCTACTGCTCAAAAAAGAGGGATTTTAACCCCCACCACCAACTCCCAAAGCTAGTATTCTTAATTAAACTATTCTTTGCTAAATAAATATACATATATGTATATACACCATGAATTTATATTAACCATATCAATATTATTCAAGGACATACATATATTAATCACCCCAAATTGTACTAAACCACCCAAGTGGTAGTTATTTACCTAAGGTATAACTAAACTATTAACAATATATACTATACATTACATATAAATCAGGGAATGTAAGAGATTTAAGACCTAGCATTTACTTCTCATTGTCGAAGATATACCAGGACTCAAAATCTCGCCATACCTCAGAATCTTAATGTAGTAAGAACCGACCAACGTATGATTCCTTAAGGCACACGGTTAATGAGGGTGAGGGACAAGTATCGTGGGGGTTTCACACAGTGAATTATTCCTGGCATTTGGTTCCTACTTCAGGGCCATTACTCGCTTAAAACCTCATACTTTCATCGACGCTTGCATAAGTTAATGGTGGTAACCATACGACTCGTTACCCACCATGCCGGGCGTTCTCTCTAGGGGGTCACTGGTTCTTTTTTTTTTCTTTTTCCTTTCACCTGGCATTTCACAGTGCAAGCGAGAGATTGGTCAACAAGGCCGTACATCTGGTTGTCAAGCAGGTAATATAGTATGAGTGATAAAAGACATTACACAAGAATTGCATATTATAATATCAAGAGCATAATGTGTGAATATTTCTCCTAAGATATCTAATATACCCCCTGGGCTTTTGCGCGTAAAACCCCCCTACCCCCCTACACTCCCGAGATCACTAAGACTCCTGAAAACCCCCCGGAAACAGGAAAACCTCGAGTAGCGTAGTTACAAGCCCAAAACGTATCTATTTACATTATTATAATATTGCAAACGCTAACGTAGCTTAACTAAAGCATAACACTGAAGATGTTAAGATGGGCCCTAGAAAGCCTCGTAAGCACAAAGGCTTGGTCCTGACTTTACTATCAATTATAGCTAAACTTACACATGCAAGTATCCGCACCCCCGTGAGAATGCCCTACAGTTCCCAGCCCGGGAACAAGGAGCCGGCATCAGGCACAACCCCTCCCTCAAGCCCACGACGCCTTGCTTAGCCACACCCCCAAGGGAACTCAGCAGTGACAGACATTAAGCCATAAGTGAAAACTTGACTTAGTTAAAGCTAAGAGGGCCGGTAAAACTCGTGCCAGCCACCGCGGTTATACGAGAGGCCCAAGTTG
>JAPXVT010000022.1:29359-42054 GCA_029823135.1 Acanthurus reversus
TTGATATCGAATGACCAAAGGAGTTAATCTCACCAGCATCAGCGAGCCAATACGCATGCAGCATGCTTGTTGTGCAAAGATCTAACAGTGCTGTTGATTGGCTGCACACTTGTGTCTTGCAGGAAAATCACCAGATTACACCCAAGACACAGGGCTGACCATAAGTGTGTGTAATGTGGTCTTTTGTTCAAACAGATAAGATAAAATCAGTGTGGAAAAAAGTTTTGTTCAGGAACTGGTATTGAAGTCAAAGTATCAGTATCTGTACCGGTACTGAATACCCGGGCCTGGTGGTCTGTTTGTTAATATTTTTTTCAACATGGGATGCACTTGTCTGCTAGCTGCTGTCACATGATCATGCACTTCAGTGCTCTGGAGCAGAAGTGAGGGTTTTGATAAAGACCCTGAAATTGTAAATAATGTTTCCCATGGTGGAAGTTCATGGGATAAAGTTTGGAGTTTCAGTTTAGTCACGTGTCTTTTTGTTTTTTTGGTTTTTTGTTTTTTTTTGTGCCTTTACTTGCTAACACAAGCTCGCCATGTTTTTTCAGAGTACAACTACTTGAAGTTTCTATCGAATCCCTCTCTGTGCTTTGAAGACTTCATCCTATTTTAATAACGTGAAAAAACTGTCAGCGTATTTGGTTTCACCACTAATGACCCAAAGCACACTGTAGGGATAGAAATTTGATACCAAATTATAATGTTTTCAAATGATTAGATTTGACAGTAGTCGTGTACATTAAAACAAAAACATATGTGGTGTTGTAAGATAACATTCAGTGTCTGTTTTACATGCATAAATCTGAAGAGAGTCTTCTGCCACATTTTATCCTGGTGGGCACTCTCCATCCTCCCTGGAGTTAAGGGTGGGGTTATTATAACTCTTGTTTTCCTGAAAAAGCATTTTTATGCCCACTGAGAGCCTTATTTCTTAAAGAGGGCATTCTAGGAAAGCTTAAAAACGTATGTATTTTTTGACATGGTAAACAGATGTATTTCTTCAGTTCTGCCAGCAGAGGGCTCAACAGCCTTCCCTTTAATGTGTGTCTGTCTGTGTTCACGTGTAGCCTGTACTTTTTGCTCCTAAATGCAAACTTACGTCAAAGGCAATCTTATAGAATGAATATCAGTATTTTACCTATTATACTGTATGGTTTAGGATTTTGACAGCATAAATTATTGTTACTTTTTAGTGTCAGAGGTTGGATAGCAACAAAAAACAGCCGCTCTAAAGCCTGAAATTCAATTGTTTTTGTTACTCATCATTTGCTTTTCTGGCAGTTCAAATATGTTTTTAATTCACACAAGTCTTATTAGAGATCAGGTCAACTTTTCACCACCGTTTAGCTTCCATCAGTGGTCAGCGGACTCTTGTCAGACAGCAGGACTCATTTTCAAATTTAAGATGAAGTAATAAAAGGCCACATACTAAACAGCTGTGAGATGATGACCGTGCTAAAGTGAGACCACTGAGCCCATGTTTGTGTTCTGTCCTCCAGGAGCCTTGTTTGGGTCTTACCCTCAAAATATGACACAGACTCAACAGACCTGTATTAGATCAGCACAGGCAAAACCATTCTGTTATTAAATTAGAATTTAAAGGATGAAGGTGAATAATTGCCCAGATGAGTTCAACTTACTCCTAATTTTTTCTTACTACGTTGGCACTGAGCCTCAACCTGACTTTTTTTTTTCTTTTAGTCTCTCGATCCTACCTGTCTTCTCAACTTTGTTGTAGCCGAGCACTGCATCATGCAGAACAGTTCTCTGCTGATTTATAGAATATGCCAAATCTATCTTCTCCTCTCTCCTGTATACGCTGTTTACTTCTCTTCAGTCCAGTCTTCCTCCAGCATGCAGCCACTCATATTGAGCTCAACAGTCAGCCACGGTGATGAGTCAGTCCCTGTTTTTTTTAGTTAAAAAGTCTAATAAAGGATGATGATCATAATCCTGCCAATCAAAAACTGCAGATTTCATCTCTTTAAACAGTCAGTCTGGTCATTTTATTCTCTTTCTACTTTCACAAATTGTGGAGTTTTTTAGAACTTTGCAATCAAAAAATGATGTATAAAATCTTAAAAGTGTGAACTTAGAGAACACAGAATAGTCTTGGTGTGTCTCTGTGTTGCACAGTAGAATTTTTAAGAGCCAGACTGTCTGCAAACCGCGGCGCTCACTAGCACCTCAACTGTAATCCCACATGAAACCTCCTGCTAAAGCGGTGGTTAAACGAATGCCCTGGTAGTTTTCATTTTGGCTGCTCTAAATAAGGACTGATTCCCACCTGGGAGACCAGGTAATTATAAGGAAAAAGTTGTATAAATATGTGTATGTGCCTGTGTAGAAATGTTTTGATCAGAGTTAAAAGTAAAGTGTTAATAAATCTTGAGCAAAATAATATTCCCCGTGAGCTGCTCACATGATTGAAGTGGATTTGGTTTCACTGCTGTTTTTGATTATGTCAAAAACGCTAATGATTGCCTGCTTCTGTCCACAGCTCACTGGCTGCCAATTTTGGTCTATAGGTTAAATCATCTGTCAGGCACTTGACAACTTCCACTGAGTTAAACAAAATGCTGCAGACTACTGTACTCTAAATGATTCCTGATCATCTCTCTGACCTTCATTGTAATGATTTTTTTTAAACAATAAAAGAATGGGAACTGCTCAGGAGCTCTCTGAGCTAAAAGGAAACAAGATAATTTGGTTTAGCCGAGCGTTACATGATTTATTTTACGGAGGAATGTATTTTGGACCTGACTCTCCTGGGGTGGTATGTGTAAATTCTCAGTATTTGCAACTGATTAAACTTACATTTACATTACAGTTCATTTTTTATTTAACTTTCTATTGGGGAAATCAATTTGATTAGGTTCATGGTTTAAGCATGCCAGACTCAGCTTGCACATTTGTGGAACAAACAGAAACAAAGTGTAGACTACAAGACAGATGCTGCAGTTGAAAGATGGAGTTTCTCTTCCTCACTTGCAACGCTGTCTCTTCTTCCCGGCTCATAAAAATTCCTGCAGGCGCTGGGAGAGGGTGGAGGGTGGTGGGATGGGCCCTTTGGGCCAGCACAGTTTGCTTTCTGCCTCCTCCCGTGCAGTGAAGAAACTTTCATCACTGGCTGATTTATGGGCCAGCAGGATTCCCCCTGAGATTAGAAAGGGTTTTTTTATCCTCTCTGTAAAAATGTACGCAGCTTTTGTGTATCTGCTAAGCTGTGTCCAATACTTTAACCTAGGAAGGCAATTTAAATAGGTTTACCTGCAACTTAGGACTTTATTTTTGAACATGCAGCACACTAACCAATAGTACACACTGGTGTAATGCAATAAGAGAATGAAACCGGAACATAGCTCAGTGCTTCACACACAAACACTCAAGCATTCGCATCCTCTGTGCTGGAACTGTGGGTCATTGAGGAACTGATTGGCTGGAGTCGGGTCAGTATAACACGGCGCCCCCTGGCAGGAGACAGTGTCGTTTGAAGCTTCATTAACTCTTATAGGGTTCCCTCGCCTCTGAACTGTCCCTTGAAGTTACTTAATAGAATTGGTGGCCTGCAGGAGGCAAGGAGGCTGGACACATGTGTCATTAACAGGAACACTATTTTAGATATTTTTGTTGTAAAAAGTAAAAAAGAATTGTTGAACTGAATTGATTTTTTTTAGGTTTGTTGTATTCAATTATTCTTCAAATTTCCTCTTGTCTGCATCCAGACAAAACACAGTCAGAGCTTAAACAAACCATCTGAATAAACAAATTCATCGTACACATTCTTCTCCTCATCCGCACAGTTCTGGCCATAAAGACTTTGAAAAAAATGAACTGTGAATGAGTGCAGTTTGGTTTTCCAGCAGCAAATGTGATAACATGAAGTTAAGGGTTAAGAGTTCAGTTATCATTAAAGTCTGCTTTTCCCATCACAGATCTGGTGAAGTGAAACAGGCACAGTCAAAAGAGATTTTAGAGAGCCTCAGAAGAAGAGTTTTTAAAGGTCAAGAGGCTGGAGAGGGCTGCACAATGTCTTTTTTTTAAGATTTGGACTGGAGGGGAAAAAGTCTGGATTTTACAGTTATGACTTCACACTGGTGTGTTATCTTCTGTCATGTCATTTCCATACAGTGAAATAAAGATACCAGAACTGTTACAAGCAACAACAAGAAAATACAAGATTTTAATGAATATTGTCTGTTTCAGTTTAACTCTAATTATTTAAGTCCAGTTAAACATGCTCACTGTCTTCAGTGCAGACATAAAAGTGCAGTTATTCTGTGTTACATTTGAATTGACATTTCCATTTTGGTGACTATTTCTGGAAACAATATCAAGGTTTACTTGCAACTTTATGTAACATGTTTTGATAACAAGATTTTTTTTTTTTTTTCTTTAACCAATGTTCTATTTGTCCATAGGCACGCTGGTTCTGGGAGGCCTACTTCAGCTCTATGAAGACTATTGGCTTGACTACACTCCAGATCATCAATGACCGCATCTACCCATATGCTGCACGCACCTATGAACAGTGGAACAACCCGCCTGTGGTGGTATGTAAATGTGTACACTTGACATTGATGTGCATTTTGCAAATATTTTTAACCACTGACCAAGTTTTTTGTTTTATTATTACTCCCAACTTTCCATGGTTGACTTTCAAAAGTATCCAGTGTTTTGTTTTGTCAGTACCCTGAGGCTGTTCTCTTCCAAACATACAGTTACATAATCTATACAATCTGTGTGCACTGCTGTCTGAGCCACTCAGTTGTATTCCTAGAAGTCTTTTAATTGGAGACATCTGAATGACAGCCATTCAGAATAGAGCTTTGACCAAACAGACGCTCACAGTGCCACATTAGCCTTCCTGCTCCGGTACCTTGTTAATCGCAGCCTCTACAGGGCTCAACAGTAAGGATTGCCTGATTACCTGGGCCAAGTAAAATGCAGCGTCAGGCTAATAATTCTTCCCTATTGGGCATGTAGTTAAAATAAATTTGCACTGTTTTTTCGAGAGCTTCTGATGGAAGCAGCTAAAGAGAGAGCGATCCTGCTTCCGTCTCATCTCTGTTGAGAGGTGCACAATTGAACTAAAGCACAAACATTTGAATTCCAGTTCAGTTGGGTGGCGTTTAAGGATGTGAACAACGCTTCTGCTACATATTGTGCAGGTTGCTGCAAGTTTAAAAGCAATCCAGATACAAAGGGGTTGTTTTAAAATGCATGTCATGTTTCTGAAAAACATTGCAAGAGTCCCGTAACGAGAGCTGACAGCATCGTGCTTACATGGCAGTAAAGTGGGCTGCCGACAGCCCCTCCTCTGGGCCCTTTACCATGCTTGTCTTTGTTCTGATTAATTTACTAACTTACTTGGCAAGTGAAAAAACCCAGCATCAACGTTTCTGTGGCAGAATGACAGCAGATGCCTCCGCTCTTTTTGAAGCGCCACACATGCGGCGCTTCACAGTTTGGTATACACCCAGCCAGCTCTGAGGCAGCCAGTTTGTGTCAGCAGTTCTTCACTAGGAGGATGCCTCCGATGTGGTGAAAAATAAGTTCCTGCATGTCTGAGTCATTGTGTTTGTAGAGAGTATGCTGGATGTGAAGAATGGTGTGTATGTGTGTGTGCTTAGCATCCCTGCGGTTGTGGGAGTTTGTGGCTGCAGACAGCTTGGCTGGGCGTCCATCTCTGTGGAGTTATTAATCAGCCTAGTCTGATCTAGAGTCTCCTCCGTCCTCAGCCTGTGGGGTAGAGGCCTGTGCATGGGAGTATGTGTGTGGATGCTTAAAAGCATCTGTGACATATCTACACATATTCCAGAAAAAGTACAACTCTGACACCAGAAAGTTGGTTACATAAATAAAAACAGAATATAGCCATTTACAAACCCAGTGAATAGTAGATTTAGTCTTAAGCTTTATTCAGTCATGTGTTTCTTAAAATGATGAACCTTGGCCAGAATTGTTTGGGAGCGAATGAACATGTCAACGACGCCACCTTTGATATCCAAATTATGATAATAACAATGCACCTGCTTACAAGCGAAATGTTTCCAATAGGCATGTTTTGAGTAGAGCTATAACAATTAATGGATTAAGCAATCACTTGATTATTTGCCAGCTATTTTGATAATCAATTAATCGTTTCAGTCATTTTTCACCAAAAAAAAAAGAAAAAGTAAAAAGAACTGCTGGTTTAGCTTCTTAAATGTGAGTTAGTTGTAGCCCTTTTCTGAATACTTCATCACTTTGAATTACGGTAACACTGACCGAAGGTTGCTGTTAAATAAACTCTCAAGAGTATTGACACTGATTCAAATTAAGGACCAAACATTAACACCAAAGCAATAAAAGCAGTTATTAGCAGCCGGGAAAGTGGCTTTCATTGGAGATTGCACTGAAGCTGGTAGGCGGCAGATGCTTTGTCCAAGTTCACCTTTTCAACGCAGAATTGACTTTTATTTCTCACTTGTTTTGCACGGCCCATCATTTCTAAGCATGCTCCTCGATTAGAGCCCCAATCCAGACTCACTGATTTATATGTTTGCTGGACAAGAACGGCTTCCCCTCACTAGCAAACAAACTGTAGTGTTTGGGTTTGACTCAGCTGAACACAGCCTGGCCAGAGCCTTTATGCAAACAAATGAAAAGGCGCGGCTGCAAGTGAACAACTATTAAACGTGTTCACTGCAGTCAACAGTTTAAGTGGTAGGGATTAATACATTTGTAATGAGAGCGGTTAAACAAAGAGACTAGAAACTCTGCAGCAGGTTCATTCAAGCTTCCAGCAGGTTTCTGTTCAAAAGCAGATCAGCCACAGTTTGTCTTTCCTTTGATCAACATCAGTTACCTTGTGAGCAGTGTTGTGTAGTAACTAAGTAGAAATACTTACTGTGCTTGAGTAGTTTTTTTGGATATCTGTACTTTACTTTTTCTAATTCTGAAGACTTCTACTTTGCTACATTTTCCAAAGAAAACAGATACTTTTACTCCATTACATTTCCCATAAGCATCTTAGTTACTGATTACGGAATAAAACCAGAAGAAATTTGGTACCAGCCAGTGATTTTGTTTTGTTTTGTTTCGGAAGCCAATAATGTTGGATCACAGACTGCAAGAAGCTGGATCATTGGTCAATCATGTTATCATGGCACAAGTGCAAACAGGTGCTCTTAAGCTGCGGAACAATGACTGGGTTTTCTCTTTGGGTGCTGCTGTCGTTGTGCTTTATGTTTGATTTGAAATCATTTTGTTGTCATGATGTAGCAGCAGTCGCCCAGTTGCAGATTCAGCTTGAGCTAAACTTTTACCTGTCGCGTTCAAATCAGGCCCATAGGAGTTTGGAAAGTTTAGAAGGTTTTTTGAAAGCAGTTCTTTTTATCGTTTTATTTGCGTTTTGTTTTATGACTGCGACATTCTGTCCTAATGTAGACCAGAGTCTACATAAATGAAGAATAACCCGTTTTTAAAAAGTCTAATTTGACTGCTTTTTACATGTACTTTTACTTTCAATACTGAAGTACATTTATATTCACTTCACTTCTGATACTTAAGTACAGTAAGTAGTACTTTAAGACTTTTACTCAAGTCATATTCTTATAGGCAACTTTCACTTTTACCAAAGTCATTTTTCAGTAAGGTATCTTTACTTTTACTCAAGTATGGCATTTGGATACTTTATGCAAGACTGTTTAAAGCAGATTGTTGACTTCAGGTCAGAGGACAGAGTGTGACCGGTCAGACTAAATACATCGGTTACTGATCTTTGGTTTACTTGAATCTGTTTGATTGGAGTGGCTCTCTCATCAGCTCATTGGCCTCCACCTGTTGAGCACCTGCACCAACATCTGATTGGTCGGTTTAGATCTCTCCATGAGGGTGGGAACCTCTGTCACTTCTGCTGCACACTTGTTTCTGTATCCATGAACAGTTTTTGGACTGAGGAGGATCCTGGTTACTTCAAAACGTCACAAAAGCTTTTGATTTCTCACTTCCTCTCTCAGTGTAGTAGGTTTGTAAAGTCTATTTGTAGCTGGAGATCATTTAGTAGAACAGGGTAAGAGGTTTGTTTGAACAACCTTTATTTTTTTGAAATACGCATGATTTATCCCCTTCTCACCACCCCAGAGTGATGTCAGAGTGATGTCAGAGTGATGTCAGGGAGAGGCCTTACTTTTCGAACCACAGGGTGAGGTTGGTGGTGTGTCGTATCATCCTCAGCAGGTTGGGGGAGTGAATCTCTTTGTCCTCTTTGGTCCAGACGCTGCCAACCAGCTCAGACGGCTGCACTGCCCTGCAGGAGGTCAAACAGGTGAGACAGCCGTGTGAGATCGGAGTGTGTGACATGTGACGCCAGTGTAGGCTCCTGTGTCAGCAGTGTTACCTGTAAAAGTCGGACTCGAGCAGGGTGAGCTGCCGGCCGATCTCGATCGGGTGCAGCGTCATCAGGTCGAACTGCTCGATGTTTCCTGGTTTACAGATGTGCCACTCGATGGGAGGAGGAGAGTTCTGGAAGGTGATGCTGTGACTGGGTGCACTCACCTGAACCTGCTTCTTCCTCTGGATGATCTTAGTGATGGACTCCACCCACTTCCTCATTGCCTTGCCTACAACACATCACATCAGTCGATTTCTCTGTGATTTCTCATGATAAATACGAAAAAAACTTCACTGAAACATTAAGAATTATTTCATTTCTTTTCCTGGTGCGTTTTTCAAAGACAATCTTCTGACTTTTTTTTCGTGTCTCTGTAAAGGAAGGTTTATCAGTTTTAATTTGTGTCACTGTTTTGGTGATAAGAGGCGTTTGCATATGGTGAGAAAATGACCATGCAGCTAGCAAACAGCAAGAGTTTCCAAGAGTTGCAACTTCTTAACATAAAAAATGTGAAGTCTGTTTCTCTCAGCTGTTGTTTTTACACAGATGTCTGGTTTCTGTTTATTCACGCTGTGCTTATCTAGCAGGTGTGCAATCACAACTTTCTAAGACTGGTCCGTTAGCTGCACAGTGACGTGCATGCAGCAGGTCACACTTATAACTTTTAAGAGTGACATTTCCTAGGCCATGTTTCGATGGGAGCAGCCTTACTATAAACAGAAAAATCTTTTCTTTGCATTTTCAAAATATGTCCGCGTTTACACAAACAACCAAAAGCACTGTAGTATGCACGGCAGGCCAGTAGTCAGCAGTGTAAGTTTGTAATGACATTCCGTTGGAATGCATAGACTGGCACTAGCATTAGCATGAGTGTCATCACTGTGTTCACAGTCACTCTGCTTGCCAGTTTACACAGCCGGAAAGAAGGTTGTGGTCTCAAAAGATTCCACTCTGAAACCCGGTTTCAAACGTTTGTGGTTTCAGGGGCGCCAGCACGCCATTGACACGTAAAAGGGCCTGCAACAGAAGTGTTTCATTTGATGTGAAAACTTGCGCCCTATAAACTGCTTCTTTGTCACATCACTTGACCATCATCTGCACAAATCACCGTTTCTGAACTCACTGTTGTGTGTGCGCATTTGCAGGTTCACCCAGAAACCAAACTTCATTTTGGGGAACAGAAACACTTTGCAGGAAGCTTCTGACACCTGACATACGTGCGTTCATTTGGTTTCTATTAAACCACAGGTGAAAAAAGCTGAATCAGCACAGGGGTTTAGAGGGGTGTGTACCTCTGACGGAGGCGATGAACTCCTCCAGTCGCCTCAGCAGGTGAGCGTCTCTCTCAAAGTCATAGAAGTGATGCTCCACCCAGTGACGACATACATTCAGCACTCTGCAGGAGGAGTTATCTCAGTTCATATGATGACAACATGCACAGATTTACATCACACTGAGAACTTTACAGTCTGTTTGTAAACTAAAATAATGATATCAGGTGAGACTGTATGTAGAATTCGAACTAACAGCTTTAATTGTAAATGTGTAATTGAAGAAAACTCAACTTTAAAACAATGAATTTCTCGATTCTACATTACTCGATTCTGACTGATGAGATCTACTTCAGGAGTTCCCTTCGAGGTTTCTCCTCACTGACTTACTTTAAATAATAATGAAACAAAATGTTAGAGCTGCTCACAGCACATGAACCGCTGCAGGTCATGTGACTCATCAAACTATTAGAAAACACATGCAGAAGGACAACAGGTGTTGAAGTCCGACTCTCAGTGATTACAGTTTCTTCTTCTGTCCAGCAGGTGGCAGCAGTCTCTACCTGAGTTGGACGGGCTGAACAAACTCTTTGCGGAAGCGTTTGAGTTCAGCGCTGAGCGGCTGCTCTCCTCCCTCCATCTGCTCCGCCTCGCTCGGCCTCGGCTCTGGGATGTCAAACCTGAACAACATCACAGACCTGAGATCAGCGTTCAGAGCGACACAACAGGCTGCTTCAGATTTTAACAAGGAAGAACAGATGCACGTTAATGACAACAGAGTCACAGAATCAAAGGTTAGCGTTGTCCTGACCAGATGTTTTGTTTTTATTCAGTGCAAGAAATCTCTGAATTTCAGTAGTTAAATGTTATTATTTGCACTTTTAATCCAATAATTTTGCATTTAAAGCGAGTTTTTGAGTCCATATTACAGTAAACAGCCATTCTTAACAGTGTGTCTTAATTGTGAATCAAATAAATGCAAAGAAAAAGATTTCCTTTACGATCTTTGATATTCATTCTTTCAAAAGAAGTGCAACGTATACCCACATTATACAGAAACACAACGCACCCATTTAGCGATGGCTGGATTAGACGTCCTTTGATCTTAAAAACTGAGCACATTAGGCTCTGAACACAACAGCATCCCCTTCAACATGTTAACGCTGACAGACATAGTTTTATATATAGTAATATCTTAATGTTTGTACAATCAGAAAACTTTGTCTTCAGTGTTTTACTTTGTTTCCCAAAAGACCCTTCATCACGTGTTTGAGGCGCCGTAAGGACAAAAACAAACTCAGGCAGCAGTCACTGATGTCTGTCAGCCTCAAACTGTGTCAATGCAACAGACTGCCACAGTTACACAGCCTGTTCAGCGCAGGTATAATACGCCTCTAACACGCCTTGCTGGTCTGTTTAAACAGCACAGACACGGGCAGGCCAGCACAGACGGCACCCTGCTGGTCTGTGAAAAACTCACCGTCCTTTTTTTTGTGTGCACACAATTATACACACAATTTTGGCGCATGTCGGGCATTGTTAAGCTTAAAGAAAATCAACAGAAGCCGCTCTGTACCAGATGGCTTTAATGACTGTGTTACATTATTGTTGTCAGGGTTCTCCAACCATTTTTACTTCGTGTAATCACTTATTTAACTGTTTGCTGCCATTTGGTTTGCATGTTGGCCATTTATCTTAACAGAGGAAGCTGATGCTGCGCTGTTAAATGTCACACCAGTGATGTCTCCTTTAAATCTGTGACCCCGGCTCGCTGTGTAAAATGACAGACTGACACAGCTCAAAGACGCGCTTGCCGAGACTTCAGCGCGGCACTGACACTGGGTCTCTGTGTATAAACGGCTGTTGTTGAGTGCCAGTTGTTCATCACAGAGAGAAAATGAGATTTTCTTTTTCCGTTTTGTTTTCTGTGGACAAATATGCTCGTTCCAAGTGTCTCCTTGTTAATTAATGTTGGCACATATGTCTAATCTTTCTGCGCTGTAAAGTTTTGAACTGGTCTTTAAAATACATTCATGATTATTAAAGTAACATTTACATTACAGAGTGTAACTGCACTCTTAAATAAATAGTTTCGTGAAAAGTTGAATCATAAAATTTCTAGTTTAAATTATAAAGGTGTAGCGAGGTGAGCATCAGAGGTCAGGATTTGTACTGATCCATGAACACAGAAATGTCCTTGGATGTGTCTGAAAACATGAGCACTTGAGACATTCTGATGGGTCCCTGTGACATCACACAGGTGAGCTCACCTCTCCATGAGCAGGTCCAGTAGCTCCTGAGGTTTACAGAAAGATCTGTAGGTGGTCAGAAATGTTCGGACAAAGTTTGGATCTGAGGGAGGAAACAGCGACAAGAAGCAGACACTCAGTGATCAGAAACCTCCATAAAAACAAGATGAAACTCAACTTTTCAGGATCAAACTCCACGCGCAGTGGACTGGTCTCAGGTCAGTTACAGAAAAGACATTCAGACTCTGAGAAGATCTTCTGTGTGTCGACGCTGACAAATTAACCCCTAAATTCCACCAGATGCGTGTGCGGTGCATCTCCACTCTGTAACGACAGTGAAGCTGATAAATTTCAGTTCTAGTCAGCGTGTGAGCTTCCACCGACTGCGGCTGCGTTGTGTTTTCTACTCTCTCGGCTCCAGTGACCCGGAGCCCTCCGCAGTAGATACTGTATGCAAGGCTTCTGTTTTTGCCGATGACAGAGCACAACGCAGCGATTCAGTACAGAGCAGATCGATTAAAACATCAAGTTAATTTCAGAATAAAACACTTTGTAAATAAACCATCATTACGTTTACTTTTTAAGTTACTGTTGCACTACTGTTTTATAGTGTTCTATATAAATCTTTTTATTTAAGTAAATTAAGATTATACGTCACGTTTTAAAGGAATCGTTATTTTTTAAGGCTGGTATCTGATCAGTACTCGCCATCAGCTGCTACTCAATTTTGGGTATCAGAATCGGTATCGAAAATAAATAAAATGGTATCAGAACATTTCTAGCAGGAATATGTTA
>JAPXVT010000022.1:217674-228409 GCA_029823135.1 Acanthurus reversus
ATGCGCATGCACACGCACACACACACACACACACACACACACACACACGCACACACACACACGCACACACACAGAGAGTAACATGAGTTTTGTCACAGACAGATGTGAGACAGGTAGCTGCAGCACAAAGTGTAATGTCGGGTTCAGACCACCTGGCATCAACCCAACCTGGTCTGAAAATGTGCATCTAACTGTCGCAGGTTTTCTCCTGTGAAGTCCAGCCTCCCAGGCTCCCAACAGAAAAACAAACAGGTTAGAATATTTCACCTTCCACAACATGTTGTTGGCACTGACCAATAGAAATACAAGAGGAATGATGTTGTTTGTGCTACAAGGTCAAACTGCAAAACACATCGCTTCAGACACATGTTTGTTTACATTCTTTTTCCAGGAAGTTAGCCTGTAACACCTTCTCCCTGATAACATCATGCCAGTCGTGTCATCTGTCACACTGAGTGCATCTATAATCACCTGATGAGCCCAGAGAACATCAAGACGTCTCAAACCGACATTACACTGTGTTTATGTTGGTGACCTCTGACCTCTGGGTAAATCACTGCCATTTGGGTCATAGGAGTAAGGAGGCGGAGCGACCACAGTGCAGACAGTCTCACCCAACTCATTAACCAACCAGGGAGATGCAGCTGGGATTGCCATGGCAACTATGGACATAATAAAATGTCTGAGTTACTGTGTGATTGTGTCTATATCTGAGCGTGTGTGTGCATGTGTGGGTACCTGAGCGTGTCTGTGTGTGTGTGGCTGGTGGCAGGTGAGCAGCTGCAGGTACACGTGATGATGGAGAAGAGGGTGAGGAGGAGGAAGAGGAGGGTGAGGAGCAGATGACTGCTAATGGCTTCACTACCTGAAACACACACACACACACACACACACACACACACACACTATTATAAGTGATCAGTGAATGAATCAGTCTCTGCCTTGAACTCAAACATAGCTTTTGTTGTGCATGGATTTCCTGGTTTCAGTTATAACTTGGTATCAACCGATCACCAGTTTGGCAGATAATCAGCTTAGATATTCATTCATTCATTCTCTGTTATTGCTTATCTCTTGCAGGGTTGCGGCGGCTGGAGCCAATCCCAGATGACAATGATACAGTCGGCATTAAGGAAAACGTCACATCCAGTTCGTGTTAAGGGGGAAAACAAAGCATTTGCCGCAGTGCTGAGAAGCTGTTGTATGGCTTTCTGTACCTCAAATAAAATTAAAAAACTCAGAGTTCAAGTTTTAAATTGCGGCAAATCAAAACACAGAATCAGAGAGGAGAAAAATGAGCTCCGTCGCTGATGGATCCCAACCTCAAAACACGTTTATGTGTGTAACTGGCACCAAGTTATGAGTAACAAGACTCAACAGCTAGCATAGCAAATGTACAGTTAAGGGTTGCATTACCAACGTTAGTTCCCTCCAGTTAACTTACAAAATGTTATGTTGCTGTTTTAGCAAAACTATTTATTGCCATGTTTTACACTGTCTGACTGTAGTTTCTAAAATGAGGATATGCATTGTCCAAACTACACACCCTCACTGTTCCCTGAAAGAACACCATCTTCTTTTTTTTAGTAACACTTGAAACTGAACTGCACAGATTTCACAGAATATACCTAATGTGGATGATGTAATATTTGGCAATAGTTGCCTTGCTTCTTTTTTGCTTCAAACATTCCAAGACTGATTTTTTTACTCCTACATGAGTTATACCTACTTGTTAAAAAGAACCACATATTTTAAGCTCCTCAAATAATTAAATCGAACATCTAAACATCTGTGCATTTAATTTGCTAAAGTCTGGTCGATCAGATAATAACCTTAATGGCTGTAATTTACTGATATTATGGAAGCCTAACTTTAATTCATATCTGTCGTAAATATAAGAGTGACTTATGAGGGAATGACACTTCAGGCCATGAAGTTTCATCTGATTCTGTTTAACATTATTTTTCCTACAAGTGGCAGCAATGACTCTATATAAGACACAACAGCAGTTTGAACGTTCATGTTAAGAGTGAACTTGTGCTTTTCCAGGTTTAGGAGTGCAACGTTACATTCCCCGCTTTCCAAGCTTGGTCGAAGGATTGTTGAAGTCGTCAGTTCATCACAAGGCTGACATGTAGAGACAAACAACCATTCATGCTCACATTCACTCCTGCGAGCAACTCAGAGGCACCGATTAACCTGCATGTCTTTGAACTATGGGAGGAAGCCGGAGTACCCAGAGAAAACCCATGCAGACACGGGAGAACATGCAAACTCCATACAAAAGGTCCTTCCCCAGCCGGGTATCGAACCCAAGACCTTCCTGATGTGAGGTAACAGTGCTAACACTGCTTCATTGTGCTGCCTACATATTCGTCTTTTTTCTTTAGATAAAAGATATTGATAATATGAGGAGGGGGGGGTTATTTGTCATTTTTCATATTATCAGCATCCTGGGGATACAGGGGATATTTTTATCGGCTAGCCAATTAAAAATACGATCACTTAATGATGCAGGCCCTATTCTGACACAGGAACATTTCACACATCCCGTACCAGAGAAGGCGCTGTGCAACACATGCCACAAGAGACTTTCTGTTTGGAAGTAGCAAATACTTATTGCATTTAAAAAAAAATTTCTTGTTCAGATATTTAATGTTATATAGAAACATTCCAACAGGCATATGTTGATTTAAAGATAGCCTTTTTTATACTGCTGCAAATTTTGGCTGAAATTTACCGCAAATAAATAAAAGTATTGAATATTGGCCTCCTTGACTTAAAATAATTGGCATTGGCTCTGAAAAAGTAGTAGCGCTTGATCTGTACTTACGATTAGTCAAAATGTGTCATAATGAGTTAAAATGGGTGACAATGTGTGTGAATGGATCCCTGGCAGAAGAAGTCTATTGTGGAGAATAAAAAATCAACATGATCAATAAAGTGCATTCGGACAGCGCACATATATCGTTTCTGACAGAACACGATGTGGGCAGCACAGCTGTTTGCAGCTGCATTTAAAGTTAATACGCTGGCAGCTCTTTGTCATGGCAACCACAGAAACTACGGCGAGGGAAACAAAATTGAGCCGATGGCCTGGTGTTACTGTGTTACGAGCTTAGTTTCCATCACTCTTTTTTATGTGCATTTTGATGTATTGCATAAGAAAAGGGTGAGCCGCCTTGGCGGAGGTCTGCGCTCTCCGAGTGCTTTTCTAGTTGAATAAGAGTTAATGTGCAAATTGGGAGACAGAAAAACATTTGCCGAATAAGTTGTGACATAGTGAACATTGAACTTACAAGACGGCTGTTTACGTCTTTCCAGTTTCCCCATTAGGCGTGGCACCATGGCTGCTAGCAACAACAACAGCAACAGATGCGTGGGGATCGAAGAGGAGACCAAAAACTGAAGGTAGTTCCTGCAGACCTTTCTCCATTGCCAAGTTGTAAGTTGCCAGAGCAACTACTTGTTTCGTTTCTGGTTTGTAACATCTACTTCTTTTACATTTTATTACAGCTGTGTTATAGTACGTTGCCTGTATCGCCATCTTCCGAATAAACTAGTGTAGTTTATCGACTCCAACCACTTGATTGAAATGCACCTAATTCGCATTTCTATTTTTTTGCAAGCTTTCAAAAGATTTGCTTCACACTGAGATGGAAACCAGGCTACTGTTGTTCAATGATTCACCAGCAGGGAACAGACACATCACTGAAGGGATGTTGCTGATTAGCCACTTGCCGCTCTGTTTAGCTAAGTGATTCTGTGACAGCAGATGTGATGCTACAGGATGTATTTAAATCTCAGCTCTAAGTCACAGTCGTGTCCTGCTGCTGCTAATTCAAAACATAGATCATAAATATCAACCAGATGCAGCAGAAACCAATCACTGTCTGTCATTCTGTGCACTGCACTGACATATTTATTCTCTCCACTACCTGCTGTGTGTAGCTGTAGTTCATCTCTGGTCTGGGCGAAGAGTCAGCAGTACCTCCTTCCTGCTCGTCCTTTCACATTAAGACAAAACAAAGAGGCAGTTTTTGTTCTATCTCTGTAGCTCTGAGATTCATGACATCACTGATCATGTGACCTGATAATCACACTTGCACTTGAACCCACGGCATTTTTCTAAGAGAACTGCTGTCAGGCGGGTCATGACTCTATTACTACACATAACATCGAAGGTATTGTTTCTCTGTATGCTGACGACACACTGCTTTTCATCTACAACAGCCTTCAGTTTCCTTCCTGATCCTGAACATCTTCAGTAATAATTTCACTATTTCAAACTTCTTTGGCCCAGAGCAGCTAAGGACGGAAGTCCTTTGCTCTTATTCCACCTTCGACACCAGCTACAAACCAGACTCAAGCTCTCTGCTGCACTTATGCCTTGGATCCCCTTAGAGGGGAAAACAATTGTTCTGTAACATCCAGCGGGTGAGAGGTCAGGTGTGTTACCTGGTTGGTGGAAGGCTCAGCATCATTGTAGCCTCCTGAGGTCTGGTAGCTCTGATCTGAAACAGTTCACATTCATAATTCAGTCCTTCCTGTTGTCAGACATTGAGCAGCTCTTCATCAGACTTTGCACAGTGAGATAATGTTACTCACCTTCAGTGATGTAGATGTACTCCTCTGTGTACTCAGCTGACACAAACAAACACATGAATCTAATCAGTTGTTTACAGAATGACTGAACAAACTCAAAGATGTGAGCTTACAATGTGATTGATTACACTTATAAAACTGGATAAATCTGAAACCAAAGATCCGGATCTCTCTGCAGGGAAGTGAACAGAAGCCATGAATACTGACTAAAAATTTATGTTGCTCAAAGTTTTCTGGTTGAAATTTGGTTCTGTTTAATTCCTCATGTGATCCCTTTTAAAAAAAACTTGCTTTTCTTCAAAGCATATGTTAGCAAAATAGTTTTCCCTCTCACCCTGGTCCTCCACAGTGCTCGTGTCCTCCTGGTCCTCCTCTGACGAACAGATGGGGGTGTTTCCAGGTGGAGGCACAGGGGGGAGGGGCCCTGAGCCCCTCTGAACCCTGTAGGAGGTGCCAGATGTAGGGGGCGGGGCTGTCATGGTGGAAGGTGATGCCACAGTCTGACCCTGAGGGAGGGTCAAAATCTTCATTTACTGACTGTTTCAAGTCATTGAGTTTAATCAACTTCATAACAATCAAAAGGGAAAAAAATTAAATAATAAACTGCAACACTTCAGTTCCTGGACGATGTTCATGCTTTACAGGATCATCCAGTTCCTGTAGATTTTCTCACCGACAGAGGAGGGAAGGGGGCGTCACTGCTGTTGTCCAGCTGGTAGTATGTGATGGTTGGGTCCAGGTCAGTCTGCTCCTCCACTGCCTCCGCAGAGAAACCAAACTGACACTCTTTATTCAGGTGACGCCGACTACGACTGAACAACACAGAACTGATCTGATGATCAATACTTCAGCATTCAGTCATATATGGTAATTCCACACAAAGTGTTTTTAAGATCAACTGAGGCAGTTGATTGTAACAATGATATGTTGTTGAGACATGTCTTTAGATCATATATGGGTTCATAATAGCTTTGCCTTATTGTATTTATCCTGTAACTGTACTGGTGAACTTGTCATGCCTATTTTTTAATTCTACATCTTATTAATAAAGTAACAAATAATCATTTTAAACAAGCATGCAGCATTACAAGAGATACTGTATTAAACATGTCAAGCAAGTCTAATGTTACTAAAAAATATAAAAAGGCCTGTGGTAATTTTCTCATCAACTGATCAGAGACATGTATTCAACCTGAAAACAATAGGGAAACTTTACCGTGATTTAAACGTGTAGTTCTCATAGTCGTGATAATATCGTCTGCTAGGATGGTAATAAGCCAACTGAGGACCAATCAGGTGACGATTCAAGAAACGGGTGGAGCTTCTGACCAGAATACATGCAACACACACACACACACACACACACACACACACACACACACACACACACACACACACACACACACACAGGAGCTTCTTGTATCAGTGTGCATCTGAAAATCAATCTTTTGTCATGGATCAATCAAACTTTATCTCTGATATAACAGAAAGCTCAGTATGAGCCAGTGACCAACGGTCCAAAACCCAGACATTTAAATCACAAAGATTATGTCCAAAATTTTCTGTTAGAAAACAGGTTTTTGGTAAGTAATGCCAGGTGTTTGTCAGGTATTAGGTCCTACCTGGATGCCCCATAGCGAGGAGGTCTGGCTGTGGGAGGTTGGTGGTGGTGCGGGGGTGTGTAGGGGTCATACGTCATGGCTCCTGGTGACGGGGGAGGGGGTGGGCGAGGGTGACCTGCTGGCTGGAAACGGGGGGGGAGGCCAGAGGGGGCCGGGCCTCCATAGGAGGATGGCGTGGGTATCAGAAGTTCCGTACCCTTCACTCCACTGCTGCCCCGAGATTTCCTGAAGTATCGCTGGCGGTGTTGTCGTTGACCACGTGAGTCCAAGTCTGACAGAGATACAGTGAGTCAGGATAGAGACAGTGAAACTGTCAGGAAGGTGCACTGGTGATCAGAGCATCCTGATAAGTCAGGCGGATGTTACAGTGGGACAGAGGGACGCTATGGGGGTGCTACAGTGCGACAGGGATGCTACAATGGGACAGAGGGATGTTACAGTGGGACAGAGGGACATTGCAGTGGGACAGAGGCATGTTTCAAGGACCTTATTGAGGGGAAAAAGGGACGTTACAGTGGGACAAAGGGGCTTTACAGGGACGTTACAGTGGGACAGAGGGACATTACAGGGACGTTACAGTGGGACAGAGGGACAATACAGGGACGTTACAGTGGGACAGAGGGACATTACAGGGATGTTACAGTGGGAGAGAGGGATGTTACAGTGGAACAGAGGGACATTACAGTGTGACAGAAGGACAGAGGGACATTACAGTGGGTCAGAGGGACAATACAGCAGGACAGAGGGACCTTACAGGGATGTTACAGTGGGACAGAGGGACATTACAGTGGGACACAGGGATGCTAAAGTAAATCAGCTGGATGGTTATTTGAGATCAATTGGTACCATTCAAAACCAAATTAAAAATATAAAGTTGTCAAATTTAGTTTTGGTTTTTGTAAAATTTTGCAAAGTATAAGAAGAAAAAACAAACTCTCCAGATTGCAGGAAGAGAAAGAAGGAGCAGAACAGAAACTGGGTCTCAGTGTAAACATACCCAGGTCTCCTTTTCTAGTTGGAGCAGCAATGTTCCAGGCAGGAACTGGATTCACTGGTTTTAGATCTGTCAGAGGGACCAAGTGTCTGACACACAGAGGGAAATGTTAACATTAAAGATGAAAGTCAAACACTTAGACTGCAACTCACAGATGAGCTCTCCTGCTCAGTGTGTTCATTTTAATAAGAGATGACGCATTTTAATGAGAACCAAAACTGAAACGACTTCCTGCTGAAACAACTACTAGGTGCTTTGTGAGGACCAGTTTCACTTTTTCACTGCAACTGTTCATTGACTGTTTGTGGGTTCAGATTTTGTTCTAGGATCAAAATGGTTAAGGTTGTGTGTGTTACTTCTCTCCAAGCTCCTCGATGAAGACAGTGACTGCTGAGGAGTGTGTTCCCACTTCCTGGATGAATGCGTTGTAGTACTTCCCCTTTGGCTCGAGACGAACCTTAAACACAAATGGGGGAAAACACAAGGACACTGAAAACTATTTGTGTGAAATAGCCTCAGTGGAGGAGGCTGATCTGGAGTCATGTCTTTATTCCAACCCTCAGCAATGCTGTGTGAGCTTTGGGTTGTGACCTCCAGCTCTTGTTTGTGTTTGGTAGTTAGACACAGCGACACCACAGCAACTCGACTCGAGTTTTATGGACAATTTCATTTAAACAACTTTATGTAACTTTGACTGTAACCTGCGGCTTCGAAAAACGAAAGTAAACAATGCACATTAATATGCCACTCAAACAGCAATTTTGGTAAAACTGGGTCGTATTTTATGGAGAAAATGTCTTCTGGTTTTCTCTCTGACATTCTACGACTGCTTTCTGTCTGTCTGCAGCTTTTTATTTATCTGTCCCCAACAACTACCTGCTGCTGCAGCTTCGGTCTGCAGGCAGCCTACATGTTGCTGTCAGGAACCTTTGTGAATTGCAGAGTTGAGGCAGAGCAGTTGCAGGACATCAGAGGACATTGTCTTTGTAAAATATGACCTGATTTTACTGAAATTGTTGTTTTGTGCGACATATTAAAGTTTTGTTTTGTTTTGTTTTGTTTTTACATAGTGTTGCTTTACGGCTTTGAAACAATGTCACACCTTTTTATTTGTTGTATTTTGATTTGTTTTGATGTTTTTCTTTTTTTACTGTTTGCATATTTTTGTCTGTCTGAGGAACATTTTGGTCACTCCTTGATGTAAACATGTTCAGCTGCACATTTTAATCTAGCAGACAATTAACTTCAGACTCAGATGTCCTAAACAGGCTGCCGTACACATGGCAGCAGCATGGCGGTTCCTGTGGAGACTCCTTGCAGACAAAATGTCTCATTCTCAAAGACATTTCAACAGATTTCTTCATCATAGGTTACTTTGATAACCGGCAGCAGCATTGATCCTGATGCAGTATTTCCACATGTAGCTGCAGTGAGCAGTGGTAAAGAGTGTTTTTTTACCTGACACTTGTCTCCCAGGAAGTACTGCCTCCCTGCAAACACCATGTAGTCTGTCTTCTGCATCTCTGTCAGTCGTGCACACAGAACTCTTCAGTTACACAGAAAACTGAATTAACCTGTAAATTCATGCAGGATGACTCCTGTGTGTTACCTTTGCAGGTGTCCTGCCACACGTCAAACTCCAAGTTTCTGTAAACTTCTCCATCCAGAGACTTCATCACTTTATAAGGCAGAGACAGTCTGGAGGGGGGCGGGGCTTCTGCAGGAGGCTGAAAAAACAATTCAGGATGTCGATTAGGAATCTGCGGGTTTCAGCTTTTCTTTGTCTGTTTGGACTCCACGATCAGTTAACAGTTTGTCTCCTTTAAATATCTGAAAATACACTTTACCCTGTTTTCTAGTAAACTGTTGAAGCGTGCTGTGAGCAACATCTTATCACTGCTGCAAGTGACCGACTGCTTTTATAAAACAGTACTTAAGTCCAGCAACATGTTACACACTTAATACTTATAGACTTTGACTGTTTCATTAATGTTCATAGAGCATTCATCAGCTATTGTTCCAACAAAGACAAATGCCCTCCTGGCAGCCTGCACACAGTGCAACACGCTTGCTAATGCCTGATGCACACTGCAGGACTTTCTTAAATCATCATCTATTTTTAAAAATGTGGGAGAGCACAGACTGATTTGCAATATTTTCATCTTAAGAACACAGACACAAAAAAATAAATTCAGATTACCATTTCACACAAACTTGTGACTTTTTTTTTTTATTTTATTTTTTTTAAATTGTACCGCAATGCTTTACTGTATTGCTTGACCCAAGGAAGAATAGTTGCTGCTGAGGCAGTGACCAGTGGGGATCTGAAATAAATAAATTAATCCAGTGAGACTTAAAAAACAAACATGGAGGCGGCCTGCTGAA
This sequence comes from Acanthurus reversus, assembly GCA_029823135.1. Taxonomy (NCBI): domain Eukaryota; kingdom Metazoa; phylum Chordata; class Actinopteri; order Acanthuriformes; family Acanthuridae; genus Acanthurus; species Acanthurus reversus. The sequence goes on from JAPXVT010000022.1 coordinate 227,281, forward strand.
CTTGTGTGTGTCACTGAAAAAACAAGAGAAAATAATGTGGCCAAAGTTGTGGTGGAGTGAGCATGGCTCATATGTGTAGCTGGAAATAGTTTCATTTGATTTTAAATCGGTGCTACTACAGGCTAGTGCTACAAGCTAATAAGTAGCTAACATCCACTTGGTGACACATAAGCTCGCTCATTGTGTTTCAGCTCAATGTCCATTGCTGTCCTCGTGTTGATTAACCTTTGAGTCGTCTGTCACACCTCCTAGTCTCTCTTCAGCTGCTTCACCTGAGTCCAAATCCTCTCTGCAGGTTAAACACACACACACACACACACACGTGTAAGAGTATAAGATGATGTCATCGTACAGCTGCGGCTGATGTGCAGCCGTCTCAGACCTGCACACTTCAGCAGACAGAGTGATGAGGGTTTTAAACGAGAACCAGAAAAAGGAAAATACTTTGGACGCAGTGCCAGTTTTGGCCGCTGTTGGCTACCGTTCAGCACACATGATGACAAATGATGACCTTCAAACTGTCTGTTTCCTGCAGGAACATCCAGCTGTGATCCAAACTGTTTGAAAGGAAAGGAAAGCTCAGTTTGTTTGAAAAACTTTTGGAATTAAAAGATGGATTTATCTTTATTTCCACCTGCAGCTGCAGCTTCCTGGAGAGGAAATGTGCTTTACTGCATGAAGTTACAGAGAAGAGAGGAGAAGAAGGAAAGACTGGAGGGAAATGAAGCTTCATTCAAACAGCTCAGTGGAGGCTTTGAATGTAAAAGGACATTTAGTTATATGACAGATGTTCTGATGAGTCAGCACAATGTGACATCCAACTTGGTCTAACAAGAAAAGTAGATGTGCAGCACAAGCCAAGCTTCAGTTATCGGTGTGTGTACCTGTGACCTCGGTCCTCAGGTGTGTCATAGCCAATGTCGATGTCGCTACACATTGATGGGCTGTTTCTATAGCGGCGACCTCCAACCCTAAAGGCCTCCATGGCCTGACAGAGCTCCGCCTCCTCCAACCCGAACACCCGAGTGTAGAGGAGCTCATACAGGAGAGCTACACACACACGCACACACACATACGCACGCACACACACACACACACACAGATTACGATTGTCCTTCCACACACAAAA
>JAPXVT010000022.1:445249-455558 GCA_029823135.1 Acanthurus reversus
CTCATCTGCGCACGCGCACACGCACACACACACACACACACACACACACACACACACACACACACAACACATCATTAAGTCAGTCCATACAACTCAGCTGTGTCTGAATGTTTTTTTAGCTTCATTACCTTGTGTGGTTACGTGGGCTAACAGCTTTAAACCAGATTTAAATGTGCCAACAGTCATTTTCACACATTCATGTTCCCCAGGGGATGAATCCCACATACTTGATCCTCCATGTGTTCTTTCCAAAGTAAAGTAACATACAGTGGATAGTGAAGGAGGATACAGACCTTTGTCCCTGGGAGAATGGAGAAAATTTAGGAACAAAGATTTCGAACTGATCTCAAAAATTTTGTGTCAAAAAACAAACAGAAGTCAGTTTTATCAGCAGTTTTTAGCCAAGATAAACATTTTTGGATCTTGGCTGTCAAATCATCGTTTTACTTTACTTTTTATTTGGGATTTTCAGTTCTGTATGCTGTCTGCAGGTATGTCTGTAGCCTGAGAGGTAAAACTGAGGGCACACACAAAGAAACTCAACCCGAAACAATAACAGTGGATCGAGCTTGTGATGCTCTGACTTCAGCACTTTACTTTGGGATTATCTAGACGTTTGCAGCCGGCCTGAAGGTTGCACTGAGGTCATTTCAGACAAAAGAACAACAAAAAGGACAAACTGTCCAATCAATAATCAATTAACAGAAGTCATCAGTCATCTGTCATCAACAGCAGGCACAACAAACTAAACCAGTTCTCTTTGTATTCATCACAGGTGTTTGATATCTGGCATTTTCAGTAGTGTAACCTCGTTCATTAAACAGTGTGATCAAACTTAATAATCAATCACTTGATCATAAAAACATATTTACAGTCATGTCAAAAAAAGATCACATGACGACACTGATGTGTGTTAGTTACACTGAACGACATCAGCATGTGTTTCGTGTGTGTGTATTCACAAGTGACCATCTGTGACTCTGAGATGTGTGTCTCTACTTGAGGCGATCAGGCTCCACATCGTCAATAAATCTGTAACTGTTTCTCTCCAGCTAAAAGTGTTCAAGAGTTATTTTGGCGTTTGACAGGAAGCAGGAAGTCATCAGCAGGAAGGATGTGAGAGGAAGTCTCCTTCAATCAGCAGAGAGCCAATCACAATCCTCGAAGTCTTATGAAAGAATGTCAAAACAACAACTTCCTGTTTATCACTTCACATAAAATGCTTTTACTTCATATTTGATGTACACTTTAATGAAGCTGCTCAAATCCTGATCAATAATTCAGAAGCCCCGCCCCCAGCTTCCTGTTTGATGAGTTCATCTGTCACATGACTGATGTCTAACTGTGGCGTTAACAATGTTGTGACTTTGACCTGCAGGTCAAAGCCTGCAGATGGTGACCAGACAGGTCAGTCCAGGCTCCGCCCACTGACAGAAGACATATTGATTATTGATCGGTGAGAGGCCACACTGTCTTGCTGACTTAACATTAACATCTTTATAATATTTTTAAATATTTCTACAGCGATTTATAAAATTTCTACTCAGGGTAAATAAATATCTGCAAAATGCTCTGCCAACTTTTGATAACAAAACAGTCATATTAATTAACAACATATTAATATTAATATTAGCTGGAACTGAACATAAATTAAATATTAAATATCAAATGTGGTACTAATCACTGTTGTCCATTAAAGTTTGGTCTTTATTAAGAAACTAAATGTTTTGGTTTATGTGTCAAAATCTAAATTTGCGTTTTAACATCATTAATTAGAAAAAAAATATTAAAATTCCACATTAAAATTTTACTTTTCAGGGCTCCAGACTAACTTTTTTTTTTTTTTAAACTAGGAGCGCTGTAGCCCCTTATTGAAATTTTTTAGGAGCGCAAGCAGAAATTTTAGGGGCCACACTTTAAAATCGATGTGCAACGCAAATTCCAACTTTCTGCATTTATTAAAAATAGTTCTCTTTTCATGAGTTGCTACTTTCCATGTTAACTGTTATGAATTTGGATTATTTTTATGGATTTAAATCAGAGAGAGTAGCTGACTCTGTTTGCCCATTAAAAAAGTCACTTATCAGGCTGACCACTGAGCATTGAAAAAAGTGACAAAATCTAAATCTTCCTGAAACATTTAGATTCATAAATAAATTCCAGTGTTCAAAAGACACCTTAATTATATTTTGGGTTATTAAATAATGACTTCAAAATCAGGACATCAATAAAAACAAACAATACTAATTAATCAAAAATATAACTGTTTCTTTTCAGCAGAAATTATTTGTGTGCCTCTGCTTGACACAGGGCACAGTTTAAACACAGCATGCAGATTTTTATTCGGTGCAGATGTTTATTGATCAGGCAACATTACAGGGAGAGAAACTTTGATAACCATGTCAGCTGTTGAACTGAGTGACAGCTGATCCAGATGTGATCGGCTGTCATCTTTGGCACATAAAAGTAAAACAAACAAACAAACAAAACGCTCAAAATGCGGAATGCTCATTAATCTCTCTTCACAGCCTCTCACTCCCACAGATCCATCGCTGTGCTCTTGCAAGCGTTTCCCCACTTTTTTGAGGGGAAACCGACACAAACCGAGGGGTACAGTTCTGACGGACACCACCCCCAGAAAATTTCACCCCTTTTTGATCAACGGACAGTCCCGGAGTAACTGCCGTCAGGCACTCCACATGTGCTCAGATGGCGTTTTTCGAGCAGCTGCACATAGCGAGACCCGTCTTAATGTGACCACAGCCACAGGCCTTATGTCAGACTGATGGACTCCCTCCCTCCTCATTTTTCAACATGAGAAAAAAAAAACACCAGCAAATTTGCATGTCGCGCACCTGTGAATAGTTTAAAAATTTACTTGCACTGTCTCAAAAAATTTGGTCAGAGCCTGAAACCCTGCTTTTAATAACTTGTTCTGAAACTAATTTGTTGTTTGAGTGTTTCACTGAAATCAGGTCAGTTCCATCAGCAGCTCAGACTTTATCAGTCAGTGTGTTGAGCCGTGAAGTTTAAAGTTTAACTATGAGGAGCTGAACCTGCGCAGGTCAAAGGTCACAACTGCTGACACATTTTTCTGCTGCCTAGCAAACAAACACTGACAAGGAAGCTCAGTTTATAACTCAGTTTATAAGTTAATAACTTCAACAGCTCAAACAGCTGATGTCACACAGCAGGATGCTGCAATAGCCAATCAGAAGCATGCACAACACATTTCTCAATAATGACACTCTAACATGAACTCAGAATTTCTGCCGTTTACGTCACGATAATAACATTCTCTTAGAAATAAACCTGAACATCAACAGAGCGCTGCCATGGTGTCACGTTCTACCAAAAGAGACGATGGAACAAATTATCACTGATCGACGCAACACTTTACAGACACGTGACCTTGCTTCTACTCATCATTCACCTGTTTAGTTTATCTTCATCATATTGCAGTTGCAGCAACTGACATCATCATCATCATCATCACCCCAATCAGACTAAAGCCACCAAAAGCAGCTGTCAGTCAGCAGACGTCTCCTCCCTCTGCCACTGTGACCTCAGATCCCTGTCTCTCTTCCCCTCCCCTTGCTTCTTCTTCTTCTTCTTCTCTTCTTACCTTGCAGCTGCTTGAATCGACCTTCCAGCAGGTTGTAGTTAAACTGCGGCTGAGGCGAGTCTGCCGACGCCTGCTTCGCCTCCATCACCGTCCCAAATATTCAGCACAAAGACAAATGAGACAAATCCACCCGAATGGAAACGCGTCCTGCAGATCAGCTCACCGAGAGCTCAGACAGTGGCTGAGGAGAAAACATCAGGGTCGTTCTTTCTCACTCGATGCGCTGAAAACTGTCAGTTTCTGCTCAATTTCAGTGAAAAACTGATAAAATCTCTGTAAAAAGAAAACTTTTCAGCTGTTCAGCAGTGTTACAGCTGGAAACTAAATTGACTCTTTTCAGGAGTGAAAGAGATTCTTAGAGAGCAAAAATCAACAAACAAATCTCCAACAGCGTCTTCCAAATCCAGTCGGTTTACACAAAACAAGCTAGAGGAAGTCACAAGGTAAAAAGATTTTTTTTAAAAGTGAAAAATGAGCAAAATCCAAAAATGACCTTCAACTGCAAATGAGTTTGTCAATGACAGGAGAAAATAAAACTCGACCTGCTGCTGGAATGAAGACATAAGACGTCCTCGTGTTAAAAGAGGTGAAAGAAAAAGAGTCCAAGGGTCAAAGTGACGCTCGCTTGCCCGTCCAGAGAGAGAGAGAGAGTGTGTGTGTGTGTGTGTGTGTATCCGGCCCTTCCCAGCACTCAAAACAAGGCAGCAGCAACATGCTGCTCATTCTTCTTCTTCTGCCACAGATTTTTCCTGCTGGCTGCTCCAACTGATTGTTCTGTGTTTCCCTCCAGAGCACGCACGCAAGCATGCACACACACACACACACACACACACAAGCCCCGCCCACTGCAAATACGGGGGGGGGGGGGAGTCCCCTGTTAAAAATGAATAATATTTCATTCCTGAATTCCCATTTTTTTTCCCCTCAGTGTTTGAACATCACATTGAGCTCCTCTAATTTTGTGCTTTTTTCTGTTTAAATGCTTGGTTGCAGCAACGTTTCAGAAAAATCCTTGGACTGTTTTGTTGATAAAACATTTCATGAGTAATCAAGTTGTCAAATTTTTTCAGGATCAGAAAATAAAAATAAACATTTGCAGAGTAAAAGCTACAAAATCTATAATGTCAGCATTCAGTTCTACAGAGAAAATGACCTTTATTTAATTACTGCTGGAAAGTAAAGTACTTCAGTCAAGTATTTAAGTTATAAGGCATTCGTAATTAGCCAGAATATTTTCCAAAAATGGAATTACTTTGGAGTATTAAAACAGGACTGTCAAAATTCTGTTGTTTAAATGTTAAAATCTGTTTGTTTTAGGACCCAACATCAACAAGAGGCTGAAAAAGCAATCAGCCAATGGCATGACAGCATGACACTGATGTCATCAGGGGTGTAAGATGGGGGGTGGGGGGTGTTTCCTTTAATTGTTTCTTCACATTCCTGACTGAAGGACAGGAAATAAGAAGCAAACATCCTGATCTCTCTCTCACACACACACACACACACACACGCACACACGGTAACAACTCATTGCTGCAGATTATCTCAATCAATTAATTGTTTGATCAGCAAGGTGAAAAGTAGAAACAAACTTCATCACAGGTGAACAACTCAAGTAACCGTGCAACAGCTTCCTCAGCCAGGCAGAAGCAGCCTGACAGCATCATCCTGTTTCTGAGTTATCTTGAGTGTCATGGTGATGCAACGATGCTCGTCTGACCGTCCATGAACGCAGACAGCGGTTTATTCAGCAGTGACAAACAGTTAGCTCACAAGCGAACTCACTGAGTGCACAGCAACAGCATACCGGTTCATATCCCGCACAGAATCAGGGGAACTGTAGTTAACAAACAGCAGCATGGAGGATGTCCATCCCTCCTTACAGAGGGAAGGTTGAGAACAATGGCGGGGGGGGGGACACGACTGACTGCGGACACCCTGTAACAATGAGGTTTAGGGCCCCTGGACGCTGAGGGCCCCCACTGTTTCCTGTCCAATAAGATTACCCACAATCCACCTCTGTGACACAAATCCTTAACTGTTTCCTGCTGTTATTAGATAAACTGAGAATTGTGGGATGTCAGCAGGGTGACAGAATGATGTGAATAACTGATTGGACAGCAGTCTGGCTGAGTGGGAGGAGCTTTGTGAACATCTGACAGGACACAATGTGAGCTTGTTGTGCAGGAATCAAACCGGAGAGCATCACAACACAGAGCTGACCGTCAGCTGAGGACGAGCTCAGAGGGAAAACATGCAGACATCACATTAACCATCAGTGACTCAGCAGAGTGCCGAGCATGCTGGGAGTCTGAGAACATTGTCACAATAAAATGCCTCACAGCTGATCCTTTCACAATAAAAGACATGTAAATATAGTGTCAAGGTCATCAGACTGTAGAGGAACCTTCATTAAGGAGAAACAACACTCTTCCCCCTCCTCCCCTCCTCCCCTCCTCCCCCCCTTCACCTCTGTTCCCACTCCTCCTTTTCCTCACCCTCATCACCCGCTAACTTCTCTTCTCTTCTACCCTGTGTATTTTAACCCCCCACCCCCTTCTCCTCCAGAGGATTTGATTTGTAAGGCAATGATATCATGGCACATCATCATAATGACATCATAAGCTGTGGAGCCTTGTCAGTGCTGTCAGTGTAAACAGCAACAAAAGTTGACTTAGCCAAAAACTACATTGGGCTGACAGCTCAATGGATCCGCCCACTCTTCGCTGACTGTTATCCAGGATGTGATGTCATGTGTGTCAGATCATATGATGTGGTTTGTGTCCTGATCACTGGTTCAATCTTCAGATGTGATTTTCAGACACACTCAGCAGTGATCACCTGACACATGGCTGCCATCTAGTGTTGAGGCTGTGTCATCAGCAGATCAGCTGATGAAGCAACGGCTGCTCCTCCTTTACTTGAGAGAATATCACTGACACATCGCCTCAAACAGAGTGATGCATTATGGGTTGTGCTATGAGAACACTGAGGCAGGTCAGTCACACTGACTTCATTTAGCCACCAGGAGCTTCACCTGCAAAGAAGAGGAGGCCGAAGAAAGACGCTTTGGAGACAACAGAGACAAACTGAAAACAGACTTTTCCAGGTTGCTTCCAGCTATGCGTCCAGGCAGCTCTGACCGCAGCAACAGGCTTCTTCCTCAGCAGCAATACACAAGCTGCTCCCACTGAAGCCCTGCATCTACTCATGGTGATAATGCTTATTTCCAAGCCATGGCAAGTTCACTGGAGAGCACACTGTGACTAGGAATAAGCTATGAGCTTCCCCAGTTTGGAAAACTACATGTATTGTTGTTTTTCGAATGCACTTACGATTGCCCATGTATGTCAAGTTCAGCGCAGCAAGAGCTAATAAAGAAAACTCTAGGAAGCTCAACACTGGATGAATCAGTGAAATTATTATCTGTATGTTCCACGTCTATGCAAAACACCCTGCAAATAGGGCCCAATGTCTATAATGAGCATAATATAAACTGCACAAGCCATATGCTGCAGCCTGACCTGCGAGGATGAAATGCCAAGTTTATCACTCATGAGCTGTCACTTTCCAACTGAACAGCCTCATGGGAATGGTATTTTACAACTCTTCATATCAGAAACTAATGAAATTAGTTAAATCAAGTCATTTGGTGCTTTTATAGTCATAACATTAAGCTGATCAGATTCCATGTTCTTCTCCTGTTCAGACGCTGCAAGTCCCCAGCAGAAGCCATGTGCACCGCTGTTAGATATAATTAATTAGGCCTATATCAAACACTGTAACTATATAATATATGGCTATAACCAATAACCCTAGTCAGCCTAATAAAGTCAGTGATCACTATCCCTCTCTCTGTCTGTTTCTCTTTTCTGTCTCTTCACTGCACACTTCCAATGCACACACCTCTAGTTGCATCGGCAAGAAAAAAAGACTATTGCCCATAGTCCCTTCAGTCTCTGATCGACGTGTGCCAAGCAGCACGACCCTATTCCCACAGGTAAAGACAAAAATTCATTTGGTCTTTCCAAGCAGAACTGATATCACTAAGAGCTGTCCACTTGTGATTGGATCACTCAGGATGGATGATGACACCAAATGGGGACAGGGCTAATGGTGCTATGCTAATAAGCTCCTTCTGTGTTTTTACAGTCTTGTTTATCCTGCAATAGTGTCTGTCTGACACATTCCCAGTTCGGGATTTAATAAACTCCTACCAAGTCCAAAGTGTCTCTGTATGTCTTTGCTGTGGACGGACTGTACACAGAAGCTGAGAGAGACTGAAAATCATTCGGCCCATGAGCAGTCTGACAGGCTGGGAATGATTAAATGGAAATAATATTTCATGACGTGCAAGAGGAAAAGTACCCGGAGGACACTTCTGTTGGCAGTGAAGGCTAACGTGGTGTTTTTCTCTCTCTCTCCGTCACTGCCCCATTACTGTCATCTGTGTTGCGTTTTTTTAGGGTTTATTTACATTGTTCAGTTGTCATCACCTTTGTTGTCATGTTTCCCTTTTCATTGTGTTTTGTCTCTTTGCCTCTCTCCTACAGATGGACCTCATTATAGAGATGAACTAAAGGTGGTATTTTAAGGCAGCAGGGCTCCTACCTGCAAGTGCCTTGATGCGGGAGCGTTCGAAGAGGCGGGCCGAGCTGTTCTCGTTGTCCCAGTCGTCGTCCCAGCGGTTGTTGACCGTGTCGTTGCTGCTGTACTGCTGCTGCAGCTCCATGTGGTCGTACTCGGCGGCCACCGTCGTCATCATGACCTTTCACCTGTGACACACGCCTCGATGTCAGCGGAGACACGTCCACATCGGCAGCTTCAGGCCGAGCCCTGCGGGTCGACACAGAGAAAGGAAGTCAGAACAGCAGGACAATGACAGGATCAATAAACAGACCGATGAGGAGAAACTGTCCTGATCATGACGTCAGATTTCACTTCATAATGAAATTCAACAACAACAACAACAACCACACTGCCTGTATAACAAAGACAGGTTGTGGTTATGTCCTTACAGAGAAAAATTACAAGTGACAAAAAGTACAAATCTGAATCCAAAATTTACTGAATAAAACACAAAAATCTCATGAGCAAAAAAGAACAAGTATAACATATTTATTGCACAGTATAATAAATAAGAAGTACACACACAATTCTACTGTGAGACGTGTTGGATTGTTATTACTGATGCATTGGCAACACTTTAATGAGCATTTAATACAAAGTATCTAAAAATCAAATACAGTAGCTGAGTAAGTGTACCCCTCAAACACACACACACGAACTTGACAGTGACATCATCCTGTTAGACCTGCAGGAAGGAGCCACTAGAGGGAGCTGCAGTCTGTGTGTTACTGACATCTCAGCCGTTTCCTCTTTAAACCGTTTCTCTAACATTTCTGTGGACGCACTCTGACAGACTGATCACGCTGCTCTTCTGTTGATGACACATTCAATGACTGTTTCCTACCCGTTTCCTGTCTCCTCACTGACTGGGTGTTTCCCTGGAGGCAGCGGCTCCATTAGAGTTCACTGACAGGAAGCTGCTTCACCTGCAGCATCATTCAGACTGCCTCCATGCTGAACATCATCACATTAAAGTTTTGATCCACAACCTTTGACCTCTTCATCACATCGAGTTTCAAATGTTCTGCAGCTTCGACCACTTCAGCAACTTTGGGAAGACCTCAACTGCAAATCCCAGAGATACCTGCTGCATGAACCCTCCAATCAGAGAGCTGCAGCTGAGGCTGACTTGATGTTAGCACATTTGATTTTGGATCAGCAACAGCAAAGGCTCATGGGTAATGTAGTACTGAGAGGTTTTCACTCACTGATGGGGGAATGACTGGTTTCATGAAGGCATCTCAGAAAAATTTTCAGTGTTTCAGGTTCTCCGTGTGATGTCGTGCTGATGGCAATGACGCTGGGCTCTCATTGGCTCCCGGTCAGCTGACTGCAGCTAATGGAGGAAGTAAACAGCTTCATCACATCAGAGTTATTGGACTGAGCAGCAGAAGGAGCCATTACAGCACTCAGACATGCGGAGGGCGTCCCGAGGGACCCCGGCTCCATTAATGGATCTGACTTCCCAGAATCCTCTGCTGGATGATGGAGACGGATCTCTGATCAGCAGCAGCACAGAGGTCTGAGATGAGCAGAGTGAGTGCTGTACTCGTGAAGTACGGTTACTTTTAGTGAGTAACTTCATAAGTGAATCGATGTCATCTCGTCTGATTGAAGCAAATCCACCAAACGTTCATGTTTTTCATTGTGTGCAGCTTTTGAACACAACATGCTACATTTCTTCCCACATTTCCACCTGTCCACATACTTTTGTCCACATGCTTCATGTGAAACAAACCAACCTTCACTTTCAGCTCATTCGTCAATTTAAGCCTGGGCGATACAGCAGAAGAGCCTATCACAAAATGAAGTTTCATTTTGGTCGATATTGACAATTATTGGTCATGTAGGTTGTGACTGACGACTTGTTGTGCACTCTAAGGGGTGGGAATGGGTAAGGTGATAAAATGAGCAAATATCACAATAATTTTGACCAAATACCTCGATACTGAGACATCATTGTAAGTGTGACTATTGACAATTTCACAAAATCTTAACCCAATGACCTTTTTTTAAAATAAATAATCATCAGACATGTGGATAAGTGGATAAAGG
>JAPXVT010000022.1:642556-653561 GCA_029823135.1 Acanthurus reversus
GCCTCTATGTTGAAGAGGATAGCGGTTGCCCTGATTCGTGAAGTAATTTTACTAAAAATACCAGAAAAATTTTACGGTCATGTCAGCACCACAGTGAAATGGATGGCGCCCTTGCACTCAGGTGCTTGTTGTTATGTTTCAGAATTTTGACTGTCACAGCACTCTCCATGGTTCTGATAACTTTCTCTTTGACTTTTTGTACTTTGCAAATAAAATAGTTTAAGTAGCATCCAACTATAGTTTAAGTATCCAAATCCAGCACATGGTTGGTACTTTATAAATACGCTTAATTTTGTGTGCATAAGTGCGTGCGTGCTTTGTATCTGATTAGCCCAAGGGCCCGTCATAATAGCCTGCACTAGGGCCCATTGTTACTAACTTCCACCACTGGCCAAGATGGAAATTTTTGTGATTTACTTAATCAACTATTTATGTGTATGTAATCTACAAACATTCAAGAGGAAAAACAAGTCACTCACTGAACTTTAATATTTGAAGCAAAGACATTGCATCCTGTTCTCAGGTCAAATGAACAGCTCTCATGTTTACAACAGCCAGTAGGCATCCATCTTACATTGTGCTGTTGTTGTCCAACAACCAATCACATCACAGAATATAATGACAGACGTCTTGGCTTCTCTGTGTTTTTTGAGGTTACATATGCGCTCTCACACCCTCACACACAAACATACACAGTTATATATCTGCTGCTGCAGCAGGTTCAACTCAACCCAGTGCAGAGTTTCTGTTTAAAGAGTTCACGGTCAGCAAAGACCTTCAGTCATTTTAACATCAAACAGGATTCTCCTACGCTCAAAGTTAACTATGTTTCAAACTCAGTGCAGATATTCTTTGAGGTGCAACACCAACGCTCCAGTCTTCTTTAGCTTGCAGCACGAACTGCCTTGTTCATCACTACGGCTGTCTGTAGCGGCTGTCGTGGTTGTGGTTCAAAGTCATTGCACAACAAAATTTAAATGGTAAATATAATACATTGCTTAAAGGTACAGATAAAAGATGTATGATACAGGTAAATGTCTTTATATGCTCTGGAGGTACAGTATGTGAGGAGGAAGATGGTCCAGTCTTGGAGGTCACCAGCACTCAGCAGCTAGAGAACAGTCCAACATGACCAAGTCAAAAACAAGCTTCAGGAATTTTAGGGTTTTGCAATATCTTTCAGAAGCCCATCAGGACCGTCGGGAACATCCACAGAAACCCATCAAAGATGTTTTGAACTGGTTAGACCTTTAAAGAACCTAAAATAAACTTTACATTTAGAAAATGTACAGACTAGTCAAAATTTTAAGAAACCTGTAAAGGTTCCTCTCAGATCTATTGAAAGTGTATTCAATTTCTTAGAAAAGTAGAAAAACCTGACATATTATGCAGAAACCCACTGGATCCTTTTTTGATCAGGAACCTGTTACAACCGTTCGACATAGACCTCATCTAAAAGAAAAAAACAACAACAACATTAGAACGATTAAGAGTCAATCCAACATTTCATCAACCTGTCAGAACTGGCAAATGTTCTTTGGAATCTTCAATAATCCATTGACTGTCATAAATCTGTTAAAAGCTTTTGACATCTACCTAACCTTTGTACAAATAACAGAACTTATAGGAACCTGTCAGATGCTATTGGAACCTTTAAAAATCCACCAGAACTGTTCATCATTAACCTGTTTGACCATTTTGACACCAGTCAGAAGCAGAACCTTTAAAAGCCCTCTATGTGGCAGTAGGCCTCTAGTGATGAGAAGACAATGTACATTAACCACAGGCTGAAGAACAAGCTGGTGGTGAGGATTTTGGGCACTCTGGGTCCGCCGAGCTCCCCACCGATCTCGGGCCGACGGCGGTAGATGAGGACGGCTATGCAGATGAAGGCAAAGATGGTGAAGAGTGTGACAGAGAAGGCCAGCGTGCCTGGGTCGACCTTGAACTGTTTGCCCTGGGAGTTGTGGTAGATAGCAGCAATGGACCAGGCTACGCCAATACCCAAGAAGACATTGACAGCGTTACTTCCAGTCACATTGCCAATGGAGGCGTCAGCATATTGGTCCTGGATAGCTGCCACCTTACTGGCAAAAGTGTCTGAGAGAAAGAAAGTAAAAAGAGAGATGTGGAGTCTGAGTGGCTGCGAACTTGAACCGTTTACCTTTTAGACTGATTAGTTTGAGATAAAATTTTACACATGAAGGTCAGTTTACTGATGCTGGTTAGTCCTCCCTGTATGATGTCCTCTGAGCCGCTAAAGGAGGCAATATCCTGATGATGTCACAGTGATGTCATTGACATCATGTCTACTTCGGCCTACAGTTTGCCTGGAAAGAGCAGCTACACCCAGAACACGATCCTGAGTCTACCCCATCTAGTGGTTGCTGCATGCATTACCTACAGATTGTGGTGTGTGCATCACTTCGTAGTCATTAACAACGTAGTTAACCATTGTTACTAACCATACCTCTTGATGTTGGATGTTGTCAGAATATGTGCATGTGTGGTACTTTGTTTGTCACATATAGAGCTGATTGTTAATTTTGATGTGAAGACTTCTAAATGATAATTTTATTCATCTTGTTCATGTGTTACTCACACTATAGATTTTAAGAACCTTTTCTGGAGCTGCGATGTACTGATCCTATCAGATTCATAGTTATTGTGACGTTGCTTTGGACACCAGCATCTGCCAAGTGAAAGTGATGTACTGCTTTTTACTTCAAAACAAGGACAGTGGTTGGTTTGTATCTGACCTGGTACAGATGTGCCCAAAGCTACAAACACCACAGCAGTGACAGAGTCTTTGAGGCCAACGGTGCAACCGAAATGTGACGCCAGGTCACCGATGACTGCTGTCAGAAGGCCAATGACAGAGATGGAGACGAAAAAGCAAGCCCAACCATTCCAGTAGTCAGTAGGGGGTACGAAGGCAAACAGAAGCTTCCAAAAGACAGTGAGGAAGTGCATAACGTAGTCAAAACAGGAGGGCACCTTTTCCTCGCCACATTCATCATCATCATCATCATCACCTGAGCGGGAGAGGGAGGCAGAGCGGGAGTCAACACTGATTCCTTTGAAAGACCTCAAACTTTTATTTTTATTTGAGTCAAGTCAGCCATGGTCGCCCGTCCTCATCTGTGCCACCAGTAAAACATTCTTAAACACAGAGACGTCTGTGAGTTGGGCTCAAGTCAAGTTCTTACCAGAGCTGACTGTGATAGCCTCCGCAAACTGCTGTCTCCAGCTGTTTGTCCCGATCACCAGGGCAAGGTTGGTCTTCTTAATGAGTTTATCCACGGTGCTCTAAAGGACAGCAGGTCACAGGACAGCATGCAGTGACTCAACTTTGACATAAACAAACAAATCAAAACAGGTCCGCCTCCTGCTGATCTTTATGCTAATCATGCCATCAGCTCGGTCACCTATGAGAAGATTAATCTGAAAACTGACAGAATACTTTAGATTTGACATCATTAAATGACCCACCTTGAACTCGTACGACTCCTCTATGATGACCTCCAGTTTGAAGTGCTCACCCAGCATTGGCCTGCCCATCTCCGCGATCCGCCTCTCCTCCTCCTCCTTCTTGGTCAACATGTCCTGACTCCCCTCCTCTAAGAGAAAGAGGAAGTGGTGATGAGACTCATTACTGATGCTTACAATCAGCAGAGATTCAGAGAAACAAAGTGTGATGGATGGATAGACAGACAGATGAACAGACTGATGATGAATGGATGATGACTAAAAGAAAGACGTGTAAAAAAGATGAATGATGGATGGATGGATGGATGGATGGACGGAGAAACTGATGTCAGGAGAAACAGGATGGACAGACAGCCCGATAAATGGATGGATGGAACATTTTCCAAACATACAGAAAGCATGCGAAATATTGCAAAATGTGAAAAAAACGGATTTGCTGTGAGCTTTGTCGCAGCGCGAGAAAATTTTTCCTCTCTCTGTAAATGAGAAAGCTAACATTTTATTAATGGCTGATTTTGTCCTTATTGTATCAACAAAATTGGAAGGTAGTTTGCTTATTTTAGCTGCCTGATTTCCCTCCAAACCTCGTCATATTTTAGGTTAACCTATTAAAATGGTGTTGTGAATGACACAAAATGAGCCGTTTCTGCCTCTTGCCATCCATGTTGACTGCTGACTGAAGGCAAATATCAGCGATCAGCACTGATTTTGACTGATTTTTAACAGGTTGGATTTGGATGAAACTTTGCTAAAAAAAAAAGAAAAAGAACCAAGGCGAGTATTTTTCAAACAGGAGACAGGTTGCTCTGCCTGTTTGCTGACACATGGAGCAGGTCAAGGACGTCCTCATGAACTCCATCATTTGCATCACTTCCAGTTTGGGAGCGCTGTGACAGGACAGATGAACAGACAGGCAGACTAATGAAAGGATAAATGAATGAACAGATGGTGAACAGTTACCTGTGATGCTGACGATGGTAGAGGGGGCGGGTTGGTCTCGTCCCTGGACCTTCCTGTAGACGTCTCTGCCTGAACAGGTGAACAGAAACTGAATTCAAACACCTTAAATTCCTGATATCAGAAGCACCTCCAGAACCAGAGGACTTGAGGACCAAGTCGTGGTCCCACCTCAAGTCAACCCCTACGAACAACAACCAAAACAATACTTTAAATAAAGTTTAAAGTGAAGGCAAAATTCTGCGAAAATCTTAAAAAACTTTGGTCTGTTGGATCTGAAGTGTGTAACCTCAGTGTCCATGAGTGTTTGATGTGTTTTCAGCCATGTAGTGATGAAGCTGAATGCATGTTGTGTTAAGTGCTGAAGGAAAACTCAAACATCTGGATTTTTTGTGCTATTATGTGGAATTCAAACACTGATTCTCCTAAAGTATCTGTCTATCTATCTGTCTAGATAGATAGATAGATACATAGATAGATAGAAATCACATCAGCCTTTCAGCAGACAATATTAAATGAAGTATTTTTAGTATTTTTAATAAGTGTTATGTGGCTTTAATTCTATTTTCTGCATTTATCACATTTGGATGTATCTATTTGGTAAAATATTCTGCATTTGTTCACATTCGTTGATGTTTGTGATCGGACAGGCGTTTGCAATCATCTTATATTACTCAAAATAAAAATGGTTGTACACATTTGTAAATTTTTATTTCTAGATTGTGAAACACTAATTTGCCTCCAGTATTACTGAGACAAACATAATGTCTGCTTCCAGTTCTGATTCAAGAGGGAATTGGACGAGGGACGTTTCATATTTTGTGTTTGTGCTTCCACAGAGTGAATCACGGACGCCGGCAGAGATGCTTCACGGTGACACTGAAGTGCTGCATCTCTGTCATTGTTCACAGTGTTGCTTTAAGTGTCAAAACACTTAAAAAGCAAAGTGCAGTCTTACCATACAGCTGTTGATCTAGTAAGAAGTCACATGAAAAGAAAAAAATCAGCTCAGATCAACAGTAAATTTGATCAAATTAAATCATGAAAAAGACTCACATACAGTAAAATGAAGTGTTTGGGCTCACTTACCTTTTTTGACGAATCCACCTAAAATGTATGAAAATATAAAACAAAGAGTCAAAATCGTAATAATTCTCCTCATAAAAATTACAGAAATCAACAGAGGACTTGAACCTGTAGCCCCTTTTACACAAGCTGGATTTCCATCAAAATTACTGTGAATGTAGAGGAGTTAGCTCATTGAGATAAACAGTAGGTGGGGCACAATTTCCAGTAAGGTGTAACTATACCACCCTAGAAGAAGAAAGGCACAACGTGATGACATGATCAAAGAGTGTAACTAAAAAAAAAACGCAAAGGAAGGAAGACCGACTGAAAATGTACAAAGAGCAAACTGAACACTGGAAACACTGCAAAAGAACTTTTTTCCTCATCAGTCCACACATACTTTGTGTGTTTTTGTATGTTTTTTTGTCTGGGATAAGGAAGCTGGAGTGACTTTAAAGGGATATTCCCAAATTTTTCACATAGGACCTCATTTTCAACTTCTCCATTCCTATTTCTTTTGATAGAGACAGTTTTTCAGCTCATGTGATGCAGTATGGAGTTTGGACGGCTCGTTGTTTCACTGCAAATGCTAATGCTAGCACAAGTCAACGGAACCAGTGGCATTCTCTCCCAAACTGATTATACACTGATTTAAATCCACAGTGCAGCCAAAGTACGTCTAACATGGCAAAAGCCCACTGAGGCGCTTTTAAGTGTTTGTAGAATAATTTTAGAATTCAAACTACGGCTAATTTTTTTAATTTTGTGGCTCTGTTTAGGATTAGTAGCGACAGGAGGCTGTCAAACTTGTTTACTCCCTGTTGCTACTAAGCCACAAATAACAGAAGTTCAGTCACACTTTGACTTCTAAAATTATTCTACAAACACATGAATGGTCTCTGTTGATAGCAATAGGAATGAAGAGGTCGAAATGAGGCCCTATGTCAAAAATTTGGGAATACGCCAGCTTTTCCACCTCCCTCAGGTGTAAACTTCTACACGATATTTCAAGATTCAAATTTTTTCCACTCAGGTGTTTTTACGTGTAATCGCGCCACATTGTTCTGTAATAAAGGTACACAGATAAACTCCAGCTTTGTGATGTGACATTTTGGTGACATGTTGAGTGTGTGACCCACCCACTGGAAGATTTAAATTAGCTAGCAGAAGTTGGCAGCAAATGCAAAGAAGATGAGAGCAAACTGAAAATGTCCAGCGGAGGACAAGATCAACGTTGACAGAAATGTAAGTGATTGTTTTGCCACATTTGCCATGACTGTTTTATTTAGAAAGAGCTGCCTGACTGGTTTGTTACATGTGACAGTTTCCTTTAGGTTCAGTGACGCTGATATTCTGTCTGAAATCACACACAGGAGGCAGCATTCTGTGGTTTGGTTCAATGGCTGCATAAAGAGGGCTCATGTTTCAGTCTGAACAGAGAAATAACAAAGGAGAGACATGACAGCTGGCAGGGCAGAAAGGTGAGACTTAGAGCAGCTTACCAGCTTCCTGAAGCAACACAGCTGAAGAGAGGAAACAAACATAAATCAGATAAAATGAAGCAGAAAAACAGAAACGCAAACAAGCAAGAAGCCAAAGAGGGGACAAGATGCTCTGATACCATCTGCAAACTTTCCGTCAAGTTAAATGATTCCTCACTGTTTGCATCAGAACTCACACCATGCTTTAGAGAACTCATTTAGAATCATTTGTCGTTGGCAATTATTTATTTATGGCTGTTTATGTTATAAACTCTAGGCCCTGATCCAGCCACCTGAGAATTAACCTGAGAATAAACTGGATTGAGTTTGAAAGCTTGTTGCTATATAAGACATGTCAAATCAAAGACCTGCATCAAGGTGAAGTTCTGCCACATGGAACAGAACCATGAACTTCACAGCAGGACAATATCATGTTGGATGGCAAAAAAACCAAAACAAAACAAAACTGTAAATCTTGTTTCAATTGTTAAAGTGACTACAAGGAACTTTCAGTTTTTTGTTGATTCTAGCGGCACCTTTGGACAAAAGCGGTAGTGACACAAGTGCCTACTGTCTAAAGAACTTTGCTAGCTTGTGCCAGGCAGGCAGAACTCAGCATAACACCAACAACACATGCATTTGTTTTGGAAGCAAGTGACAGAGAGACCGCAGGATGGATCGTGATGAGGTCATGTATTTATATGTGACTGAGAAATAAGTTATCAGCCAGTTGTATGGCAGTAATGTCCCCCGAGACCTATTAGCTCTGTTTTCTGTAGGCTAATGTGAAACAGCCATTTACATTAATGTTACATGCTAATGTGCAAACTAACAACTGTAGGCATAGAATATAATTTTGTTATTGTCATTGCACATAACCAAATAAGAAGAAGAAGACGAAGAAGAAGAAGAAGAAGAAGAAGAATTTTGTCTAAGTTCGCTGGGATTCGGACCCGATCACTGGCATTAATAGTAACTACATAAAAATAGCAGTCTTTTCACTGAGGGTGTCATTTGCTGTTACATGTTACAGGAAATTTCTAATCATCGGAGGAAACATGACACTATTTCATAAATATTTAAAAGTTGCTCATAGTCACTTTAATGTCAAACGTGAAACCTGGATGACGTTTAGTTTTAAATGTTATATTTGTTACAAAATCAAAGCAAATCTGTGTGAGAAGAAAACAGATGCAGGAAGGTTAAATATGACAGGGACAGACAGAGGACACATGCACGTATCTGTCCTACGTGTTCAGTTCTGTCCTAAAACTTGTCTCTTTCTCTCTCAACCAGTCATAATTTGTCTCCTCAAACCTGTCCAAACATGTCCAGATCCTTTCCTAGCATGTCTCAACCAGCTCTATCTGTGCCCTTCTGTCCCAACGAGTCCCAACATGTCCAAAACTTTCAGAGCTCCGTGAAACACATCCAGACTGTGCTGACGAGTCCAAACTGGGCTAATTCAAACCTCTCCTGACCAAACAGTCTGAATTTCTCTTCCCTAGTTACATGTCATAGTTATTCCTAACTATTCCAAACTAGTGCTGACCAGCCTTAACCAATCCTGACTGATTCTAAAAGCAGCTCTGACCGATAGGAGGTCAGCTGATGGCGTTGTTAAGAAGGAGGCAGCTCAGCGACAGCAACAGAAGTAAACTGAACAAAAGCAGAAAAAGAGCGCCTGACGGAAAATGAAAGGAAGGTCAAAGGTCATCAGAGAGCGCACGGTGTCTCCTCACACCTGTCCATTTCTTCGTGTTCCAATATGGCTCCTTCAGCTCTATGTAGAAGCTGGCCCTCTTATCGTACTCCTCGTGGTCAATTATGCTAACGGCTATGGTCTTCCTGCAGATGAGACAGTGCACACAACAACAGTGGAGGGGAGGTCAGAGGTCATGCATTAGTCAACCAACACACAGTAAAACACACACATCGCGGCCGACAGATGCAGTCTGACTCTGTTGTTATGGTTCCGTCACTATGGCAACAACATAGTAACAGGGATGAGGAGGAAATGATGTCACATCATCTGGCTGACGGGGGGAGGAGTCAAGCTCCCCGACGTTAAAGTCACAATGAACAAAAATAAAAGTAAATTAAAGGGTTCCTGCTTACACCTCACGGTACCGACATTTAAATTTCTGAGGCCCGTCGACATAAAAACAGAAGGAGAGAAGTGAACTACAAATCCAAAGATGCATTTAGGTAGCAAACAGCCAACACAGAGCTTCACGTTATGCCGATGAAGCAACTTTTTAAAATATTTTTTCTCCCTTGTTTACAGAGTTTAAGAGAAGTCACAACATGTCTCTGCCATCAGTTTTCTTGTGGTTTTTTTTTCATGTTTCATGTAATTTAAAGTTTTTAGTAAGTTTGTGTATTTATCTTCAGGCACATTAAATATCTGTGTGCGACTACATCAACGCTGCCGCTGCTCCAGGAAGATAAAAACCATGTTGACGAGACTTTCTGAATCTCAAATCATGTAAAAATATTCACAGTGCAACACAAAAAAGTTAACACAGATTCTTTTTCATATGATTATTTTGTCTGACTTCTACCTGGGTGGTAACTGTACTTCCCATAATGCTTTGGACGACGTGAACAGGAAGCCCACATTTGATCACATGCGGCCAAAGTGTCTGCAGTAATAGTGTGTAAATGAGCTGTCAGGGTTTTCATGATGTTCACACAAATATCACTGGATTACTTTGATCCTGAAGAAAACTTTAAACATGATGATTCTCAGGAAGTTCTGCAGCCTCTTTGCTCTGATTTCTGAGAGGATTTTTAGACTTACAGAGAAATCAGAGGGAAGAAATCGTGTGAGGTGTAAGTCACTAAATCTACCATTAAGTCTCATGTCAGTTCAGATTTGACTAAATTTAATTTAGAGAAAAAAAAATGGATTTGGCTGTAAATTGCTGCAATTACGTCAGAAATTCTGATGATTTATTTTGCCTGCAGATGACAAAACGTTGTGAGCTCATAAATTCATTGTGACTTTAACTGTCGAGTCTCATTTTCCACACAGATCGATGGAGATGCTTTTCCCTGTGAGGTCCTGCGGTGAGTTTGGGTTAAAAGAGGTTAAAGGTCGTTAGTGATGGAGGCGGAGTTACATCACAGGAAGGCGACACCCCCACCTTTCCTCTCACTCATCTCCAGCAGCTGAGGCTCTCCGATCTCTAGGAAGAAGTTCTTGTTTTTCTCGTATTCCTCATCATCAATTATATTGATCTGAATAGTTTTGCTGAAACAGAGAAGAACAGATGTGAAGTTTGCAGATGCAGAAGAAGGAGTGCAGAAGACTGACGCGTGGATGAGGTCAGACACAGTGATGGAGCTGAGAGCAGAAAACAACATTCAAAGAAATTTTAGCTTCAAAAACTCCAAGTTCCTGTAGTCAGACCCTGAATTATGTTATTTTCTTCCTCTCATGTTGTAACATCAGGATGCTTTCTCTGCATTATCAGCCTGCATGAGGATGATGACTTTTGACTCAGGACCTGTTTTTGCCCCAGCTGAAATTAAAAGCCAGTGGTTCATTCTTCAAAGTGACTACGAGGAACTTCCAGTTTTTGTTGATTCTAGGAGCCTCCTTTGGACAAAAGCGGTAGTGACACAAGTGCCTACTGTCGTAAAGATCTTTGGTAGCGCGTGCCAGGCAGGCAGAACTCGGTATAACACTGGCAACACGTGCATTTGTTTTGGAAGCGAGTGAAAGAGAGACCACAGGATGGATCGTGATGAGGCAATGTGTTAATATGTGACTGAGAAATAAGTTATCAGCCAGTTGTATGTCAGTAATGTCCCCGAGACT
This sequence comes from Acanthurus reversus, assembly GCA_029823135.1. Classification (NCBI taxonomy): domain Eukaryota; kingdom Metazoa; phylum Chordata; class Actinopteri; order Acanthuriformes; family Acanthuridae; genus Acanthurus; species Acanthurus reversus. The sequence continues at coordinate 653,378 of JAPXVT010000022.1, forward strand.
TATTACCTCTATTTTCTGTAGGCTAACATTACAGTAACGTTACATGCCAAAGTGCAAACTAACAGCCGTAGGCTTAGAATACAATGACGTTATTGTCATTGCACAGAACAACGAAATTTAAAGAAAAAACTGTTTCATCTTAGATCGTAGGGATTCAGACCCAATCACAGGCATTAAGAGTAAC
>JAPXVT010000022.1:745972-756242 GCA_029823135.1 Acanthurus reversus
GCATAGAGCAGCCAATAGGAACACACACTCTCTGAAATGACCTGTGATTGGATGAAAAGTCACGTCTCGGTCTAAATACAAAGTCAAGGAGAGGTGCAGATATCTAGTGTTCTTTCAGACCACCTGAATTGCAAAATGCTGAAAGGGTATTATGGGATTTTGGGACAAAACCAAAGATGAACTGCCTACCTCAGCTTTAACTCGAGTGGAGCTTAAAGTGTAAAAAGACCATGGAGCCATTAAAATCTAAAGGTTTCATCTTCTGGGGGGCAGAAATGAGATCAGGAAATTTCATGACATTAGATTTTGAATTTTTTTCTGTGTGTCCATGGGGACATTTCTTGTGAAATGTCTCATGAAGGCACTAGAGGAAAAGTCAGGGGTCATCAGAATAATTAGTGTTTAACCTTTGGGAAGTATGAGAGTGCGTATCTGGTTACATAAAGCGAATGCGGCATCATTGAACTGAACATTTATTTGACTTTTTTTTTTTTTCACCTTAGGCCTCATATTTCTTCAGCAGGATTTTCTTCATGTGTTTTGATTTTTTGTTTTCTTTTATCCTTTTTGTTGAGTTATACATTTATGTAACCATTTGATTTTTTTCATGAGCTCATTATTATAATGTTTTTTTGTTTGTTTGTTTTTTTCACTAATAAGTCAGGTTTGGTCCTCCATACTTGGTGGCTGCTGTTTACAGGCTGGACGTTATTATCTATGATATTTCAACTCATCTGCAGTGTAACATCGTTTACGACCTTGTACTTCCTGAAACGTGTGCACACAAATCCGTTTAGTGATATTTTAGCCTCGATCTTCTTCTATTTTCGTGTTGATTCTCACCGCTAGACTCAGAGCGAGCTCTCCGCCGCCAACCATCGAGGACTGCCATTCTCTTTTTTACTCCTCTCCAACCCCCCCTTCCTCCCTCCACATAACTACTGATGCCTTTGCCCCCAACCTATCGCTTTAAAAGTACACAGTATGTCGAGTTTGACTCACCTGAGGAGACAGAGAAAAGAGCGAGGGTGCCATTGGGACAACACAAGAAGAAATAAAGTGATGTTTCGGGGTAAGCACAGTTTAGGAATAGTCCTTTACTTCTGTTCTCTCACTCAGTTTCTGTTCCTCCTCTCCCTTTTCCTTCTGTTCAGACATATTTGCTTCTTTTTTCTCCTTCGTCGTGCGTCTGTGTTTTGTGTGCTTGATGACTCCATCTCTCTTTTGTGTTCCCTGTTTCTTTTGCATCTCCAAAAGTCATTTTTCCTTCAAAAGTCAAAAGCTCAAACTGTCAGTTGTCCAGGCTCAGACTGTTGTAGACTAGTGAGCTACAGTATGTGCAGTGTTCGTGCTGGTGACTTTGTGTCCTTTAAAATGCTTCTTTGTGGGGGGAAATATTTTCATCACCATTTCTCCAGATAGAGGGATGTTAGTCTGACCAATCTGGCAACCCACACAGCTAACAGTCTATTCAGTTTTCATAGTTTCTAACTAGCATCTGATAGCTGTAACTGTAGACAGAGTGCCAGATTTACACCAACACTCCCTCAGCTTTTCTTCCCAAGCTCCACCCCCACAACCTTTGACCAATCACCTGAAGGCTTTAGATGTGTGAGAGCATCAATCAGCTCTCTCTCATCTAACGTCCGGTCATTCAGGGGAAGGAGACAAGGGCAGAAGGTCAAATCAGAGCGTTGGAACATAGCTGTAGGAGAACATTAATTAAAGCATTTACATTCATGAAGAGCTGGTTCCCGTTGCTAACCTTTCTTCCCTCCCTCTTTCTGATTGGTCTGTTTGCAGTTGGAAGAGGACAGGCACCAAGGGCGGCCCAATCAGCTGAGGAGGCTGGCCTCCTACGTCTTCTCCTCCTCCACCCTGGAGACGGAGCAGTATCCTCACGCAGGAAGCAGCTTCATCCAGAGGAGCCGCTCTGCAGAGAGCAGCCCCGCCCACATCAATGCCGCCACTGCCTCAGCTCGGCGGCGACATGCCGGCACTCTGCCGACCCCCGGCAGCCCGCGGGTCAGACACTCAGTCCTGACCGCGTCGAGGACGCAGCTGCAGCAGATGTTTGCCAAACTCTTGAACAAGAACAGCAGCTGAGAGGACTGAGAGACGGACTCAGAACACACACACACGCACACACACACACACACACACACACACACACACATACATACACACACACACAAACATATCACACGCACATATGCAGAGTCTGGACCTGGAGTAGAATTTGGCCCTCTGTCCCTCCGAACTCTGTGTTCTCTCTACTCTGCCACTGTTATCCACTGTTAACACAATTATACATATAATCTATCTATAAATCTTTAAAAGACTTTTAATTTTTCCTCAATAAAACGTAAAAAGAAATGACAAATTAACCCATTTTCAGTTACCTGACTTTACACCCTGACTTTGTTATAGTGCCACTAAAATAACCTTTCTTAAGTTTGAAAACCTCTCCGGTGAGGGGGGACCGAAACTATGAAAAGAAGAAGCAAGAAGAAAACGAATTAATAAAATTTTTGTAATTCGCAGGTTTTGGCCCCGTGACAGCTTAGTTTCCTTCAGGCCAGCTCTGCATATACAAGCACATATAAAACTGAGAGCCAGATAATAACCACAACAAGCCATATTTGTGGCACACAGCAGCACCGCTGTGCTGCTAAACAGACAGGTCTCACACACACACGCACACACACACATTCACGTAGCTCAAACTACTTTTCAAGAAGAGGAGCAGAGGAAGAGGACAGAAGGGCGGATGACGGGGAATTTTGTCCACGCAATAACTTTGAAAAGCCTCTCTGCAAACCTTTTGTTGCACATGCCACAGACCTGGCAAACTGGAGGAAACCATGTGAACCTGAAAATTTCCTTCTTGTTTCTGTGAAGAAGAGGAAGGTGAAACAGAGGCTGCTATCAGACTGTTAAGCTTTACAGTATTTGTGCATTATTTTAGTTTTTTCTGCTTTTCCTGCTGAAATGAAGGAGTGATCGTCGAGGAATGCAGGTCGTCCCGGCGATCTAGTTTTTGCACCAAGACTTTGGAGTTGGCGTTTCTCTCCAATCATCCCGTCCACCGAGCAATACACCGACACTGATTCACAACGTCTTCACCGACACAAAACCAGTGATCGAAACGCCTCGCTCTGAGTCCAGCTTCATTAAATGTTGTGTATGAATAGACGTGTGAGTTTTCTCTGTGAAAAAGTTTCTGAAGGTGTAATAATGATCCATCACATTGATCTCTGATCGAAGCCTTTATGACAAAAAGTGTTACTGTGCTGGGTCTCTGTTAGAGATACGGTGCCCCTAAGGTGAAAATATTCTACAATAAAACAAAATAAATACACAAGGTTTAAGATCAAACAAATAACACAACTTTTCATGAAATCACAAAATAAAAAAGACACACAACATTTCACTAAATAAATTCACGAGTCCAAATGTGACAGTGTAACAGAAAACAAATTTAAGGACATCAAAGTATTAATTTTATGTAAACATTTCACAAAACATATTTAAAACAACAAAAACTCTCTGTCTGGAAAGCAAACAACACATTTACAAAATAAACTACTTTAAAGGTCCACTTTGAAGAAATAGTTGATTTCTGGGTCTCATTCTCAACTCATCAGTGCTTGATGAACTGGGGAACCCTGTTTGTCAAATACTGACGCTTTCGGTCAGTGGCGGGCCGGGCTCCTGACCCAAAGCGTCAGTATTTGATGAGTTGGGAATCTAGCGAATAGTACCTTTAAACAAATTAACACACAAAAAAAATTTTTTGCATAACAAAGAAAACTTGTTCATCACAAAAAACGATAAAAACAAAGCTTTTTTTTTTTTTTGCTGAATGTAGCAATCGCCAATTTTAGCTCCTCATCATAATTTCTGAATTATTTCCTTGAATGTTTTAAAAAAATATATATATACATTTTATGAGATGTTGTATTTTGCTGTTAAGGGCCACTATGTTATAGGAAAGTGCATCAGCGACCTGTGTTCAATCAATACTTTTTTTTTCTTTTTTTTTTAAACAAAAATGTCTTTCATAAGTCGGGGACCTGAGGAGCTCTTAGCATGTAGGAGGGGTCGAACTGTTGGACATGACATAGAGCATCATGGGAAGTGAGACATTGTGCTACCCGCTTTGTTTCGGTTCATGTCAGTTTGTCGTGTGATCGTTGCATTTTTTGTTTGAGCTGCTGTGGTGCTGAATTATTATTTTAGGACCTGCAGATTACAACTTCATGCTCTCATCGTCTCCTCCACTATCTTTTCCCAGATAGATTTTTAAAAACATCTGTTGCTCTAGCGCCACCATAAGGCGGACATGTTTTTTTTTGTTTGTTTGTTTGTTTGTTTTTTGTCGTGTGTATGTGTGTAAAATATCTTGACAGCTGTTACACAGGTAATGATTCCTAGAGTGTGTCCAAATCACTTTAGTGATCCTCTGACTTTCTTTGTAGCGCCACCATCAGGTCAACATTTTAATTTGTCTTATACTTTTGTTTATGAACAAAAACCTGCAGAACTAATAACAATGCCGTCAGCCTCAGCTGCACTTTGTGTTTGCTGGTAATGAGCAAATGTTACTATGCTAACATACTAACGTTAGATGGTGGCTGTGGTGAAAAGTATACCTGCTAAACATCAGAATGTTACCACCCTGATGGTAGCATTTAGCAAGCGGTAGTGCTGTGTCTATGTACAGCCTTACAGAGCCGCTAGCATGACGTTAGGCATTCTGTATTGATCCAGACTTTGTGTCTTTACCATGATACAGGCACTTGTGCTTCCTGTTCTGTATCTGTCCATTAGAAGCTGAGGTAGGCCATTTATCTTGAGTGTCATCAGGCAAAAGTCCCATAATAATCTTTCAGCATTTTGTAATTCAGGTGGTCTGAAAGAACACTAGACTTCTGCACCTCTCCTTGGCTCTGTATTCAGGCATAACGGGGTATTTTTGACCAACCATGGGTCATTTCAGAGAGCACATGTTCCTATTGGCTGCTCTACGCTGGGTCTCTTAGTGACAGGTGACGTCGCTACAAGCTGATAGGCTGTTGAAACAAGTGACGTGCCTTTAAATTCTGAAACTGGCCTCTGGCTACTTGACAAGCTGACTTGCAGCTAACACCTTCAGCCGGCTTGAGTCGGGCTGAGACGGACCGGTTTGCACCGCTGCAACTTTCCCCTCGTCATGAATCTTTGGTGCAAACTGAACTTAAAAGAGAGAGCAACAAACGAGATGAAACGCGGTCTGGAGCAAAAACAGAGAGGGGAGGGTGCAGCCAAGTTGCTTCCTTAGGAGTCTCATGCTACAGCTAGCTTGATTTCCAAATGTTATCGATCCCACCTTTGATCAAGGAGTCTTTTTTTGTTGTTGTTGTTTGTTTAATTAACCTAAAGACAAAAAAGGCAAAACTTACAGGAAGTCAGTGTAAATCCACCTACTCCTGGTTCCTGCCATCGTGTCATGTGTTTGTGTTAATGTAGTGCTTCCTCTTCATCACTATTTTCTGACCCCTGAACCTCACTGTTGCACTTTATCACTGACTAGACCAGAGAGGAATCAGGTTGGGTCTCCTGTATGGATGCAAAACTCAAATGCAATAAGTGAAATGTGGGATGTTGTAAGAAAAAAGAGACTTATTTTAATGGACTGTGTGTTGATTTACAAGTTTTCAGTTCATTTTTCCAATTGATTGTCTTTCACCAGGCAGCCATTGGTTTCAGTTAATTTGTATGAAAAGGAACTTGCAGAATGGTAAAAGGACTGCACATATTTGGTGCTTTTGTAGTCATAGGACCACTCAAAGCACCTTAGAGCAGCTTTCAGGGTTTCTATACAAAGACATGTTCACTAAGAACACACTCACATGCCCATGGAAGAACCTTTGAGGCAGTTTGGGGTTCAGTATCTTGCCCAAGGACATGAAGACCAGAGGATAAGTGATAAGTGGTCAACCTGCTCTAACTCCAGAGCTAAGATAACAAAGATTTTCATAATAATTAAAAACAACATAAGCTGTGATGGAGAGTTGGCTTTCAATTTAAAGCTGATTTTTAAAGAATTGGAAGATAAAGCTGCCTGGATGAAAGATAATCCATCTGATGGAGGATTAAAAAATGATGAGCAGCAATGAACAAACCCAATAAACCCAACGTTGCTCCAGTCGTGCAAAGCGGGCTGTTTCTTTCAGAGGGTGTTGGTCCAGTTTCTCCATTTTACAAGCAATGAGACAGATAACCTTACAGTCAGTAATGTGTATTATAAGGGCATGCATCTTAAATGCAGCATCAGTCCATGTGGCCACTGAGAAATAAGCTGGACTTTGCTGTGTCATCTTTGTGTTGGTCTTAGTGGAAGTATGTTCGGTGTCTCCATTTTTCAAAATGGTAGATTCGTTGAAAGAATGTTTAAAACATATCAGGCTGCATCCAAACCACCATGTCTTTGTTTTGAAACACATTTGTTTGCTGCATTTATGCCTGATGTCTGCACTACTGCAGCTCTTTAAAACTTCTGAAAAGGAGACTTTTGGAAACGCTGCTGATCTTGTTTTATTTGAAATCTGCGGGGTTGCAATGAGTCTGAACGAGCAGAAACTGAGACTTTTGGAAAAGCTGATGCAGACACTCACGGACTTTCTCTGATTGGCTCTTTTATCACAATGTGTCCTTCCCCATTTGTCTCCCGATCAAGCTGCCTCCATGACCGCTGTATGTGTTCCTCTCAGTAATATTTCCATCTTGTCATTGGTCCAAGTCTTACTGTTTTATTTTTTATTTCTTTTGTTTTATTCTTTGTTTAACCAGAAAGACCCCGTTAAGACACTAGATCTCTTCTCTTCCTCAGTTCTGCAACTGTAACTGACTAAACCCTCGTCTGGACGGAGATCGTTTCAGTTTTAAAACGCTGTTTTTAAATGAAGACGTAACGTGGATGTCTCCTCAGAAATTTGCCAGATTTGTCAGAGACGCTCACATGTTGAAGGATATCGAGATTATGATCCAAAATCCCACATATGTGAAAGTTCTCTTGACGTTAAACTGATTCAGCTGAAAATCTGAAGTGTCATTGTCTTCCAGTGTTAAGCTTTTCTTTCAGCAGCTGCATAACTTGTTCTGAAGAAAAACAACAACAATCCCATGAGTCACTTCTTGAGCCACGGTTGAGATTACTAAACCTCTGTGGGTGTTTTTCCTTTCCCTGTGAACATTTTAAATTTACCAGCACAAATACTAAAACAGGAAAATATGAGAAGACAACATTGGTAACTTCTTTAAATGTTGTCTGTTCAGCTTTTTAGAGGCAACATATCTTCAAAATTCAACTGTTATTGTTTATAATCAGCATCTACATGCTGTGTGCAACATGTTGATCGCTCTATTAGTTTACTTACAAACATCTGCAACAAAATGAAACACAAGCCATCAAAGAGCAGGAAGAGCAGTGAGTGTTTTTGCGACCAACAGTTAGTCGACGTGTTTGAGAAGATTCTTCCTGTTTTTATGTTTCATGTTAAACCCAGCACTGACAGCAGAAGATCTTAAGATGTGCAAATGGCCTGTCTGGTAAATTTCTCCAGTATATCGAGGACGATATTTTCCACTTCAAATGAGACATTTTGGTTTTTTGGCGGGTTTTATTTGTTTTGTTTTTTTTCAAATAGACAGATAATGGCTTTCAGTGGAAAATGCTCAAACATTTTTTGTGGCTTTTTGGTGTATTTTTGGTTGATGGTCTCTGTTACTGAGAGACCAATGAGCCATTGGAATGGTTGATTGTCAAGTTGTGAAACAGCTATGAGACGGTGGCTGCTGACATCATACCAAAGCAGCTCTCTGTGATTGGTTATCCTGAATGTGATTTGAACAGCATTCTCAAAAGCAGAGTCTCTTGGACGTGTTGTGAAGCGTTTAAGGGTTAACCTCCAAAATCCAGCTGCATGAGACCAGCTAGAACGGCCATTTTGTGCAGTGAAAGCAGTTGCTTTGTCAGCGCGTTAAAGGGCTACATTAACAAAATATGCACCCCTTGCTTTTCTGTTCAGCTTGAGGCATTGACATTAGCTCAGCCTGAGCCAGGAGACACTCCTCTGTGCTGAGGCTCATCACAGCTCCAGTCTGATGAGGAGACGACTGGAGTTTGTTTTCATGCTGCTTCATGGAGAGTTCAGGACATCCTGCCCATTTTGTATTTAGCTTAGCATTACACTCCAACCACTTGGAGAATGTATGAAGTGGACTAGCTGCTAACTCTTAACTTTTATGTTGCACGCCTGCAAAATGATTCACCTACCGTACAAGATTGTCACTGATACATGTCAGTGTTTTGTCCAGTGTCACCATGAGCACAGTGCAACAGTCAGTAAAAACCAGGCGGGGGAGACTGTATGAGAGAGTGCTTTTCCTGCTGGTTATAAACGATCCGCAGCATCACTGACAGTACTTTGCACCAGAAGACTGTTTACTGACTGACGCAATTCTTTGCATGAGGCCTACTGTTTGTACGACATGCACCTCTGACTGTAAAATGACTGAAAACAGCACTGTACTGTAATTACAACAAAACACAGTAAATATACACCTCTGACTGAAGAGCGTCTGTGATTTTTGTAAATAATTCACGTGGCTATTAAAGAGGATACTCACGGATCACAGCAGCTGATTTTAACATGACGAGAAGCAGCTGAAGCTTTTTTCAGTCCTGATGGTCAGAGAATCTATAGACCTTCATCACATCTTTTATTATGCAGCACAGATGTGAACATTTACATCCAGTGTTTAGTTTTTTAGCAGAGGAAGTCATGACGCATGATGCAGTGCTTTTTGAGCCAACAGTTCTGGATATATAAGATGTTTTTCTCATTTAGCTGTTTTGGGCGTAGTTCCCATTGTTTATGATAGAGATTTTGTCATTAGAGGCACAGTGTTGCAACAACCAAGTCAGTGTGAAACTGTCCACCTGGTACCTGCTTCTTCCTTGACCTCAAGCCATTATGCTGTCAAATGTATTTCAAGTGCGTTCATGCATTTATTGTGATTTATAACTATTGCCAAAGCAAGTAAAATAAGATCCAGGGCTTCAAAGCTTTTACATGTGTCAAAAATACTTGTCAGGTGGGCAGCACACTCCAGACAAGTCTTTATTGAAGTGCAAAATTAAAAATAATAACATATATGTTTTCTTACACCTCAAAGTTGTCCTGACGTCCTGAGGTGCAGCATCATGTGATGGCAAACTGGTTCAGTGGTCAAACTAAATATTAGGCTACTTTTCTTATCCACAGATGAATCAACATTATTTAAGGATTTTATTAAACAAAATTATGTTTCCATCACATTAACATCACTGCGACTTTAAAGACAATGACTTTCCTCAAAACTAGTGCAAATTTAGCAGAAACAGAGAAAAAATGTTCCACAAACTTTTTCACTGTCACAGAACATTTATACCTCATGAGTCACACACTGCTACTATTATATAAATGTAAAAAAATGATATTATGCTCTTCTTAAACATACGTTTTATTGCATATTGATATGTTAGTGCTGATCTTTATGGAATGACAGGGTGATATTGTACAGATAATGTGTGTAGAGAACAAAACTGTGTTGTCTCCATGTTTGTTTTGTTTAGACTGAGCGCCACAATCACCAGTTTGTTATTTGGACCTCATGTATAATTAACAGCTGATTCTCAAAGGAACATTCAGTTTTTTTAAAAAAAATCTCTTTGTATGTATTTTTCTTTAGATAAAGTGACATCAGTTTTATCTCTGTGTGCAGATGTAGCTCCTGGAAGTGTTTAGCATAGCTTTGTCAGCACAAAGACTTTAAGCAGGAGAAACATGCTAGCTTAGCTCCTACATATATCTTATTAGCTACAAAACTAATCAAGCAGTCAGCTGTGTAGTACGTTGGATTTAGTTGACAGCAGAGTCAGGACAACAACATAACCAACAACTCGATTATGAGCTCAGGTCTTTAGCCTTGCTGTGCTTGAACATTTTAATTATTACATTTCTGTTTTGAAACTTCAATGAACAAGATGCAACATGTTAATGACACAGACTCAGGTTATTTCATGGTGGATTTTAGCTCACTGTTAGCTTTCGTCTAGCTAGGCTGGTATTTTTAACATGGTTGTAGACTCTGCTAAGCTAGGGTAATATCTGTGCCTTCAAATGGGGTTGTGTTTACTGTGTTTATGAGAGGAGACCATATGAACGTCACCCTCTAGTCATAT
>JAPXVT010000022.1:1073285-1083841 GCA_029823135.1 Acanthurus reversus
GTTAGTATTAAACATGTTCAGAATTTTCTTTTTTTTTTAAACTTTATCAATTGAATTTTCAAAAAAACAAAAGTATTAAATAATAGTAGTACCAAAAGATAAAGGACTAAAATTAAGTAATAAAAGAGAGAAAGAGAAAATATAATGATAATAACAGTAATAGCTATAATAATAGAAGAATAACAAAAGTAATGACAAAAGCTTAAGACTTGTTAGACAAAAGGGGCTTGTTTTGTTGTGAATAAAAACAGTCAATAATCAAATATTTTCACACCTGAACACAAGCGCATGTACTATTGGTGTGTGTGTGTGTGTGTGTGTGTGTGTGTGTGTGTGTGTGTGTGCGCACGCCCATGAGAGTTCCCACACATACAGGTGATTAAAGCACACATATCCAAATGCTTATCCAAACTCCACAGCACATCTTCTACCGATTTTATGAAGATGATAAAGTAAGGACAAATTGTAAAAAGGGGGAACTGGGCTGCTATAAATTTCTGACAAGATTTAAACTGTTTTGTCTGAGTTTCTCTAATGGTATTAAGGATAGCATCTCCTTGATCTGTCCTATGAATGATGGAGGCTTATCAGACTTCCAATTACAAAGAATAAGTCTCCGAGCTATAAGTAAATGCTATAAAGTTAGCTTGGGGTGTGGTGATGAAGACACCTTCACGAGGAACCCCAAATATAGCAGTTATTGGGTTGGGGTCGATTGTTGTATGACAAATGGTTGAGAAGGCTTCAAAAATGCGATCGCAGAATAAGATCAGGGAAGTGTGCTCCCAAAATGTGTCCAGTTGTGGCTGGCTTTAGGTGAAATCTGACGCAGATAGGATCAGTATTAGGATATATTTTGGACAATTTCTCTCTTGTGAAACGCAATCGACATAATATCATAAATTGGACAAGACAGTGCCTAAGACACAGGGAGGTGGTATGAAGTGTTGATAAAATGTCCATCAGCTGTCAGAATCCAGTGTGTGATGGGAAGACATCACATTTCCACACAGACCAAGTAAAGTCGACAGAAAGTAAAGTGTGCAGCATCCTTCTCATAACGCAGCGCATCACGGAGTCTCTCCTCCTGCAGCTGCTGACAGCCTGTCACAGCAGGGCTGGTCCTAGATATTTTGGGGCACTGAGCGAGATTTGGATTTGATGCCCCCAAACTGCTTCTCTCGTCAGTTAACCACCATTATTGCATGTTGTCAGTTGGAATTTATTTTGACAAATGGCTAATGTGAAAACAGATCTATAATTCCCCTTTTTAATAATTCCTAATTGAAGTATTATCACTGCATTTTTTTTAAGCTTATGAGTTTTGCATCTCTGTTGGGAGTTTCAGAAGAAAGTGAACGTGTAAATTGAATTCAATTTAAATCACCTTGAAATTAAACAAAATCACACTAAAGGAAATTTTGTAACGTTATCAGCATGGCTGCCGAAGATGATTACAGAAAATATCTCACACATGGCCCCTTTTCCTGTTTTTGGCAGGTGGCCGAGGAGTTTAATGTCAAGCCCTACCTTTCACTAATTAGACAGTTGGAGTCAAAGTTGGTCATCTTTCTATATATAAAACAAGAAATCTCTGTTTGTCCTTCACATATCTCGAGAAACGGTTTGTTCGATTTACTTCAGGCAGGTGGATAATTGCTGGGGAAGTGAGGAAGTGCAGTATCCATGTGTGAAGTTGTTTGGATGAGCGGCTCTCATCCAAACTGCCTCTCTGCTATTGCAGCCCACATGTCTCATCTCACTGTTGTACCTCACATCTTTACAGAAGTCAGCAACTATCTGGTCATTTTTTTATTCTGAGTATTTCAGTTGAACTGATGCAGCCGTGTGCTGCACGGACATTGCCTTGTTTACATTTTACTGCCTGACACATCATAGAACTGGTGAAATCTAACAATGACAGGTCTTCATCATGCAAGCACATCTCCATGACTCTTAAAACAAGTGATCTTTTGCAGGAGAACTCCGACAAGAGTGTGATCGAGCTCCAGCAGTATGCCAAAAAGAACAAGCCAAACCTTCATATCTTGAACAAACTGCAAGAAGAAATGAGGAAACTAGCCCGGCAGAGGGTGAGAATCATTACGTGTGCATTTAACCTGTCTTACCAAACCCACATCCTCACGATCTTTATCTGATGTGAATTACTCATGTTCTTATTTGTACAAACTACACTTTAACATGGACATAGAGTAAAATTGGTGCTGTAACATTAAACATGCACAAGTCTCAGATGCACTGCTCCTAGTGTTGATAGCAAAATGCTCATATACAACACCTGCCTATTGGAGGCTTTTAAAACAAAACATTAAAGGTGTTTTATGTCTGTAGTTCTCAGCCAGGGGTCTGCAGACCCCTAGTGGTCTGTGGTGCAATTACAAGGAAATAATAAAATACATATTTTTTAAAAATCCTGTGACCTTTACAGATAAAAATTATTCTTCAAATGGTGATTGGTAACTTCCTTTACATCAACTACAAAAGGTAACAGGCCTTTATTTTCAATTTCCTCTGATTGACACGTATAATATTGGTTAAATTTTAGTACAAAGCCTAATTTTGATCCGCTCGCATCTTCCTTTTAAAGTTACAGCATTACGCTGTTGATACAAATTCAACACTTCCTATATTCTTTCCTTATTAAGAGCCCTCTAGCATTTCAGTGGACAGACACCATATTCTTAACAAGGCTCTAATTGTTAAAAGTTTGCAGGAGCATATTGTTGAAAACTCAATGGCAAAATTCAACATACAGCACTTGAAATTAAATTACAAACAAACACTAAACCTGTGTACACACCAAAAGTAAAAAAAAATATTTATTTTGCATGATTGCGCAATTAACATCGTGTGATCAAATCGCTGAAATTGAATATTTTGACATTTGAAGATGTGACGCGTCAATTTGCTGCCATCCCGTCATGCTACGTGTCCAACGCGGCGCCCAGTTTAATTTTGCATCATGCCACTGACTTTAAATGTAATTTCATTGCACCACAAATGAAATTTGCTTTTGATGTGTATACACCTTCAGAAGAAGATGAAAACTACCATTATTCAAAGAAGAAGACGAAAAAGACGACGCACGAGAAGAGTAACTGCAATGTGGCATCAGCAACATGGAGAAATGGCTGAAATAACCGTCTGTTTCGGACACCAGTCAAACAGACTCTGGCCCGCAGGAGAAAAAAAAAAACAAGATGGAGAGCAAAAAGAGACTGTATATTTTTTGGGGTCCTCAGGATTTTAACAAAATATGCAGGGAGTCCAGTACCCCGAAAAGGTTGAGAACCACTGATCTGACTCTGAGATCTTATAGGGATGGGAGGACAGATGACTACCAGGGTAGAAAATGTGTATATGACTGTTTACATTCTGATGTAGTCTGTAGCTGCTCTGTAGGATTATGTGCTACTCTTCATCCTCTGCCGTTCCTCATACAAACTACACCCTCTTGCATGTTTTGTTTAGTGAAACTGCCATTTTTCTTTTAAGAGCAACATAAGATTGCTTTGGTTTCTGTTTTTGTATTATTGATTGTCTTCACAGAGTGAAGTCCTTGAGGGATCGGTTACAAAATAACTTCAGTTTAGAAATACTTCATTTTCTCTGGAAAATCTGGATCAGTCCAACTTGTTAAGTTTACTGAGAATTCCTCCACGAGCTTTCTGATGAAATACTTACCGAAATACGAGCATGCTTTGGCACAAGCTATGCTGAAGTCCAAACATACCTTAGTTTGAACAGAGTGTGAGAGGTTTTAGAGACACTATAACTTAGCAAAAAAGTTACCTTTCAAGACAGTTGCAACGTAAAGTTAAAATAGAATTCCTAAATTGGTTCTTCCTTCCTACAGGTGAAAGTCGTCCTTATTAGCATTTGTCTGGAAACAGAAAATATGAGAGACTGAGCCTGAGGAATTTATATCCGATATTTACGAAAGAAGCACATTTCCTGTGACAGACTACATCTCTGTATGTTTATGATGACACTGAACATGCATCGTGCAGGCGCACAGTGTCATTTTAAACCATTGTAAACATTATCACATGAATACAAAACAGTCTTTTGCAGGTTTCTTATAATAAACAGTATTTTCTGGGATTAGAATCAGCTGAAAAGTTTTCATATCTACTTACTCAAATACAAAGAATAAGAATGACTTAGCACCCGCCAAACTTGACTCCCACGTTGAACCCTGTTTACTATAAACCACATGTATTCACTAAGACTTCTAACATGCATAGACACAGACACAAACAAACCTCCGACAATTAAAACTGATTTATTTTTACTTGAAATTGGTATTTAAAGGTGACAAGTACAACAGCTAATGAAGTTGAGGTCAGAGCTCCTGCCTTTGATGGTAGTTAGGGTACAAAATCTCCCCCAAATTGTTTTTTTTTTCCTCCCTACAATTATTACGTTTTAATTTTCTGCCAATCCATCTACAAAAGAACTACAAGCACCACATTGTCAGGAGGTCAGAGGTCACACAATGACTGACTGCTAGTTAAGTGGTTAAAAAGAATTAATGAACTACATCAGATGCTTCAACTAAAGTGAGATCACCTGACAAAACTTGTTACTGAGAAAACGCCTCACATGCATGTTTTCACATTTGTAACTGACACATTATATGTAAAATGTCTGAAAAACACTAGTCTGTTTACATGTAATTTTAAGGAGTGTAAAAAGTGTTTAACATATAAGAACTGTGGATTTTGTCTTGTATGTAGAAGAATTCAAAATTATGTTTGCTGAAATGACACAAATTTGTCTTTGGACATTTTACACAAGAGAGTGAGAGAAATAATTGTGTGTTTGTCTTGTAAGTGATGAGTGAAACTCAAAGAAATAAAAGCGTCCGCGGAAAATTGTGAATAACATGCCATAGAGAGAAAGAGTAGCTTACCGTACATCCCACGCACAGTCTTGTTTCTGTCCAGCCTCCGTAAACAACAGAACTGAAGTGAACCCTGTGTCTCTGTGTCTCTGTCGGTGTAACAGTACCCCGGTGCCACAGTAACCCGCCTGGAAAAAAAAAAGTTCCACAACAGCGTTAAAAATTCAGCAGTGGAATCACAGAGTTATCTGCCTCCCTCTGTGTGTGTGTGTGTGTGTGTGTGAGTGTGTGTGTATGTGTGTCAGAGTGACAGCAGAGGAGAAACAGATAACTGAAGAGTGAGTGAGTGTGTGTGTGTGTGTGTGTGTGTGTGTGTGTGTGTGTGTGTCTGTTGTGTCATCAGTGTGGAGTATGAGTTGGTTTAGGAAACATTTTGGTCACTTCCTGTTTGACCCTTGTCTTTGTGAAACCTTCCAGTCGGGAAGGTTTAGTTTACGTATGAAGCATAACATGATGAGATGTGTTTTTATCGGACTAATGCTGAGGTTTCACTCAGATTAGGACTCTACAGCTTTTTAATCGTCCACTCAAACACTAAAAACTCAGCAAACACAATGGACTGGATAAAAGTTTTAAATATTGTGTTAGCATTTCGTCATTTTAATCAATAATGGGAAATTTGTGTTATTTTGATTTATTTAGATAAAGACAATAAAGCTAGGGTTAAGGTTAGGAGTTATAGAGTTGAAAATAGAAAACAATTTGCTTTGTTGACCTCAAGCACAGCTGCATCAGCAGGGGGTTCTGGTGTAAAGGCTCATTTATGCTCTACTCTGTGGTAATTTCAGCCATATTTTTCTCCGTCTCCTGGAAGCTTACGGATACGGATGAAACATAGCAGTACCATCAGAAGTCGTGGGGGCAGTGTATCGTCGTGCGGTGTAGCCCACAGTTCAAGCAACACCAGCAACACACAATGAAGAAGAATATTTTGGAAGAAAGGAATTTTAGGAGAAAGACTGTGTGAGTTGGTACGAAATTACAGACATATTTATGATGTCACCTCACCTGGCACAGGGCCAGACAACTCCAACAGAACAGCTGGGGAGGAAGAGATCGGGCGGGAAATGAATGTCAGCTGTACGACAGTGAAGGGGAAGTGGAGGTTCGTTTGCCCGCTAAGAGGCGCCCTCTACTGGATGTATTACATAACATCCATCCCAACATAAGGTATGCAGGGAAGTATGAGGGCAGTGACGTTTTTATCTTTTGAAAAGGTACAGATCTGTTTTCGTACATAAAGGGAGCATAAATGAGCCTTAAGCAGGGTCTGGTTTGCCGGCAAGACAGAAACAGATGATCTGCTGTGGGAAGGTCAACAAATAAAAGCAGCCAAAGGAAGACCCAGCCAGCTGATGAAGAACTGGTTTACTAAGCACAATATAATGAAGTACAAACTGGTAAAGATTAGGGTTGGAAATCACAGAGTAACTCAGGATAGAAAACGATGCAAGATGATACAGCATGCGACACGTGGTCCTCCATAACGATAATACCATGATACAGCGATTCTGCGCTAATCGATATCTATCATATATATATATATATTTTTTTTTTATATATTTTATATATTTTTTTTTTGGTTTTTCATGTATATACTGTGTATATATTGTTTATTTTTCTATTTAAATCTTTTTAATAAGTGCCTTGTTTTTTATACTGTCCTGTTTTCAAGTCATGCTGCTCACGTGCCTTGAATTGCCCCCCGGGAACAAATAAAGTTTTCTGAATCTGAATCTGAATCTGATATCTTGCAAGATAATCATATTATGATACATCACAATATCTGGCTATTGAAGAATACAAACTGCAGACATTACCAACATGAATACACATTTTTTTTTTGGTCCCATTGATTTTGTAAAAGCTGAGGAGGGTCGAGACTCCAGACTAGAAAGTGTCTGGTGCGTCTCTTGACTTTAAAGTCTTTTCACTGCTGTCTGTCTAAATGTCTAAAAAGACTGAAAATCAGAAAATCACTGCAGTTTGCACAGATCTTTTGAAAGTAAGTCCTCCAACTTTGTGAAACTTACATTCTGTAGGCTATTTTAGTCCTGTACTACAAAATAACTTCGGACATGTTTACTACGGAAGCCCCAGTACTGTTAGCATGATTCAAGATGTTAAGTCCAAATTATGAGTCAGTCAACATTTCAGTCTCATAATACCTCCTAATATTGTTTGATCATTGTATTTTCATTATATCATTCTTCACTTTTCAGACATACATTTTTCTGGCAGCATTTTGTTGCCACCGTTCACACATGAGCTGACATGGAAAAATAAATTAGAGCGGACACATCACTTCCTCTTTGTCAGAGTGAGCGCTCTCATAGACTCAACACATCACAGATGTTATCCACCCCCTCAGTTTAAAAGTTTAAAAGTTTAAATTTAAGAGGAGGAGCTTCCTCCCATATCATCATCATCATCATCATCATCATCATCCAACCCGGTTCAGTCACCAGCATGAAAGCCAATCAGCGACCATCAGTCTCTTTATCAGAGCGATTGGAAGCTTTCAGCTTCGCAAGCAGCTCCATCACGCCATCTGCAGGCGAGCTAATATTACTGAGTGAGAGGAAAATGTTTTTTTTGTCTGTTTATGCCACATGTAAAATTACTGTATGTTTTTTTTTTTTCTTTTTTGTCATGTTTTTGAAAGTCTGCATGTAACCCCACAAAGCAGTGTTGGCGGCTGGGTGTGCTGACCTTCACATTCTGTTGTAAGAGCAGAGAACACAGTGATTAGTCGTGGTTAGTTATGGTGCTAAAGGCTGAGGAAGGAGTTTAGCAAGCAGTCACACTGATGTCTGAAACTCCTTCCCCCCAAAATGTGTAATAAACCAATTTTATTCACAATAAAGAAGTTTACATGATCTTACACTTCAATATCTATTCATTCATATATTTAAAACTTACATGGAAAGATGGCAACTATTATCCAACTAATGCTAGTTAATGTCAATCCTAAGATTAGCTTTCTTTTTCTACTGTACAAGTTTTGAAGAAATGTAAAATTAAGCTGCTTATTTTTGAACCCCATTGAAGCGTCTTCCATTGTTCTTGGTGCAGCTGAATGACCACAAACGATAACAGAGTGAATCAGCGCCTTGGGAAGGCTTTGTGGAGGTTTCTAGAAGCTACTGAAAGCCGGCATGTGAACCACCTAAGCGTTGTGGGCTGTGATCACAGGAGGCAAACAACTGACGTCAGCATCAAACGCTTTTGTTGAGGAACCATGAAAAAAACATGCCTGCATGCTTTAATTTAATTAAAGACCTACAAAAAGTACATTGTTTTTGAGAAAATGGCTATGACTTCAGGAAAACTTTGAATAAGACTGACATCTTTTTTTTGTAGTTTGTTTGTTTCATGTCTAGCAGGGCAAATTGCCAGGGTTTTTGCTGCTGTATTATAGTGCTAAGTTAAATTACTGTCTCAAGCATGTCTGGATTTATGTCTCTGAGTTATAATGAGTTTATTTTTTGTGTCAAGCCATTTCTACGTGGACCGGACCTAAAATAGCTTCTCATATTGCACTGAACAACAACTCAAAAGTGATGACACCAACTTGACCCTTCTTTTTAGAAATGAAAACCTCTGATTTTACTAATAAACAGACAGATACATTTTCTCAACATGTTTGGAACCATTACATTTATTCCCATGTGGTTTGTTGTCACATGTTAAGGCTGTCTGGGAAAGCCTTTTTTTTATCTTTGCTGCTGACTCTGCAGCCCACAGCAGACCAGGTAAACACCCTCTGTGGAAGTCTGGCCCGGAGCTTTATACTAATTACACGCTGTCATGAAGTCTAAATTAAGAGACGTTGTCTTCCTTTTTGCAGTTTAATGTTGTGACAAGTGGTATTGCCCCATCTTATTAATTAAATATGAGTGTTATCATGTCTGATTCACAAACTCTCAAAGACTGATAGACTTTATCTGTCACTCTGCCATGATATGAGTAATGTGTGAGGGATGCTTTTTACATTTAGAGAGCCAGCAGTGTACTGTAAATAGAAATCTGTGTGTATATGTTCTCGTCTCATACACGAAAACAAGTGCCGCACCCATGATACTCAGTGTTTTTCAGTGTTTTGCCAAAGTCCACTTAGACTGAGACCGACCTATTTTTTGCCCTCCGATGATGTAAAATCAAACATGTATTGTATTAATGTGCTGGAAAAAAGACTCAAAAAAAGATTATGCAATTGACTTCAAACATTTATTGCTTATTAGATATGATGACAGTGATTTATAAAGGTAACAGCTGAGAGTGAAAAGTTAGTAGTGAGACGGGATCAGGATGAAGGAAGTATTTGTTAGATATATTTAATGTATGGCAGCTGTGTTGTCTCATTCTGTTGCTTGCTTCTCCTCCGTCTCCATCCCGGAGCATTCTTCCTCCTCCTCGGCTGCCATCGTCTTCATCACCGGAGACTGTGCCCTCCTGAGGCGAGCTGCCAGGGAACGCTGAAACCTCAATCTGCCGCCTGCCTGCCCAACAACAGCAGCAGGGCCTGGCTGTTGCTGACCTTTCAGCCCGGCAGGTGAGATCAGTTGCACTTGGCCGGGAGTCAACAGGGCCCCCTGTGGGTCTCCTCCAGCATTTCTCTGTGGCAACAGAGCAAGCAGTGTGGCAAGTCCACCCCTTGCACCCTGAGCCACCTGGGCCTGTGGATTTACACCGGCTCCTCCTGTCTGCCCGACAAGAAATGCCCCATTTTCCTGAAGAGCTCCAATGGGAATCAGCTGGGGCACAAGAGCTTGACCTAATTGGTTCCCGACTGGCTGGATGAAAAGGGAGCCACCAAATTGGACTAAGCGTACCAGAACGGGTTCAGTGCTGAGTGGGACCACATTTTGGACCCCAGCGTTGGCGTTGCCAGCTGCTGCTCCATTATTACTCACACCCCCATTGGCAAGTGCCTCAGTACTCCCTGAGGACATGCCCCCCTCCACCAGAACAGCCAAGGTCTGAAAGATGACCCACAGTATGCAGAACATGTTTTATCTCAGTCAGAGCCAGCAGTCGACAGGTAAAAAGCTGTGTCCTTGCTTTTCTTATATAGGGAGCGTCACATTCAGTAATCACCAAGAAAGGTCCAATCAGAGTCCAGGGCATTATCTCAAAACAGCAAGTCACTGTAATCATCATGACCAAGCTGCAGGCTGTTTTTGCTTTGTTAACGTGAAGACGGCCATTACTCTGGATTATGTGGCAAAGCTAAACCAGGTATCAGTGACTTGCACTCTCAAAACCATTGTTGCAGATGTCATTTTTTTTCATGTTATTGTGGCATCAGGTAAATGGAAGAATGAATAAAACATGATATTAGAGCATGAACTGATGTTTCCAAGGACCTTTTTGGGGTCGACTGGGATTCACCAATTAGATGCCAAAGTTTTATTTCAGAACTATAAAGACACAAAAGTCAAAACTGACAACAGAGTGCACTGAAATATTCTGTCATGACATGGTGAAGTCTATTGCTGTCCGTAAAACTTTAATGAGAATGAAACATAAGATGCAAAGACAAACATTTAAGGCATTTTCTACTATTATATTGTTTTACAGCTCCTACTGTAACACAAGGCTGTGAAATGAACTACCTAACACTGTT
>JAPXVT010000022.1:1124698-1135672 GCA_029823135.1 Acanthurus reversus
AAAATTTAAAAAAAAAAAAAAAAAAAAAAAAAGATTTAAGGTTTAAAGTAGCCACAGACACGCTAAGCAATAGTTGGTTATCGTCTTTTCATGGGATTCATTAACGATGCTAAAACTTAAAATACTGATGGCCTTATTCTTTAAATTTTAAAACAAAGATGAATACGATTTTTTTTCTTAATTTCCATCTTGACTTACTAGCGCACCCCATCGTCATCATCTAAATTTAAATAACAAAACAAATCCACCTGCTGATGACAATCATGTGATATGACAGAAAGTTCTTGAACAGCCTCTTGACAGACTTGTGTGATTGTTCTCTCAATCAATACTGATGGATTAACGTAAAGCATTTTAAAAATACATCATTTTCATCACACAGAAATGAGTGGATCACTTTATAACCATGCGTAGGGCTCTCTAGGTCCTCCATATTACGATGCAAGCAACACTTTAAGGTTTCCATAGCCGTAGGAGGCCGTCCTCGCTGTATGTGGCAATCAGATTCTCCTGTGGGTGGTGAGCGATGCCAATCACATCTTTCTCATGGACCTGTGGGTACAGAGAAACGCTGATCATCACACATTCTCCATTTCCCCTCAGTCGTATTGTTTCCTTGTTTGCCTCCACTAGGACTGCTACAGTTACTGTCACGTGAAACAGCCAAGATTCACATTTCACAAGTGTGGCTGAACTACCACCTCCTACAGACTTTGATAATGAGTTTTATATTAGCAGCAGAGCTTACTGTCAGCGTTTTCTGCAGCTTCCCCGTCACGTAGTTGAAGCAGTACAGCACTAAGTCCTCTCCCACACAGTAGATCCACTCCCCACGGGGTGACAGGGTGCAACACACAAAGTCTGCTCCTTCCTTCTTACCTGAGCTGAAGGTCTTCACAGTCTGAGGAGGAAGAACAGGAGACATTTAGCTTCTACAGAGATGTTCAGGTACCATATGGGTTTTGGTTTAACTTAACACAACTACCTAAAACTAAAGAAGCTAGAATTCATTGTATGTTTGCCTGTAATACACAAATACAACAAAGCTGACAGACTTTAAATACTAAATACAGTTGGTCTTGGTATGTAAGTTCTACTTGTTCAGACTTAAACACTGATCAAGCTCTCACCTGACCGTGCATGTTCATGACGACCACGGTGCTGGAGTGGTTACAAACCACAAATTGCTCTGGATTTTGGGGAAGGGGAATCACATTGTTGATGGGGACATCCGATGGCCGGGCCACACACTTGAAATTGTGGATGCATTCACAGGATTTTGCATCCCAAATCTAAAAGATTACATCAAATAAACCAAAATATGTATATTTCAGCACTCTCCCGGCTACACAATAATGATGACGATGCAGTTTATTTAATAGACATAAATTATGGCCACATAGTTTGCTCACTGTACCTTGACTGTGCCATCAGCTGAGGCGCTGATGATGTGATTACCATCTCGAGTGAAAGATGCATCATTTACAAACGATGTATGACCATTTAACTCCTTTAGTGTCTTGCCTGACCTCAATTCATGGATTCTGAAAAAGACATTGTTGAAAACACGACAGTGAGTAAAGCTGTCAAAAAATGAAACAGCAGCACTGACTCATGGACAGATCCACATTCATTTACCTGTAGAGTGGATATTTCTCTAGAGCAGACAAAACAGCCAGTGAGTTATTTTTAGCTCCAGTGGAGTGACTGGGTGCAGATTAGCTAAACCATGACAAAACGCCTAATGCTCACTGATTCACTCTGTCTCTGTGAGGAGGATTTTGCGTATATTAACAAGTCAAGCTCCCAGCTCGTGCAACTGCAAGAGGAGGAACACGTTGCAGCTTTGTGCTCAAGCACATGGTTTCTCTACACCCACACAGTACATGTGCCTTCACCACAGCGGAGAGGCTCAGCCCACACCCCCAGGAGTCAGAAAAAGATATTAAACTCCTCAACTATGAAGGGGATTCAGGGTGTGTGTGTGTGTGAGAGAGAGAGAGAGAGAGAGAAAGATAAAGAGACAGACAGACAGAAAGAGAGAGTCAGACGTCTTTGCCCAAGCACATTTACATTCAGGTGGACTGCTCGGATGGGCAACATGTGATATCAGGCATCAACTGCAGATGTCTGGAGCTTTTCAAAAGTACTAAAAACGTGTCCAAAGAGACAGAATATTACCAGAATCAACAGATGCTGATTGGTGCACTTTCTTTAAAAAAAGAAAAGGTTTTTTAACTGATCTTTTTTTGTTTGTTTTTTCTTTAATTGTGAGCCTGTAATTGTTGATATGTACATCATAAGCACTCTAATTGAATCACTGCTCCTAAGAGTTACACTGACTAATTAAATATTCACAAATATCCAATGAAACATCATTTAATGTTATTTGACACCATTTTATAACTACATGGTAATTTACAGCTTTAGGTTTAAAACAAACGCTTCTTTTTTTATTGAGTGGTATTAATTTGCATCATTCTGCTCATGACTACATGAAAAAACTTTTTTTGAAAAATATACTGAAAACAGGCACATCATAGCAATCTCAACTTCCTGAAACGAAGCCACCTTAAGGTCTGTTTATGAACATTGTAGTGCATTCTGGTTGTTTTGTTTTTTTGACTTATCACATTTTAACTGAGTGCCAGAGATGCTCAATTAGTTAAGGTAAAATAAATTTTGCAGCAGAATATAAGAACTGAAAATGCACTTTAACTTTTGAGAAAAAAATTTAAGGGTTGAAAATGAAACTGTCCAATATGGCTTTTGGAAAATAAATTAAAACAAGAGTTTTGTTTTTTGCATTTCTTTCATGTAAAATCTCCATCTCCTTTTTTTGTTTGTTTTTTTTCCCAAAATTGCCTGTCTGTTATGATTTATTTGACTTGTTGTGGCAACATTTTGTTAATCCAGCGTGGGCTGTAATAAGAGCTCACTGCCTTACAACCTAACTCACATTTATGTGAGCGCCTTTGAAACTTTAGTGAGTCATGTCTGAGGTCAGTGAGAGTTCTCACTTCCTCCCACAGTAGACAAACAGAGTTTTGGATATTTATAATGAAACCCTTTTCAAACTAAAACTTAAATTACTGTATTAGGTCTTAATATTTCAATTTACTTGTTTATGGAACTCATTTTTAAATAAAATTTTGTGACTGTCCACTTTTAATGTCATGTAATTTAAGCATTTGCAAAGCAGAATCCTCCACTCAGTGTGTTTATGGGTCAAGTTTGGCTTAAATGAGTATTACTATATGAGTTCTAAATATGAAAAATGTACTGTGTTTTTCACATGACAGAGCCACTCTTCAACACTGCAAAATAAATACCCACGCAGATATTGAACAGCTGCAGCAGTCTGCAGCGTGCTCACTGTGCGCAGGAAGCACAACAGTGCTACATCCCACCTGATGGTCTGGTTAAAGGAGGCGCTGAGGATCTGGTTGCTGTCCTTGGAGAAGCTCAGACAGGTCACGCCTTTGTTGTGGGCATGCTCAAACCTGCGCAGGCACAAACCACTCAGGATCTTCCAAACCTTTCCAAACAACACACACACACACACACATTTTTTAGGAGAGAGGAAGCAATGAGACTACTCACCGAATATCGGTATTAACTCAACTGAAACACCACATATTTATTCAATAATCCACAGTATTCCCACACAGTGACAACAGGGCTTTATATAAAATGAGATAGTGTGGTGAGACATTATCATAAAATCCAACCTTTATTTTGCCATTCTGAGCTCCGGTCGCCAGTAGATCTGTATCCTGACTGAAGCACATACACAGCACAGCATCATCCATCATCATGAAGCTTTCTTGGGCCTGATACTTTAAATCCTGATTCATCCATGCAAACACACACACACACACACACACACATAGAGGACAGAAAAGCAACGCAATTAACCATATATTTTTGATTTTTTCTGACATTCAAGGAAATAAAAATCATAGTTTCAAATAAGATATAAAATAATGTAAAAACAACAAATCGGGTCTATAAAGAATATCAGAAGTCTCAGTAGTTTAAAGTGTCATGATATAAAACATGCTTACCTTACTAATTTTTCCAGTGTTAAAGTTCCAGACCTCAATGAACCCGTCCACCGACCCTGTGATTAAGTACTTGCCATCAGGAGAGAAACGGGCACACTCCACATGTGACCGGCGTCCAAACTGCGGGTAGACACGACACACAGTAAGTCCTCATTAACATTGTCTTCCACAACACATGCTCGCCTCTTTGGTTTTACTGCCTGTGATCCGGATGCACAGTATAATAAAACACAAGTGTATCAGGCAATAACCTCGGGGAGGTATTAGGTTTTGCTCTGTGCTGCAGTCTAAAGTTGTGTCAGCTGACCATCCTAACCTTGGGCAAGGGCAAGCAACTCAGGCAGCTCCATCTGGATGCAAGTGATGAAAGCACAGCCAGAGACAAGACGAGTGCCTTCAGGTGAGTGAAGCAATTAGTTGTGTGTGTGTGTGTGTGTGTGTGTGTGTGTGTGTGTGCGCCAATTATACGGTGGTGTCTGTTAAGAAGATACAGTCTACACTTTACATTTGGAAATGACTCAGCAATAAAACAGAAAAGTCTTTTTACTGTACATGTACTTTGATTGTAACTCTGACAGCTATCATACCAAACTCTACATGAATGAAGAGAGGTATACAGTACAGCAGTGGAAGAAGTTTTCAGATGTTTTACGTAAAAGTATAAATACACATTCCAAGTAAAAGTCCTGCATTCAAAATGTTAGTTAAGTAAAAGTTGATATTATTAGCTAAAACTTTTATCAAAAGTAAAAGGATTCATTGTTTAACTGTTACGATATTGCTGCACGGATATTGCTATAGATATTTACAGTTAAATTAATTTTAACTACTTTATACTGCTGGGCAGTTTAATCTATGGCAATGCATCACATTCTGTAAGATTACCTTATAATTACAGCATTATTGTCCAGTGAGAGCCACATTTCTCTAAAAGTGCAGCTTTTAATAATCTTAGAAAACAGCTTTTTTTCAGCTTTATGATGTATTTTCCATCAAATCCATGAGTGTTTTTTTTTTTTGTTTAGTTTTTTTAAATCAGTCACCAGATTTGAGGTTCTGCATTGGACAGGTCGGGTATGAAAAATTGTAATCTGAGAAGTAACTAACTTAAGTTGCATTAAAAGGAGGTACAAATACTTCTCATTTGAACTAAATTACAGGAGCTGGATTTCACCACTAATATAGTACAGCATACAATTTTTTGTAATTGTCTCTGAGTTTGTAATTCTCTGCTAGTCGTAACCTGTTGGTCGGGGCCTACCTTGATGTGGCGGTACAGCTGTGTTGGAAAGCTCTCTTTCTCCGCTTGTCTCTCCTTGATGCCAGGCGTGTCGATGGTCATGTCGGGGGAGAGACGATCCGGAAACTGCTGCAGTCTCATAGACTGTGGGAGAGTGATGAGGAACAGTCAACAGAAAACATCAAGTTGTGGCTATTTCCTGTCAAGGTCTCAATCACAATAAAAAATAAAAAAAAACGCAAACTTGAGCGTTCAAAAGTTAATTATTGTTTTCTAAATGCATAGTAGATTTAAGTCATAAATCTTTCAAAAACGTGCTCTTTGATGTTTTGGACATTTTCAAACTGCAAAAAGGCAGTAGATGCCCTGTAGCAGCTGGAGTGATAGATCTGTACTTTAGTAGAGTAATATCCTGCCAAAACACTATCAACACTGGGAGACAATGTGTTATTTCTACAGGGCTGTAAATAAGCTGATTCAGCCCCTAGAAATATTTTACAGGCACCTGCATACCAAATGTCTGTATTTCTTTGAACCTCTGAGATTACTGCAGGCTCTGATACTCTCAAGCTTAATCTTATTGCTGTTTCAGTGTAAGCTAAACACAGCCTGCTGTATCTCATACTGTGTTAAACCCAAAAGACCCACGTAACGATAAAATATTTAAAACTTATAAAACAGATGACTTTGGTATTATTTAATGAGTTTTTATCTGATGTGCTGCAATAAAGCTGCAATGAGCCTCAGAAATTTTTTTTCAAATATTAAGGATTTCTCTGTAACATGAAGAATTCACAACCAAATTTTCCAGTTACCCAGATTCTCAGTTATTGTTTAAGTGTTTGACTCTTAAAAACTCTGAAGCTACTCTGTATCATTGGAACTGTGAGGGTGTGGTTTGACTTAATTTTAATGACAGGAGTCCAGTTTCCAGGCAAATTTGGTTAGGACCCCAGAAAATCATCCAAAGGAAATGGCATTAAAGTGCATTTTCATTCACTGCAGTCATGCGAATATTAGCACTTTGGCACATTCAGATAAACAGCAAGCGGTGCTCTTTCTCCAATCAGGTGCTTGTCAAGTCACTGATGCATTAGTCAAACCTCAAATAAGAAAAGAAAAGTTGTTTTATGCGTTAATTTGGGGAAAGTTAACCTCTTTATCGATCCACACTGATGTAATGTTCAAGTGTGCAGCTATATTTCGTTTCTTCAGGGGAGCAGCAGCTGCAGTAGACTTTTAAGTGTACACACATGGTTAATTTGCTGAATGTATTTCCATTGCATTTCCATATTTTACTTTCTAAAAAATTCCTGGTGTTTCCGATTCAGTTTTTTTATGTGTGAATAAGCTACACCTACTTGAAATCTGGCAACCAAAAAAAAAAAAAAACTACAACTGTCACAACATTCTGGTCCAAATGTTGCTGAACTCTGGGAGTATGCGACGGTGGAAGAAATTTACAGAAATAAAGCAATTGTTGCCTTTTTGAGCTAAAAATGGACATTTTTGTACAAGGGGATGGAGCTGGGGAGAATATGCATTGCTGCTCCTCTATCCTGGTTGGATCTGACTGAGACATCCAAAGACACACTGTGGTAGCAACGTGTCATCGCAAGGAAGGCAAGCCGTAAAGCATACCCTGCTTTATCATCTGTTCTACCCTAAATGGGAAAATTACCAAAATGAAAATCATGCAGTACTGAAGAAGACTTGAAACTAGCAAATGAGACCATAAACTCTTTTTTGAGGCAATAAATCAAATGAGACTTAAGGTCATTTTCTCCTAAGTTTACATACAATTGTACTTCTTTTCACAACAAGTGGAGTTGCCCCCTACTGGCCAGTGGCCGTTAGAAAGAATGCAAATGTAAGGCACCTCTGCACTGACTTCACGTTTCTCTATTTATAGAAAAGCTGGGCCTTAGAGGGATTCCAGACTCCCTTGATAATAATGAGTGAGAAACATGTTTGACATTGACTGAGAGTACCCGTATTGTTTGCCTCCTCCCAGGTGGTTTTGAGACTGTGCAGTTCTGAGCTTTGGGTACTACTGTTCCCATGTGTCCATGCTAAGCCAGAATCTTTTCTGTAACAGGTTTGTGTTTTCAAGTAAAGACGACTGACACTCTTGGAGTTTATTTCTTTATTAAGTGAAGATTGACCAAACTTTTTTTTTTTTTTAAATACAAGTTTTTCACATTTCAGCCCCGCTAACTCAGCCCTACTCACTTCAAACCAGTGAGCGAAGCTTAGACAAAACAGTGAAGCACAGAAAATCTCGCCTGTGATTGAATCAAAGCTGTTTTAACTTATTCAGGAACAATGTACCTTCAAACGGGACATTATCACTAATAGACAGAAACTGATATAAAAATATGTTTTCGCCAGAGGGCTGAGGTTTGGGGATCAAAGAGTGCTGCAATGATTAAATGGCTTCCCTCGTTGCATAATTAGAGTGAGATTTGAGAGGAATATTGATCAGTTTACTCACGCCGACTTGTTCCAGGAGCCCCATGAGACGAGAAGGAGGCACCACACTGACCTCCCTCACCAACGCCTCTGCTATTGCCCTGCGTCGCTTCTCCTTGCTGCTGCCTTTCGGGTACGCCTGGAGTGAGGGATAAAGGACGTCACTTCATAAACCGCTCACCCATGCAGCTGTTCAAAAGCACACACCTTGATTTTCTCACCTCACGTGGGTCAAAGTAGGAGCATGTTAGCAGGTTCTCCAAATGGATGTACCTCTCCGGCTGCGTCTGCTTCAACATGATCATGGGGTCAGTTTGTCTGAGGAGTGAGCGGGCTGCTCCCACCTCCCTCATTTCAATGAGCTCCAGTACAACCTGTTGAAAATCAGTGCTCTTCAGATGCTGCTGTTCAAAGAACGTGGACTAAAACAAGCGCTGGCAAATCACTGCAAGACTCACCTGCTCATTAAGTTCGATGAGAGTGTTGTCAGGTAACTTGAGGGACTCGATAGCCAGCAGGACAGAGTCCCAGTGGCCGCTGTTTATATCTGCAATGAAACTGTCGATGCTTTCCACTGTGTTGAGTGACACGGTGGTCTCCTCCTGTAGGGTGGTCAATGTTCGGTAGAGGTTGTTTTCCTTGAGGTACTGCATAATCAGGCGGATCACACTAGA
This sequence comes from Acanthurus reversus, assembly GCA_029823135.1. Classification (NCBI taxonomy): domain Eukaryota; kingdom Metazoa; phylum Chordata; class Actinopteri; order Acanthuriformes; family Acanthuridae; genus Acanthurus; species Acanthurus reversus. Next base: position 1,133,152 of record JAPXVT010000022.1, read on the forward strand.
GAAGGAAGGGTAATGTTACCAACCACATGCTGACTGATAATCCTGCATACAAAGCCTGTAAGCCTTGAGAGCAACCACATAAGAGTAAGGGGGGAATTCACTTCATATAAGCATCATTTGTAGTTTGAGATCAGGATTTGGACAAATACAAGCGACACCATTTCTCTGTAGAAACAATTCTGCGTTGGTTGTAGAGGGCAGTGTCAGTGTTTATCACTTTGGTCACAGAAACAGATGCTGCCACAGTAGCCATACATTGTTATTTTCGTCAAAACAAGACAAGAGCAGGAATCCTGCTTCATGGGGACCTATCATCCCACTCCAGAGCCACCTGCTGTTCAGTTCTTCACAACTCTCTTGCATCCCACCTCCCTTCTGTTGTCACTCCTTAAGCATCATACTGCAGGAAGTTAAATGGTTTCCCACGTGCGCTTTCCTCCAAAAACACGCACCATTGCCTGGTGACTGGATTAACATCTCCAGCTAAACTCTACGCTGTTTTTAATGCAACATTTTCTCCCATTTAAGCCGACGAGAAACCTTTCCCAGGATGAGTTCGGCAGCAATGTGTTCTCCATCCCCACGCTTCCCCCCCACAGGATGACTAAATAGCAATGAAGCAAGCAGATCCATATCTTTGCCAGGGGCGGAGAGCCAATTAAATCAACAGGCACATGTGGATAAAAGAAACACTCGTGGCTGCAAAACAACACAGACCCGCCTCTCTCTCTCTCTCTCAGCATAATCAGCATGAACATCAGAACATCAGATAAAACTGTTCAAAGCGACCATTTAAGCAGCGTCACAGGGGAAATTGGCCATATGTGCAGCATACTGAAAACAGTAAACAGGATATTAACGATGAGAAAATATGAGGGATGTGATGAGAGGCTCCACAGCCAATTGAACAAACGCCACATAGGTGCACAATTAATAAACAGCGTAGCAGAAGAAAGATTTAAAGGCTATATTTAGGTTCGTTAGTATATTTATCTCTTTAATTAAAATATATCCTTAGAAATAATATCACATTTCTGCAACTTTTGAAGAGACGCAGATGTCGCTGCAAAATTGTGAGTATATTTATCTCTTTAGTTAAAATATATCCTTAGAAATAATATCACATTTCTGCAACTTTTGAAGAGACGCAGATGTCGCTGCAAAATTGTGAAGCCCTGAACAACAGATACAGTCTTCCAGCTTGATGCGTAATAAACAGCTGAGCATATCCATAACAGACCCACGCTCCTCTCATCCACTTATGAAAAACACTTTTCTTTTTTATATTCACACAGGTGGGTTTTTATCCAAATTACTTTTAATGTTATCATCTGCATAACTCAGAACTCATCATTCATTAAAAAAACTCAAAAGGAAAGCGCACTTACTCGGAGGGCTCCATGTCCACAGCCATGCTGATGTTGTCTCCTGCTGCTGCCGCACCGGACTAACTGTGAGGCGGCTCGGCTCGGGCTCGGCGCTCGCTAGAGCCACGTGAAAGTCGTCTGCTGAGGACCACCCACAACACGTGCTTCTCTTGTGTCTCCCGTTTTTTTTGCGGCGGGCAGCATTCCCAAACCTTGTGACTGCTGCTGCCACACCAAGTCTTGAAGCTACCCTCCCTCCCTGACGCATGCCGATATACAGAAGAAACATTTTCTGGGCACGTTGTGTGCAGGAGACGCGGCTGCGCTCCGAGATCCTGCGTCAGCCACGACAAAAGCAGCATCAGCACCACGGACAGAACCTCGTGGCTCAGAGCGTGCTCGCCTTTAGGAACCTATTGTGCAGAAGCCCGAACATCCCTCTGCACGTCCTCTAAGGGGAAAATCACCTCAATGCTCATCTACATGCAGATCCAGAGCTGGGTGCGTCTGCGCCTCGTGAAGCTCTCGAGTTGCACAGTATTATTTCGCACATTTCATCCCTGCACATGTGATGATTATCAGTCATCACTGTCCTCCTCTGATTACACACTGCGGGTACAATGCTGTAGTGGGTCGTGGGTGTTAATTAGATTTGCCACAAAATGTGGCTGTCAGTGTAGTCTGCCTGCTTCTGCATACAGGCTCACAGCCGCAAACAAACCTGCTGGTGAACACAGGCCAAGCCTCTGTGATCCATAACAGAGGTTTCACTACTACTGTAGGCTACAACCTTATTGTCAACCCAGCATTAAATCACGGATATAAAAGTGCATTCACTTCAGGAGACGAAAGAAATCTCCACTGCAATATTCTGTTTTGTTTTTATTTAAACTTTCAGTCTACACAGTAGAAGAATTAAAGCTTTAGAACTCAATGACTTTTTAAAAAGCTGGCCTATAAATAACTTACTATAAAACAGTGACGCAACAAATCATGCAGCAAGCCCAGAGATGGACAATTAATACTCTGCAGATGAATGTTTTTCTTGGCTTGGATTAGGCTGGAGAAGGTGAGGTTGTGTTGCTTTTCCTCTGTGACTGTTCACAGCAGCAGCAGCAGCGATGACCTTTAATCAACTTGAGCCCATGTGACCT
>JAPXVT010000022.1:1288394-1299175 GCA_029823135.1 Acanthurus reversus
GTTTATGAAAAAAAGAGGCATAATTTGATAGATAAATAACATGTGCAAAGCACTATGGGTGCTGGTTATTTTCATACTGCAACATGGGTTCTATTTGAGGTGGACTTACAGGGAAGGCATTAATAGTCAGAGCAGGACAAGAATAAAATATGACCATATGATGAAGCTGGCAGAAACAAATTTGACAGACACCAGCATGTGTCACCCTGGCCTGTTACCTGATCTCTTTTCCAATCGTAAGACTTGACTGCAATGGAAAGTGAGCTGATCACTTTTCTTGCCTCATGGACCCCCCAGTTGGCTGTAAGTAAATATGATGCTTTTATTAGTGTGCTTGCCTACGCAGAGGCAACTCCAACATTTCACTCACATGTTAATACTCTGCTTGCTTAAAAAAATAAATAATGCTTGGTTTCATCTGCAAAGTGAGATAAAATTATAGCAAAGTTATTATTGTTAAGTCCTGACCTACAAACCAAAAGCATCAGTATTTGAAAACATGTGAATGAGAATTGAAAATGAACTACCTTTCTCAAGAAATATAGTAGCACTATCTGTCCCATAGTATATTGACCTTGCTAAGGATTCATTAGTTAAAATCTGTAGCTTTTAAAATTTCCACTGACTGAGCATGTATCAAAATAGAAAAAATGTTTCTTTTCTGATTTTTTAACTTTTTCATATTTTTCACTTCCTTTCCCTTTCTCTCTTTCTCACTGTCAGGGCTCGGTCACAACGAGAGCCAATCAGAAAGACAAGTCAAGGAGACCAAATCTAAATGTAAGCGAATTGCTCGGCTTCTCACAGATGCACCCAACCCTCAAAATAAGGGAGCCTTGCTGTTCAAAAAACGCCGCCAGAGGGTCAAGAAGTATACACTTGTGAGTTACGGGACTGGTGATAACAGGATTGACAGCGAAGATCAAATAGAGGAGGAAACTGAAGACGTCAGATCATCTGGGTATAACTTTGTGGCAACAAGTGAATCTGAGCTAGAGGAAGAGTATTCTGTGTATCACCAGCAGCATAATTTGAGTCTGAATTGGGGAAGTGTTAGAGAAATGGAAGCATTACCAGAAACAAAAGGAAAAGGTGTTTTGATGTTTGCCGAACGCCGCAAACGGATGGATGAAATTGTGTCAGCACAGGAAGAGCTGAGGAATAAAGGAACACCTGTGGAGAGATTAACAGAACCAGAACGTGCAGAAGCAAGGAATGTTTATGACACTAAAGAAATGTATGAGCAACAGGCCAACTTCATGGAAGAAAATCTGAAACAGCATTTAGAATACCAAGAAAATACTGAACAAATGAACCACCTATCAAATGTGTCAAGACCCTTGGTGCCAAACAGAACTGCAAAGCCTTTCCTAGGATTCCAAGACGGCACAACTGCTCCGGTCATAGCTGGTGGCGTCAGTCCTGTGACAAAGAAGCATGACCCGAGATTCAGAGTACCTGTGCCAGCGATTAATACCAACCCACAGGTTTGGTCCCCAACCGGAGATATCATAGCCTCAAGAGATGAGCGAATATCTGTGCCAGCAATCAAGACAGGCATCCTACCAGAGCCAAAACGGAAAGTAACTAATAAACAATCATCCATGCTGGGGAAAGATCTACATCTTCAAAATAAAGGGGAAAGGAGGTCTTACATTGAGGCTGAGGAAGACTGTTTTAGTCTAGGAGCTGAAGCTTGTAACTTCATGCAGCCCAGAACAGTTAAACTCAAGAATCCCCCTCCAGTTGCTCCAAAACCTACCATCAACCCAACATGTCAACCTTGGATGAGGAGGAGCCCCTCTGGTGAGCCCTATATTCCACCAAGAAGTCCGGTTGCACAGTCTTCTCACAGTCCTGTGGGGCCTCCTAGTCAACATTACCTACAGCAGCAAGATTGGGCTCAGCCTCAACAGATGGCCAACCACTGGGCACCAGATCAAACTCAGGCAACACTTCAAACACATGCCAGTGCCTGGGCTCCAGTCAACTCCTCTTCTCAGCATCAACTTCAGCCAACCACAAATAGCTGGAGTCAACAGCCGCCACGATCCCCTGTGAGTATGCACCCCCGCAGTCCAACTTACAGCCCACATCATTCACCTTCACCCTCAAGGAATAAGCCTGACAGTGCTCCACACTCAGTTGCCTCTTTCCCACCCCAAGCAGGGAAGTCATATGTCCAAGCATCAAAAGCATCACAGACTCCAAAGGGTCGAGTCTCAGACAGAGGTATTAATCGAGCTGGTGAAGGTCCAACTATGGGGGGGAAAGGTGCAGAGCTGTTTGCCAAAAGACAGTCCCGTATGGAGAAGTTTGTTGTTGATGCTGATACAGTGCAAGCTAACAAACAAAGATCCTCTTCCCCAACCTTGTCACTCCCTAGCTATTTGAGGTATTCTTCCAATGTTCGTGCCCCACCTCCTTTATCATATAATCCCCTTCTTGGCCCTTTCCACCCTGGATCAGCAACCAAGCAACCCCCTTCCACAAGCCCCAAAATCAAGCCGAAGACCAAAGGGAAACCTAAAGCAGCCCCAAAGCACCTTAACACCTTAGATATTATGAAACACCAGCCTTATCAGTTGGACTCATCACTGTTCACATATGATGCAGTCGCTGAGGCCAAAAGCCCCAGTCCCAAACCAACTCCAGCATCAAAGTTTGAGATGACTAAAAGTCTTAAACATAGATCTGCCCCTTCTCATTCTACTTTTAATGCCCTCGAGCTTGCTGATCATAGCAAAGCAGAAGTGTCGACTAAGTCCCCTGTACTGGTAAGTTCTTCTAGTTCCTCTGCCTGCCAAAATACAAGATCAGCTGAGTCTCTTGCAACTGAGAAGCACTTGGATGAAAAGCACATTGTCACACCTGCAGCTCATCACATGACCAACAAGCAAGCACCAAGCGCCCGACCTGCAAGCACATCCTCCCAGCAGTCATCTACTGTTGACAGCATAGCTTCAGCTTATTCTCCTGCATCTCTTATTGCTAGAGGCGCACGTCAAATGGCACCACGGCCAAAATTTTCTGCTAAGAAGCCACTGCTGACAAGCACACAGTGGAAGCATGTTTCTATGCTTCATTAGTTCCAATACTGTATATGGTCATGTTCTGGTATAGTCAACACTGAGGTGATAGAGCAAATCACATCTAGAACTTGGTAGCATCTAAAATGTCTTACTTAACGGGTGGAAATGATAGACTTTTGCACTGTCTTAATGGAGTTCACATCCAAAATCATCTACAGTGTGAAGCTATAACGATATATTTAGCTGGCAATGTGAAGACAGCATTAGACAGCAATTGAATGTACAGCAAAGCTAGCTGTAATTAAACCAATAAACTGACACAGCGCATCATGTCATCTTCCTAAGACTTAATAGTTGCATGTGTGCTTGAAAAAGAAAATATAAGACTAAATAATGTTGAGTCATTCTCAGGAAGTGCTATTACTTGTGCAATAATGTGTGCAGGGAGCCTTGAGCTAAGGTCTCTTATTTGTTGTTTTTCTTTCATTTGTTGTTTTTCTATTGTAAGTAATAATATTAAATGCATGTCATGCATTTAGTAGAAACCATCATGGATGCCAAAAATTACACATATTAATATTTATCAATAGCCTATTTATTTATTTATTAAATTCAAATTTATGATTAAATTTAAATTTACTGTAAAAAAGTAACTTACTTTTAAAATCATATTTACAGAATCTTTTAATACTTTAGTGTGTCTGGGCAAAAAGTGTCTATGCTACTTTTTTGGTGACGCATAGGCCTAAAATTTGCAGTTCCTTCAGTCTCATTCCAAACATTTATGGCATCGCAACAGATAAAAAGTATTCATTTTAGTTGTTATTATTAACCCTGACGACATTTAATTGTTATTAATATTATTATTTATGTGGACTTAAATTTTCAGTCATGGCCAGTTATTTAGCTATCAGTAAAGTCATCAGACATTCTTTGTCCTCATTCTTGATATAAAACATGATCAAGTTATCACCATGATTTGACTATTCCTCTTTTGATTTACATTACCAGTACCAACTCAAAATGAAAATAGGAAGCAAATGTCTTGTCTGTCTCTACATCTCTGTCTTTCAAACATATCACTGTTTATTGCACTTCTTGTACTTAGCACAATTATGCTATTAAATTTCTTTCTCCCTCCTACTTGTGAACTCCTTATGTATGTCATGGGCTTTTTTCCATTTTTCTCTGAACTGCTGCTGTTTCTGAGTCACTCATATTCCCACCTTTATTTCTTTGTCATTTCCTCACACATTCACGCAAAATTTACTCATATTCACTGCACCTTCAGCAATATAAGTTAAGATTATGTTCATCATTGGCTAATTTCAATATCCAGTTGTTCATAAAGAAGAAAATGATAAATTGCTGAAGGTTAACACCGTCACTAACCAGTATTTTTGTTGTTGTTTTCACTTGACTGAACCTGTGTTTGTATTCACAGCATTTGTATTGGTCCACTTTCAGCTCTTATTCTATGAAAAGTTTGGAACTATGATCTTGGCCCTCAGAAGACTTAAGAAGTAAATCTTTTTGGATCAATGCTCTTGTGCTATTTAAGGGAAATCCACCATAAAGCAGAATTCACATATTTGATTTCTTGACAGCAGAAGTTTGTTTATTTTAGCTTTATAGCAATTCTAACTTCCTTTCATCACATGCCGTTGCGTTTCTAATGTAAATGTTTAATTAGCTGATTTAAACCATAAGAAAAAAACAGGAGGACTGTAGCTATTTTATGTGGCAGTATGGGTGTTTCTATCTACTAGCTGCTAAATGCTGCTTAGTAACTGAGCTAATAATAAGGTGGTCATTGCTCCAACTAAAATCTCAAAGTGCAGAAAAAGAGCATTTGGTTGTCAAATAGCCTGTCCCTGAATATTAATAATTAACATCGCATTTGAGAAAGTATAAGTTGCATTTCAGGTCAGACATGATCAAAGGGACAACAGGAGTAGATACTGAGGTTAAAAATTCAAGACACAGATGCAGAGAGCATTTTCACTCAGGTTTTCATGAATAGCTTAAATACTACAGGCCCTGCAGATTCATGGTAAACACTCTAAGGTGATTTGACTTCTTTTGGCTGATGATGGGTCTTGTCAAACAAATGACACCTTTATCATTTTTACTAGTACCAGGACTTGTGTGACATCACATTATTCCTTATTCGCTCTGCCTGCCATCAACCAGTGTAAGTGAAAAAACCTTACGGGTGTCCCACCCTTTAAAATCTTCTATTTTGACATGGATTTCCAACTAAGCAGATAAGTCAAAGTGGGCAAGATATAGTTCCAATCATAGTTTTATTGTCTTTTAAATGTTTTTTGTAATACATTGCCACTCTACTTATTTTAACTTTCTTGAACCTGCAACAGGTAAGTCTTTAAATCCTTATTTATTTGCATTATTTGTTAATGTCTCAAATTTTTGACATTTAGACCAGATCACACCCATATATTTATATCACTCGAACCTTTTTGTAGGATTTATAGGAAGACTCAATCCTAGAGCTTGATTACAAATTATGTTATGAAATAGTTCTTTCATTTTAAAGAACTATTTCAGACAAAAATTTGTGAAAGAGTTTGTTATTGAGTTCCAGTCTTGTGTCATCAATCTCACAGATTTATTTCATAGAAAAAAATGCCCTCACACTGTCAAAAAAAAGTACAAGAGGTTCTCAAAATGCAAAATAATTTATTGCATGTTCAAAAAGTGACAAAATTTGAAAAGTTTGACAAAAAGTCAACCCCAGTCATTAACAAAACTTACAGACCATTCAAGTCTTAGAGACATAAATGGACCAACAGACAGACAGCAATGACCAATCAGAAGAAGGGAGGTAACAATGGAACACATGAAAATATATGTAAATATATTCTTTTCCATCTACTTTTTTTGTCCATGTGGGGGCATTTTTTTTTTTTTAATAAGAAATTGAGATTTAGCAAAAAATCTTTCATTGTTAGCACCCCTCTGTTCTCTTAAACATATAACTTATTTCTAAGTAATCATGAATGAACTCAAACATTGTTATTTGTCCTGGCTTCCATGAGGCCAGAGGGTGGCAGCAAAGTCTGCACAGTTGTTACACCAGTTGGTTAATGAGTGCTTTCATTTCAGGGATTTGGTAGACAACGCTCCCTGAGCCTGCCCAGGCGACTGCATTCAGTGCCTTCTCCTGGACTTCTGTCACCCGTGAGCACACCTGGAGTCCTGTCGCCATTTTCACCTGCACAGAGGCAAATATCCCTTCAAGAAAAAGCCTACAAGCCACTGACTCCATGGGAGGCAGCATCCAGAAGCCCCATTGGTTCAGTGGACGAGGCCTTTCTGTTTCAGAGCCTCCCATCGTCTGTTGCCTCTAACGTCAAAGCTGCGGGACACCGCAGATCTCTGCCAGAGCCTCCCGATGAATGGAAGCGAAGGGTGTCTCTTGATCTTCCAAATGTCAGCATGAGTCATTACCATACAGGCCCAGTTTTTCAGGCACCGATCATGAGCAGGACATTTTCACCCGGGAAACCAGCCTTCTATGGGCCTCCATTCAAGCCTGCTCAGCCTCCGAAGTCTCCCAGCAGGGCCGGTATCGGATACATGGGACAGAGTTCCAGTCCCACAAAGTATTCTCCCTTTCACAGTGCAGTCCAGAGAAGTTAAGCTTACTAAGATGAGGTCAGACAAGTGAAATAACATAAACATACTTTTATATTAACGCAAATGATATACGATGTCAAAGATCATGCAAGTGTATAATACATGAAGGATGAAAAGGTACTTTTGGCCAAAAGAGATGGAGTACATTCACTTTATTGTGATAAAAAAAATGAGGCTGACTTGTTTTGGTTTATTTATCCAGTAGGTCTGAGACTTCATTATACTACAATTTATTCAGTTTATTTCCTTTTCTTGATGAGAGTGATTGGTGTGGCATGGAAAAAGTCACAACGATATCTATCTTCACAATACAGGTTGTCACTTGGTTTAAGGGCACAAGACGTTACTGTAGCTTTGTGCTGTTTTGTTGATGAGATATTATCCTGCTAAGCATTGGTGAGAGGTTTTGCGGTTGTGTCTTTGTGATCATTTCTTAAAATTTATTGCTGTGTTTTTGCAGACATATTTAGGACAAAAGTGCATCACTACAGTCAAGAAAAGTGTTCGTGAAGTGTTCTGAGAGTTAGAATGGAAGTAGATGAAAGACGTGTGGCAGCTTGTTTCTCTTTTTTTTTGTAAGTAATGTTCACTGAAATTGCTTTGGATTTTGACATTATAAATTAGAAATATTTGCTGAGAAATAACGCAGTAAAAGAAATCTTTTGTGTGGCTTTGTGATAAACTTTATATATGTTACTCATCTTGATTTAATAATAGTCTTTCCTCTCACTATTATTAAAGTAGTGATGGCTTTTCAAGGAGTGAACATTTCTATTAATCTGTTTTTCAGTTCGATACATACGTATTATGTCTATCTGATCTAAGAAGGCTGCAGTGCAATTTTTTTTGTAGAAAGTTAGCAAAATTGTAATAAGTGTTGCATTTCAACAGTGACTTTATTTGAATGGACTGGTAAGGCATTTTTTATTAATGAAACATTAATAAAATATTATTTTATTAATGTTGCATGCATACATTCATGAGTGTCCCACCTTTGGTCATACACTGTGTGGTGTTGAAGTGTACTCATAACCACAGATTCTGTCATCGTTGCAAAGATATTTCTTTCCTATCACAGTAAATGTTTTGGTCGTTTACCATGTGTTTGAGAAAAGTTTTTTTTTTTTTTGTTCTTGCACATTTTAAACACAAACTGAACAATTAAACAAAATGAAAATGCCATATGTCTCTTTTCTAGCTTTTATTTTTTGCTTGAAGTCCACAAAATTATGCCATAAAATCAAAAAAAAAAAGTAGGCACCATTTTTAATGCAGATGGACATGTTTTTGATTCCCTCTCTGAGTGTTTTTGATATATTCAAAATTCATATTAATCTATACAGTATCTATAACCATTTATTCTTTACAGGGTTGCCTCCAATCACAATCCTTGACAGTTCACCAGTTCAACACTGGGAAACACACAGACAAACATAATCTATACTTATGATATATAAAAATAACAAATGTAGTCAAAAGACCATTGTGTCTGAATTATGCCAACACGTTTAGTTGCCAGCGTGATAAACTTCGATGTTACCTAAAAATCTCTGCTGGCCACCATCTCAGGCATGAGATCACTCTTCCCTTCAACACCCCTCACTGGTCTGTGTAGCATTATCCAAAGTCAGTAAGCACACATAATAACAGTTTGAGAGAGGAGTACACAAGTAGCAGTTGTAGCCAGCACTGACGACCTCCCCAGCGTGAAGCCTTGGAGGTTACGTCAGCCCATGCAGACGTGCTGACTTTGAAGAATCAACACAAGGAAAGGGAATGTGTCTCCTGAGAGGAGTCCTTACCTCAAAGAATATCAGTTGGCATGAGCATGTTGTCCATCCTCCCTCTCCCTCTCTGTCTCTCGGGTAGCTATCCATGGTGTTTGAGAGTGGTTTTGAGTGTTTGGCAAGTTAAATTTAGCCTATTGATGTAAGCTGCATTCCATTCACAACAGACACAGGGACACACGCACAGTTTGGCTTTAGTGTCTTGGAGTGTGAAGATCAGGGAAGATCAAACTACGGACTGTAGGTTGACCCCTGAGCCTCTGTGTCTCCTCTTCAAGGATACAGGTTGCACCCTAGGGATACCACCACAGGTACGGACAAGCTTCGTCAGGGTGTATTTTGTAAATATAAGATATATTTTCAATTTGTTGTTTCAAATAGTTTTGATAGAGCAAAAGAGAAAGTGATTATTGTGATAAAATAAATTTAACTAAATTGACATTCACATTTTCTGTATGAGTCACCTTCTTATGACCTAATAAAAATGCCACATTTGACCTTTTATCAGTTAAACATATGTATAATTTCAGTCCTAAGGATAATATTGCTATGTTTTCATTTTAGTTTGCATGGAAATAATTTCAAAATTGTCACAAATACTGTGGCTCGATGGGCACAGTTGAATTTTTACAATATTTTAAAGTTGTATATTTAGAGTCGCTCCACCTAGCGTCATGTTCTGCATTCGACAACAAAAATAAATATATTCAATTGTACTGGTCATAGCACAGTAAAAGTTATTTTTGATAATACATATGAGTACTCTTTTCCCCTGCTGGATATTTTTTGTGTCTTGAAACGCACACAAAATAACCCTTGACCTTCACATGGGGGATTTATCTAAATGTAAGATGCCACTAACGTTAGCTCACATACTCTGAAACTGATCCATTGCAGAGACTTAAAAATTATAGGACTGGTAACAGTGCAAGTACAGAGGGGCTTTAGGATTATGCAACACACAGTAATTTATTAGATGTAACTTCTACACAGATTATTAAAATATGACAAACATTGATATGGCAGGTTTTTTTGACAGGGCACCTTTATAATCATTTTCATATGCAAATACAGGGAATAGGAGAATTTTTGGAGTAAAACATTGGATATCGTACTAGTATATAATGTCACAGAAAAGAATGGGACAATCAGTGTGCCATTATCACTTATTCTCTCCTTGTCGTCTTTTAAATATTGTCTGTTTTTTATTGACAAAAATTTAATATTACAAATTCAGGGCTTTTTCATGTGACAACTGATCAAAATGACCTCACTTATGTAAACCGAGCGGCAAACTGAAGTCTGTCAGCGGATGGACTAGCGCTGTGTTGATACTGGGTGTCACAGTTTTAGGAATAAAACTCCTCCTTTACGACTTGGGCAGACCAACTACATCCTGTGTCCTGTATATGTTTCCAGTACTCCTGTGTTCTGCCAACCTTGCCAAAGCCACAATGTCACAATTCTGTACAATGCCAGTTGGAGAGAGGAAGAAGTGTGCAGCAGCTATATGCCGAGAGGTCCATGGTACCAATGGTATGATGTTATAGCTGAGGCTCAGCGGACAAACACACTGCTGCAAGGGAATATCCGTTCTGATCTGGGTTCAAAATGTCAGGGCTACTCTCCAGCACTCGCCATAAATAAGCTAACTACCTATGGTGGCAAATCCTTTGTCGTTGTCCTTTTCATAGGTCTATTTCTGGAGAGGGGAGGGAAGTTGTGAGGGCCAACTGTGTAGCTGTTTGTTATGTGAAGGTCCGTGACAGCTGGGGTACATTCCGTCTGTAGTGGTGGACGAGGAAGTATCATGTGTATCCAAAACTAATTCTCAAGTACAATGATAACTCATTTTCCATGACACAGATGTTAAAATGGACAATATGATTTTTTTGTCTCCCTTAATATCATCAAAAGAGTAAAAAAAAAAAATCCCTTAAACCTGTTCAGCTGTTCAAAATTATATCAGGTGACATTGCTGTGTGTATATTTATATTTTGTATCCAGCACTTTCCAGCTCTAAAAACGGGGTTGGATTAACCAGCTAGGTGAGGGGGCCTGGGGCAACAAAACAATGTTTGCCTCCGCCCTTTACTAAAGTTCATTTGTGATCATTTCATTATACACAATTTATTTAAGAATGAGCACCATGTAAACATAATGTCATCTTAGGATGAGGTTAAAATGCCGCATGAAGGCGCTCACTATTTCAGTCCATATTGTGCTTTTGTAGGAGTATTGCCAAAAGATGTGCACTTAAAGATACAGCTCCTGGGATTTAGTGGCATCTCGTTTGCCGTGT
>JAPXVT010000022.1:1473070-1491235 GCA_029823135.1 Acanthurus reversus
GATGACTGAATTTTTATTTTTGGGTGAACTATCCCTTTAAGTAAGGTTTTGAGTGCAGGAGTTTGCCTTGTATTTAGAGTATTTTCAGTGTGGCATTAGTAGTTTTACAAGAATCTGAACACTGTGTTGTGCGAGGATCTGAACACTTTTTTCGCCGCAGCAACATTAACCAATGACAGCAGACCTTTCAAACTTTCGGCAGAGCAACACGTGTGCCTCCTCCTGATTGGCTGAGAGCTGCCCCAGCTGAGCAAAATGTAGACCGCTCCTTCTGCTGCTGATTGATTTCAAGTCTCCGGATCTACTGCTGCTCACAGGTTAGTGGAAACAAGCCTACGTACTGCCTTCAAGTACAGAAACGAACAAATTAGCATCGATTATCGTTTGTGTTGTTTGCAGAGATTTGTGTGAGCGTGATGCGTTAATGAGCCCTCTGGAAAAAAAGGGCTCTCTTCGCTCATTGTTGCCTTAAAAATAGACCTGTGTCAAGCCACGTTCTGTGTGTTCTCCACATCACATGTTCATTTCCCGTTTATCTCACAAGATGGACATCACGTACAGTCAAAATCGTCTTTTATCAGAAGGGTGCGTCCATCTCTTATCTGTCGGTATCGCAGAGAAACTCGCAAATGAACGAAGGCGATAACCTGAAATCTTATCAAGTATACGGACGTGTAGCATCATTGCCGACCGGACACCGTGTCTGCAGTCATACTTTGTTTCATAACTTTTTGTCTAACCTAGTTTGGAAATAACTGATTATCGGTTCACATGCTCAGATAAGATTTTAACGAGTGCAGAAGAGGAACAATGCAACCATTATCAAGCACATGTCCTGGCATCCCTGTCATATCAATTCATGTCAGAGTGTGTGTGTGCGTGTGTGTGACCTGGTAACCTCAAACCAGTCCGCCTAGCACACTAATGAGGAAGTGAGAACAGCATGCTGAGGAAGAGACTGTCGCAGTTGTTTTTATGCACCCACTGGGTTTCATTTCCATATAGTTAGACAAAATTCTGTCAGCAGCAAACTGTTGAAACTTTTTTGCCTTGCAAATCCACCACTGACAACATTTGGGTATATTTCATGAGGCAAGGTTACATTATCACTATATGGTATGCTACAATAGCATTGTGGGCTTTTATCTGCATTATATCCACAATTTATTCATAGACACTGAACACAAATTAACATATTTGATAAGGTTCCTCTAATTTAGTCAGTTTTTAAGCAGTTGTGACCAAGATATGACCATGTTTCTGCTGTTGGGAGGTTAAATGCAAGACTTGCGAAATGGGAGGAAGTGTGTTTCCCCCGATGCTTCCTTTAAACAGTTAGTTTCCTCAGTGTTATTCACATGAGCGCTCCTGGATAATGTGATGATCCTATACATTTATGCTATGGACCTCAGTTTTTAATATTTTAACTTCTCTCTGAAAAAATCATGTTTTGTCCGTCAGTTTGGCAGATGGGTGTAAAGACTACAGAACCATGAGCCGTGGTTGCTGTCGCCATGGAGAGGAGGCCCGTCAAAAGTGCGAGTGCAGTGGTGAAGGATTCAAAACTGCTTTGATGTTAATTTAAAAAAACCCAAACACTGTGCCATAGTTGTTGAATTCACCAGGGTTTGATCACTACAACAGACAGTTAGTTCCAGCAGTTAGTTTCAGTTTTCACAACACTTTTTTCTTCCTTACACGTGCCAGCAGCTTCTGCAACTCCATGATCTCTCATGGTTAGCATTTCTTTTATTAGTCTTTCTGAAAAATAAATAAATAAATAAATAAATAAGACTTTGTTGGGGTTTATTTCCATAATCTATATAGGACAAACATATGGCAACTGCAGCACCTGCTATTAGAAACTGTTGTGTTTTTAACAAAGTTACACAATGATTACTTAGTGAGCATCTCTCCATCCTTTGAGACCACAACTCCTCAACTTGCAAATGGACTCGCCTCTTTGGTCGGGCTGTTGTGTCTTAGCCTGTGGTTGTGTAAGGATTAAATGGTGTTTGTGAGATGTTAGTTGGATGAGGCCCGTTTCCAATCTTTATGCTAAGATAAGATAAGCTAGCTGCTGGCTGTAGCTGCATATTTAGTTTACAGACATGAGAGTGGCAGCCAATCAGTTTTTCTCATCTGAGTCTTGGCAAGAAAGCAAACACATCACACAAAACTATTCTGTGAAATGAAAAAAAACTTGGCAGCGCTGCCAGGTGGACAACTTATGAGAAGTTCAACTGTAGACAAATAACAGGAAATGAGGGGTGACAGAGAGATGAGGAATATATAATTTGTATTTAACTTGCAAAAGCACTATTTTGGTTCTTCAGGTTTCGCTGCATACATTAGAGAGCAGCCGTTATTCAGATCAAGTGTTGGATGGTTGTCTGTTATTTCCTCTCAGAGCAGAGTCAGACCACAGAAACTCCAAGTGGAAGTTACTGTCTGGTGGTGATCAAGTACTTTTGGTGTTATGAACAAGTCTAGGAGCCCTAATTAAAAGATTGCTGAAACAGATCATAACTGAAAGCTTTAATATGTCAGCACATCCAGAAGCTCATGTTGTTTTCTTCTCGGTGACAGAGGTGTGTGTGGTTGCAGAGGGTGCAGTTTAGGGGTGTGTTTAGTACTGATGTCTGTGTGTTATGGCAACCTTCCTCCAAAAGGAATCCGTGGAATGCAGCTTGAGAGTGTTTTTGTTGTTGTCCTCCCTGTTAAAGATCATTTATTGAAGCATCAGAGTGCTTTTGGCTGTGCTGTGCAGTCACATGGGCCGTTACAGTACAGACACGGGATGCCCGTAAAGCAACCGTGCACACATAATCATATTTTTGCCCTTGAGAACAGGAGTAGCACATTAGAGCAAATAGAGAGACAAGTTGTGGTTTTGTGACTCTGGAATGCTACTCTGCTTGGGTAATTTGAGCATACCAGCAGCCAGCCTGACTTTTTTGGGGTTGATAAAATGCAAACGCCTGAGCCGGCTGATGTTTACACAACATTCAAGAGCAGATCTGATAAGGTGCATTCAAAGGAGGAATTTTTAAGCTCAGGGCAAAACTTAGAAAATCATCCAGTTAGCTTTAAGTGATTTCACTGACTGACTTGATTTAAAGGAGTCATATGAGCGAAACGAGTTAACCATCTGGCTTTAAAACCAGGCTCAGATATTTTGCTTCTGCATGGAGCTCTAAGGAAAAAAAAAGAATTGCTGTGAATGCTTTTTCTTCCAAATGATTTTAACACTCAAACTTTTTCAGCCATGTAAAACATATCATCCCATTCCTAGAAAACAGGCAATAAAAAACAAACAGAGATTTAATTGACAGGGGACTTTATATCTCAAACATTTGTAGCTGCAATCAGCAGCTCCATACGTCACTCTGTCGGTCAATTGGTCAGTCCACAAAAATCCCTCAGTCTTTGGTGGCCACAGATTTCGCAGCAGGAGGCCGAAATTTGGCGTGTAGGTCAAGTGTGTGTGTGTGTGTGTAAAAGAAGTGCGTAATTTCCGAATGGGCTGACAGACTTGCATGAGATTTAGTGGAAAGTTTGGTCATGAGCCAAAGGACAGCTGATTTACTGTTTGGGTCAATTGACAAAAAGGGGGTGTGACAGTAAGATTGGCCTGTAACAAAAAGGCGCATCACTTCTAAACGGAGCGCGCACACACACACACACACACACACACACACACAGACTTTCATTGGTCATGGCTTGCCCCACCCCTACATTTTAGCCGCTTCTGTAACTCATCAACCGTTTTTCATAGACTCTTGCGGGAGGCATCATTGCAGACACAAACTTCTATTTTTTTTACTTTCTTTCTTTTCAAATATACAGTGAAGAAAGGATGTAACATTCAAGCAGTAAAGTAGTAGTTAAATAAGCTGTGATCAACTTGAAACGCAAAGACAGGCTTTCCTTCCTTGTTTGAAAAGATACTTCTGCAAAACGTGTAAATGAAACATTAGATAACAAGCAGGGCTAAATAGAGGGCTGGCCAACATGAACCAAGTCAAGTACCATGATATTTTCAACCAGTTACCTCATTATAAATATTGTGATAATATTATGGGGATAACTATTGGTGCTTTTACAAAATATTAACACATTGCAATTTTTTAAAATAATAATTATTAGCTAATAAACAAGTGGGTAAAGAGAAATATTAGAACAGCTAGAACAGTTGGATAGGTTTTGAAAATTACTCCAATAATCCAGCCTTTAAAAAGACAACACTTAGGTAATATCATGATGTAACTGCATTCAAAATCTAAGACAATATCTAGTCTAATTACCATATCAATACAAAATAGATAAACTGCTCAGCCCTAACTGGAATCATACATGTCAACACAGTGATGCCTTCCATTTTCCCAAAACATAGGCTACGGTAAATCCCTGTTATTAAATTTCTTTGAGTCTCACAATGTGTTTTTGTGAAAAATGTGATTCTAACATTGAAAGACGCCATGAAGATTCATTTGTTGCCCAGACTTTACTAAGAGTAGCTTGTGCTTTAGCTTCAAAATTAATTTTCTTTGACCTGCAGTTCAGAAGTCATATGTCCCGATGCTGTGTTGGTAGCTGTTGACGGGTGTGTGACCTTTGTTCCACTTCTCAAATCCCGTCCTCTGCCCTCCCTTCCCCGTAAATTTCTCCACTGTGTGACCATGTGACCGAGAGTGTGCCATTTCATCAGGGAGGTTAGGACCTTCAGTCTTGTGCGTGGCTGTCTTGTGCAAGGTCAGCCTGTGTGTCCTAAAACCTGGGTTAAATGTGACTGGAGGAGGATGGACGTAAGTCAGGAAAATGGGCTGAAGCAGACGAGAGACGTCAGTTGAAGTCACATGAGCTTCAACAGTCATCCAGCAGCCATGCGATAGCAAAGAGCCGTCAACATATTTCTCTGTGGCTCTTGCTGTGGCCTGCCACATTCAGCACTTATGCCCTGTGATGGTTTGGTTCTCTCTTCCTGTTGGTGTTTTTATTATCTTTTTATGCTGTTCATCTGCCATAATAATCAAGAATTAAAAAGAAGTCTATCAGTTTTAAGCATTCTCATCCCTGCGTATCGATGTGCAAGTTGTTTTACATTGGAGAATATTGACTTATTTTCCTGTTTAGGTTATTTCCCTCTGGCCATGCTTTTCTATTTGTAGAAATTGTTGAAATACCAATGAGGTATTGGCAGCTGGACTAAAGCAGATCCAACAACAGGATCTGATAACTCAATAATGCATGAAAATCAGATGGCAGTGGTTTGTATTTTTAGTGCAGAATCAATAGTGAAACACTGTATGCACTACATTATGTCGACAATTAGTAAGTCGTATAAAAGTGTGAAAAAAATTGAAGGCTTTGGGTAGAAGCTTGATATGTTGTGGTTTCCAGAGTTGTTTTAGCACTTGTTAGTAATATTTCAGTACAAACCTTGTGATTCTGTTCACAAGAAAACTGCCCCAACAAAACAACATATTTGATCGTGTCATGTAACAAAACTGTCCTGTTATAATGCAGAATCTTGTAAAAACAAGAAAACATGATTGAATATATCAGTCCACTTTTAATCATTTAAATTAAAGAAATGTCCAGTTTATGGCTAACTTGAAGACAATGAGTGCTACATTGGCTACAAAAACAGACTTTTACTGGTGATTGTAAATTGTTTTAATTAATGCTTGTGCTAGAGAAAAGTATTATTGAGCCATACCTAATCCAGTATAGGTTATTGTCCAAAACATATAATCTGTGAGCAATAGCTTCATGTGCTGGTTTAAAACACTGTATCTGCATGACTTCTGAATGAAGCCAACTCATTTAAAATGAAAATACATGCACTTGATGGATATATGCATGACATTGTGCTGACTGAGGCTAAAGCTTAATGCCTCAGGCAAAAACTCACCATCTCACCATATAGACCATGAGGAAGACAAGTTATTCACGTTCCTGTTAAACAAAGAAACAGCTCATTTGCCCTAATTGTAAAAAGTAAGTCAGAAAAAGCATGTAAGATTTGATTGTTGTGTTATTCCAGCATGTGTTCTCAGTCACTAATGTAGGTTGTAAGCTAGTTAGCTAGAAATGCTAATGATGCATCCTATAAGAGCAGACAAACACACTGTTTAAATCATTTCTGCATTTGCACTTCTGGTTTCAGGAGGTCTAGACAAGGCAGCACCCTCTGAACTCTTAAGTATTATTAGAAACACTCCTATGTATGAGTTAATCCACTAAGTGTTTCAGCTTTGCATTATATGAACCAGTTTAAGCACTTTCATGTGGTAACCGAGAGAGCGCTGCTTTAGAGATTTGAAAGCGGCCATCTTGTCAAAATGGGATTAAGTGAAGTTTGTTTAAAGGCTCCATGTGATAATCCTCCAGTGATAAGGTTGTTATAATGAGATTAAATCCTCTGACCTGACGCTAAACACACAAGCCGACTACGTGCCCAGTCACACTTCTTTTTCTTGTCATATATCTCCACAAAGAGGAAAATTTCTGAGGAATTCAAGTGTGACTGACCAAACTAGTACATCATCTGCCATTCGAGGTGATTGTTTAAAAACTACAGCTGTGGTCTGCTCTCTGACTGCACGCTGCTGCCAACTTGTCTTGATGTTCTGTTATGTGTCAAATGAACCAGCTGCCCCCTTCGCCTCC
Organism: Acanthurus reversus; assembly: GCA_029823135.1. Classification (NCBI taxonomy): domain Eukaryota; kingdom Metazoa; phylum Chordata; class Actinopteri; order Acanthuriformes; family Acanthuridae; genus Acanthurus; species Acanthurus reversus. The sequence continues at coordinate 1,479,746 of JAPXVT010000022.1, forward strand.
ATTCTCCAATGTCTTGTGTTTGCCTGGGTGTGGGGTGACTGGCGAGCTGGCTCTGCCATTGGCTTGTCAACTTCCCAGGCCAAGTATGGAGAGTAGAGGTGGCGGTGGGGGGGTGTTGGAGTACCTTTTGCCTTCAACAACTCTCAGCCAAGGAGGACAACCATGACATTTGCTTGCTGTTAGCCAACTGACATAGAGACGCACTCATAGAGTAGAGCTGCAACTAAACCCTATTTTCATTATCACTTCATCAATCAGTTACACTTTTGATTGATTATTTAGTCCATAATAACAATGATATTAAGGTCAAATACCAAAAACAGACTTAAGTCCTGTTAAAAATGCAACGTTGCTGAAACACTTAGTTGATTGACAGAAAGCAGAAATTAATCTGTAGCTTTTTTGGTAATTGATTGTTTTTACAGAGTGCCCCAGGTGTCAGCTAAGGACAAAAAGAGCTATATATATCTATACTCTAGGTGTACAAATCTGTGTAAATGTTTTGGATTTTTTTTTTTCTTGTACATGCTCTTAGATTTGCAATCTGTGCCCACAGTTGGGCAATCCAAATTGTGAATCCATGGACAGAGATGGCTAGACCTTTTTATTTTTTATTTTTTTGAATGAAGGGAAACTGTCCAACGCACCTGCTGCCAAGATGGTTAGTTGTTCTAATATCTCTGAAGGGAAAAAAAAAGTACTTCTAGGCAAAATAGACTCCAGCTTCCAAAAGTACTGTTTATCTGATCACATATACAAAAAAACAACAAACGACAAACTGAGTGAACTTTTGGTCCGACAAAACAAGACATTAAGAGATGTCACCTCAGGCCAAACGAGTAATCAATTAATCAAATAACAGTACAGACAGACTAATCAATATCGAAAATAACTGTTGCAGCTTTCACATTTATCTTTTTTTCAAAAAGAGAAACACAAGCAAATCTGATTACATAAATTATTATAGCGTTAATGACATGGTATCTATCCCTTAATATCTGGTAAAAAAAAAAGTGCTGTATGGTAAAAGTGGATTTTTGAATCAACATGATGAAATACTTTAATCGGTCGGGTGTTAAATTGCCGAATTAACAAATAACTGACATTACTTTCTGGTCATTCTATCATCAAATTTCAGAGAGTATCCAGGAAACTGTCTATTTCCCTGTATGTTTGATATCATGAGATAGAATTACATATACGATGACAGAATTAGGAAAAATAGGATTCCATCCTTATCACCTGACACTATGTTTCTACAATGTTATAAATGTTTCTGTTACACTGAACAAAGATCCACATGTATTATATTTGTTACACTTACAGCTGATTACACTTACTTTGCTCTCAGGTTTTCGCTACATTTCACTCTACAGCGGAAAACCTCAGCAGGAAATGTATAAATCCATTTACAATATGTGCAAAGTATTCTACAGTTTTTATTTGTCTCAGCTGAAGATGCAGTGGTTCATGAACACGAAATTCGGATCCAAGGAATCTGTACATATGCTCATGTTTATGTGCTTATCTGTTTTCTCAATGCTGGCGCTCCCTTACTTCGGGAGATCAGCACGGAAATAGGCAAATTTGTCAACACTTCTATCATGTGCAATACAAAGACCTTGTTGTATTTCGTGTGTAATGACTAGAGCTGCAAGTTTTTACGCTAGGTAACACAAAAACTGCACACAGTGTGTTGAGATAAGGTATGATAAGATATTGGTCATTCAGTTGTGAATAAACACAAAAAAAATTGTTCTGAATCAGTCTGATTGAATTTGTGGCTTCCATTACTTTTAAACTTGAACACATTTGTGTTGCCCTCCAGTGAGTGGCTAGCACTGCCTCACGCGTCTGTGTTGCTGTTTGAAAGGGGCGTGTCTCTGCTATTCATAGTTGTGAGAACCTCAGAGGTCTATTAGAGGTCAGTGTGAGTTCCTCTAATAGCAACTGCTGCAGCAAAGGGCCTTTCAGATCACGATACCTCTCTGTGTCTGGACTGAGTCTCTACCTCTCTTTAAAAACACACTGTGGGACTGTGAGTATTAAGTTTTATTATATCATGAATTGTCAGTCAGTGCTGAACTCTTTAAAATTTACATCTAGTTGAATTTAAGTTTGTCCTGCGTCCAATGTACAAGGGATCTGATTACTGCTTTTCTTTCATAGTGGTTAATAGTAACATCTGTTGGGCTTTCTGGAGTGTTTGTGAGGTTTAATGTGGATTTTTTAAAACAGATGACTAACAGAAAGGATTCCCACAGGTACTTGAAATCTTTGAAAGTTTATTTTTGAATAAAATATTAAGGCCTTAATTTTTTGATAATTGACATTATTGGACTTAAATTTATGTGTTGTATTTTTTGCAAGAGTAGAAATAGAAGTCATTTTGATTTATTTGTTATTTTAATTACACTAGTTAACAGGCTAAGTTCCACATGTCATTGTCTCATATGCATGTTGTTTTTTGCTGTGCATGAAGCAAGAGACCACATATTTTGCCATATTATTAGATATTAAGCAGCACAATTGAGAAAGCCTGTTCTGTAAAGCCTGTTTCTCAATATAAAAATTCTCTGTGAGGTAACAGTAATTGACCTTGATCCATGTCTCAAACTGTGCCTTGTTAAGTCCTTGAATTTGAGGGAATTGAGCCTGGAAAATCCCAAAAAAGTTCTTAAACTTGATCTTTGAAAAGCTGTGTGAACTCTGAATGTAACTGAACAGAATTAATGAGTCTTGTCAGGACCATTTTATTTTTTGTTTTTTGTTTTTTGGGGGTTTTTTTTGGATATGTAAATATGGAAATGATGGAGATGGTCACTGATCTCCTTGATCTTCCTGCCCTTCAATGTGTAACTGAAATTAGGGTGTCATTCAAAGAAAAGTGGCTTTTTTGGCAGCATCTGTTCATCACTTCGTCCCGGTTGGCGCTGGTCCTGGTCATGGGCTAGGTGTTAATTATAGAAGTAGGTGAGAAGTCAATTGTTACCTCTGTGATGGTTGTTGACCTGTTCATTTACCTCCAAGGCTGCTTCCATCTAGTAGTTGTCAAGTAAGTTACATAATGTACATAAAATTAATTTGAGTTTATCTCTCTCTCACACACACAAAGAAATTATTAAATGTGTTTCAAAATTCAGATCTAATTAGTAAACGTAATACCTTGATAGTTTAACTGGTTTTTCTTGCCACAGGCTCATCTAATTTGCATTTTACATTAACATGTAATTTAAAGTTACTAAAAGGTCTGCCCATCATTTGACTGATATATTAAAATTTCAGTGGAACTGCCATTTATTCAGCACTTTGAAGTTCTTAAAGGTTCATCTCAGTGACTTCATTTTTAAAGCATCCCGACCAAACAGTCTCACTTCCTTTCAGAAACAAGCCGCGTAGCGTTCAGTGCAGTCTGTACAGTGTCTGTGTCCTTATATCTCTGTGGAGGCTTGTAATCTGAAAAAAAGCATGGAGTCATATTTCCTTCCTGTGTCTTTGTTTCCAAGTGCACAGCTGTCGAGTGGGATAGCACATCTTCCTTTTGTACACAACATTAATGGAAGAGCAGAGCGACCGTCATTGGCAAATTGTTGTTTGGCTGCATATTTCTCAACTGTTTGTATTGAAGAAAGCCTTTAAGGTCTTGTAAAATAGAGGATGCAGTCCATGAAAAGGTTTCCTCTTTGTTTTTTAAACGCTAAATTAGTGCAAGTTCTAGTTTTTGTATTCTGAATCATTTACTTAAAGGGTCACTTTTTATCATCCAATGGCCTTGAATTGATCAACCAATTTTAAAGGAAGGCATAAACACAAAAAACTAAACATGAAATGAAGAGAAAATGAGATTTCTAGAAAAATTAAAATAAATGATGTATTAAAAAATTTTAAGTGTTTTAAGAGGTGATCTCTGACCTATTCATACTGAACGATATAGTGTTAAGATCTTGAAAATAAAGGTCAGAAGGGCCTTAAAAACAGATCAACAGATCCGTTTTTACAATGTAAAATGCTGACATGGGGATCATCACTCAGTCTCAGGACTAACCAGTGTACAGTAAGATTCACTGTGGATCTACCCTTGAGGCTCTATTTTGATTTCAATCTGTATGTTCGTCTTTGGTTTTTGCATCAGTGTGCAAGTAATTGGTACGTATCAGTGCCGTATTATGGTATGTTTAACTTGTGACCAAACCAGTGACCAAAAGTAATTAATACATGCGACTTTTATCACATTTCAGCCCTTATTGAGAACATTGTCTTTTGAATTGTTACATTTGAGAGTCTTGATAAGGAATATGTTGTTATCAGTGCTATTACTATCATTAAAATATGATGACTTAAAAAATAACAGTACAGTTTCAATCAAAATAATTGCTGATTTCTGGCAATCGACTAATTGTTAAAAGACTTCTTTGTTGCAGCTCTGTTACCTTTGTTTTGAAACTATCCATTAAAGACAAAAATAACCTTTTAAAATAGAAAATTCCAAATAAGTTAATGTAAAAAAAAGACAGACTATAACACTGATTCCAAAATGTTGGTAACAGTAGGAACTGGAAGTGTTCCTCAGTCAATGTAGTAATATCTTTTTACACAATCATATGTTTTATAAAGCGGTAAACCTCTCCCCATACTTGCTTTTGAACAGCTGTTATTTTGGAGGATGCTCCTTTCACATCCAGTCATGATACTATCACCTGTTACCAATGAACCTGCTTTTCTCTGGAATGTTCCAAACAGGTGTTTAAAGCGCTCAACAACTTAGCCGTTGTTGCCCCTGTCCCAACTTGTTATGAGCGTGTTTTTTCATTGAATTTGGTTGTTTTTACACTTTTTAAGCATCTTTGAGTGTCCTGAAAAGCGCTATTATTATTGTTAGCATCATCATCACATATGGAATAGGTAATCAATGAATTTAATGAGGTAAAGCATTAAATATAAGTTTATAATTGACTATATGTTTTTAAAAAAGTTAGCAAATGATCATATTCTGTTTTGTTTTATTACATTGCATATGTACAGTATTGCATGTACTTGACACAGACAAACAGAAATTGCCTGTGACTCTGAATGGAGTCACTGTTCTTTTTCTTTTTTCAGTTTAAGGGGGCTCTCATGTTGCGGTGACTGGTCTAAAACAATGGACCCATTGACACAAAGACAACCTGTTACATCCTGCTGTGTCACCACACTCTGCAGGGACAGCATGATACACAATTTCCTTTAAAACAACAAAAAAAAACCAACAACAAAAAAAACATTTTAATTAAAATTATAAAACCTGAAGAAGAAAATAAGTGCAAAATTAGAACTACTAGTTTCCAAATGTAATAATGTTTCTGTCTCTGTTTCCTGCAGGGTCAGTACAGAACAGTCATGCAGGCTCAGGAAGTCCTGAGACAGCTGCGAATTCCCGAGCTGGATGATCTTCGGCACTATGTCCGCACCTTGCCCACCAATGCACTCATGGGCATGGGAGCCTTTGCTGCCATCACCACCTACTGGTTTGCTTCTCGACCAAAAGCCCTTAAAGCACCATGTGACCTCAGTACGCAGTCAGTGGAAATGCCAGTAGGTGATCTCTCAACTATGATTATGTGAAATGTCCTAAAAATGATTTCATGCAATGGGAAAGAAAAATTACATGCCTGTCCACCAACTGTTGCGTAATGGTGTGTTGGAGGAATAACTGAGGCATGATGCAACAATTGGAAAGCAAAAGAGAGTGAGACAGCTGACCTCATTCAGCTGGAATATTAATGGGATCCTCTCCAGAAACTGTAATCACAGCTGAAGTTGCTATCCTTACTTTTTGTCCCATTTAAAATGATTAGTTTATCTTAGACTGGTTAAAGTTAAGGTTGGCTGTGCTAGTAAAGATGACTTAATGAAATTGAAATCTTTTTTTAAATTATTATTTTAGTTCCACTTTCTCATGAAACACTGATTTTTTTTCTGATTTATACTTTAGCTACGTTTAAGTTGTTATTGGCAACCCAATGGTAATTCCTGTGATTGGCTTATAACTCTGATTCTTGTTATCTTACTCTTATTAAAGCCAGTAGTTGGAGCACTTAGTGGAAAGTTTGACTTAGTAACTGAGTTTAGCAACAATTCCAGATCCAGCTGAGCTATTTAAGGATAGTCATGATGTGCAGTGGTAAATGTGTGTGTGTGTGTGTGTGTGTGATAAAAGATGCAGACATCTCATATCTAATCTCAGCATCATCATCAAGTTAGTAGACATGACACTTTCATGTATTCTGCACAAACAGATACTGCAACAGTAATTTTTAAAAATAAGGCAAAAATAAAGAGCCTAGGAGCCTTGATTTTTTTGTTTTTCAGCCAAAAATACAACTGCTGCAATATGTGCTATGCAAGATTCATGTTGGTTTCAAATATCACCGTGGAAACAGTATAATAGAGTGCAGGAATTCCCTAGAATACATCTTTGTTCTCCACTGTCCCAAAGTTTAGTCAGTACAGGTTGTAACTTGTGACTGTTTTTTGCCTGTAGGGTGCAGAACATGCAAGAAGGTCAGCGCTGAATGACGGCAACGAGCTACTCGCATACTACTACAGTGATGCGCGAACAATGTATGAGGTTTTCCAACGGGGAGTCAGAGTATCAAGTGAGTGTGTGGCAACCCAAGAAGACTTATGATAACCCTTGTGGTAAATGTAGGTTAAAGTGAGCTTTTTTTTCTTTCTCAGATGATGGACCTTGTCTTGGGTCGAGGAAACCAAACCAGCCCTACGAGTGGCTGTCCTATAAAGAGGTGTGACACGGGCTACTGATGTGGAAATCTGGTATTCTCCATGTCCACAATGCACAACTACAAAACTTTGTCTTGTTTTGCGCAGGTGTCGGACAGAGCAGAGTACATTGGTTCTGCTCTCCTTTACAGAGGGCACTCTCATACAGGAGACAGTTTCATCGGCATTTTTTCACAGAACAGGCCAGAGGTACAACAAATCTCATCACTGGTTACACTATCGCTGCAGTTTTGTAAGCCAAGACGCAAAAGTTGTGTTTGGTTGTAAAAAAACAAACAAAAAAAAAGAAAGAAGGAAAGAAAGAATAATATGTAGTCAAGTGCATGGTGAGTTCTTCATTTTGAAATGGTGATGTACCTTAGAATTACCTCAAATGATCCTGCAATGCAGGATCATCACTGAAGTGAGCATGGAGGTATTAAGGAAAACTGGATATAGCATTGGAGTTCACTCCTATGAAAGCTGCTCAGTGGCACAAGAACCCAAAAAGGATGAGTTTTGATATAGAAATATCCTGATCTTTCACATACCTTCAACATTATCGGGCTGACACAGCAAAATTAGCCCTATGCTAACTTGAATGGATAAAAAATGATTTAATGTCGCAGCTCTTCCAGATTTTCTAAATGTTGTTGAACCAGGTGGATCACATTATAACAGTGATTCAGATCTTTTTTTTGTCAGAGATGCTTCTGAAATGTATCAACCATTTTCATAGACATGTCTTTCACAATGTAAGCATGTGGATAAAAAGTCTTTCTTGGGCCCCATTTTATTAGCAATAAAATACTAATGATCAGCTATACAGTGCAAAAGCACTAGCTGCTTGTCCCTTGATTTTGGTGTTATGAAGTCACTGACTTAATTCTTTTTTTTTTTTCACAAGCTGTTTTCTGTGTTTTTTCTTCCTCAGTGGACCATGTCAGAGCTGGCATGTTACACGTACTCCTTGGTGGCAGTTCCATTGTATGACACACTCGGCACAGAGGCCATTAGCTACATTATAGACAAAGGTACAGAAAGGGGCACCGTCAAACACTAACCACACACCACCTGCCGTGTTATCGCAGCACTCTAGATCAAGGGCACCGATACTGATAGAAACATAAGTGGTTAATTTGATGACGTCTGTTTTTCAGGTTCCATCTCAACGGTGATCTGTGATGTTCCTGAAAAGGCTCAGATGATACTGGACTGTGTCAGTGACAAAGGGCAAACAATAAAGACAATTGTGGTCATAGAGGCTTACGACACTGAGCTGGTGACCCGTGGAAAAGATTGCGGCATTGAAATTATAAGTTTGAAGGAATTTGAGGTGAGCGTAACAACCTAATCTTCTTATCTTTTGTTGATGTCAGTCATTCAGAAAAGACTCAAATATATCTAATGAGATAAAATACGCCTTCAGCAGATGTTAATGAAAATTAGCTGTGCCTTCCGCAGTAGCTCTTTGAGTCACACTGTTATTCAGTTGTAGAACTGAGTGTTAGGCCCTGAGGTGCTGTGTGTTTAAAGCATGATTATTATCAGCACTTCCTGCACACACTTTTAATCTCACTGTATATTTGTATTTCTTTCCAGGCCTTGGGTAAAGCCAACCACCAGAAACCAGTGGTGAGTTGTACCAGAACTGCTCATTTGACCTCTTGATTGCATGAAAAAAGCTCCTAATTCTTTTAAAGTACTACAAGGAGAATCATCTTTTTAGCATAGATAATTCACTTGAAATCAGGACAAAGTGTGAGTGGCGAATAAGGTTTTGCGCTGTGTTAAAGTACGGCATCTTGTATATTTTTAATGCAATAGCATTTCAGGATTCTTGTGCATTAGTGTAGATCTGTGATCTGATTACAGCCTCCTAAACCAGAGGACCTTGCTATAGTCTGCTTCACATCTGGGACCACAGGTAATTACACAACTTGTTCCAACTTTAGTCTTTCGGCAATGTTATTTTTGACATCATGAATAATTACAAACATCATTCTCCTTTCAGGAAACCCAAAAGGTGCAATGCTAACTCACGGAAATGTAATCTCCAACACCGCAGCTTTCATTAGAATGACAGAGGTAAAAAAAAAAAAAAAAAAAATCATAAACATACTGTACCGGATAAACTTAGGAGATGTAAAATTTAAGTATCGAATTTCCTCTGTGTAGTCATCAAAGTCTCTCTGAGCAGTGTCCTGCTGTGACTATCCACCTGCTCAAGTCCATGTTAGATAAACATGTTGATACTCACCTGCGTCATTGTAGTCAAAGCAACTTTTTGCAAGCTTGTCCTTCACTGCCATTCTTCAGGCAGTGGAGAACAACACTCAGACGGTATTATCTTCCATCAGATTTTGAATATGATCAGTGCACTCATAATGCAGAAATTTAAACATGTCTTTTTGTTGTAGTTTTTGTTGTTTTACTATCACTGCTATATGGAAACCTCAAGAAACACTTTCATCACAATTTTTCATTTCATAGATAAATGTATAAAAGTGCAGGAAATAGCATCCTTACACTTTTTTACACTTCTAAAGGAAATCTACCCTCTTCATGAGGTTTGGATCAGATGTAGCAGAGAGCTGTTCAGTGGATTTGCTTAAAATCTAAAATTCCTTCCTGACTCCGGTTGACCCTGTTTGACCCCTGTATATTTTCTTGTCCGTCTCGCCTCTCGTCTTTTATCCTCCTCCTCCTCCTGTGCTCTTTCCTCCTCCTCTTTTGTCCCCTATGAATGTTGTTGTCCAGGGCTTTCTGAAGCCCACATCTAAAGATGTGCTCATCTCCTTCCTTCCTTTGGCCCACATGTTTGAGAGGGTGGTGGAGGTACAGTACGCCATGCTTGACCTGCATATGCGCATGTGTTTTGTTGTGTGTTCCCCACAGATACACTGCATGCTGGGCCTCCATGACATTCATATATCCTACCTCCCCCTAGCACACATGTTTGAGAGGGTTGTACAGGTATGTTTTGGACTTGTTTACCTTGAGAACAGATGCACAATTAAGTGACTATGTTGAGTGTGTTTACTTAACATGAAGTTTTGAGTATGCGGTTCGTTTAAAAGTTAATATTGTAATTTGTTTTGAGTGTTTTGACAGTAACTGTTTTTTATGTTGTAATATCATTTGAGCACTTTGGGCATATGAATAGCACCAGCACTCTTTGCCTGCGTTTTACATCGTCAGGGTGTTGCACTGCTGATTTTTATTTAGAAACATTCTGATTTTTTTAAAAAGCTGGGCTTACCTAAAATTTTAAGTACCAAAGATTTCAAATAATAGCAGCCCTCAACAGCTTTAAAGACCTGGAAACTGTGTGGTGTTATAAAGTGATAGCAAACATGCAGCATGTGTTGGGTCTTTTGATGCATTTGTGATTTATAAATCTTCAAATAGCTTTTGACTTGCACTGTTTAGTTTTAGCTAGCACAATGAGTCACAGCCTCTGAATCTGGAAATGCAGCAGTGGACCTAAATAACAGTCTTTGGATGTTTGGATATGTGGGGATATGTTTACAACAAACACTGCCCCCTTGTGGATAAAAGCATTAATCAGCTCCCTTTCTGCTAGGGTGTCATCCTCATCCATGGTGCTCGAATCGGATATTTCCAAGGGGACATTCGACTTTTGATGGATGATTTGAAAATGCTGAAGCCAACAGTCTTCCCTGTGGTCCCACGTCTCCTCAACCGAATGTTTGATAAGGTTAGATAATGTGTATGTTTTTGTACTTTATCTAATGTTATTAATGTTAAAGCCTACAAAGGTCATATCTAAGAGAGGAGCCAGTCAATTCATGATTTGCTTGTTCCATTTTTTCAAGAATATTTTTATGAATTTGTGTTTTAATAGCAGTTCTAATCTCTTTGGTCCGCTTACTTGTTTCAAGTTCCTCTCCAGGCACTGTCAAAATTACATATGTAAAAGTTTTTTGTGGAAAAAGAAAAGAAAAAAATAATCCTCAATGCCTCATAAAGCCCTCAATGACTTACTACACTGTTGCTTCATGTAGTACGCGTGGATCTACATTGTGTCCACTTCTGTCTCCACCCAGCACTCCACTGCTTGCCTGAAGCTTCGACTCTGCTTATTAAAAACACAGTCTCATCAGCAAAGTTGCTTATACGACAGTCTTGAATGATGTTTGCTGTAACTTTCTTTGTCAACACTCCCCAAGCCATGGAATATGTCCTGTCAGCTGTTGACAAGACTTAGTGACTTGGCAGGCTACCGTCAGCTTACATTATCTTGCACTCTGCAGATTTGTTTAGACACAAAGAATTAAACACAAGAAAAATAAACTAACAGGTGACCAACATGTATCAAACATGTTGTGTTCTCATGGTGAATGGAAGAGCTTCAATTAAATAAAAGTTCTAAACAGTAGAAGAAGGCTACTGCGGGTTACAGTTTGGCTCTTGCATTTTCAGATTCTTTGGTAATACATGAAGACTCACCATGTCTTTCTGGGCAACCTTGAAACTGAAAACAGAACATGTCTCTGCCTTTGCGTTTTAAAAATGAGGAAGCTCAGCTTGCAAAATATGGTTACATACTTGGTCTCTATTCTCACACCCTACGTCTACTGTAGCTCAACCCCACAAGTAATCTATACTGGTTCCTTAAGTATGTGACACATGCAACACTGGCTGTCTGAATCAGTGTTTGTCAAACGGGTATTAATACACAGCACTTCCGAGGTTGAATTGCGCTGA
>JAPXVT010000022.1:1504117-1515516 GCA_029823135.1 Acanthurus reversus
AAATAATAATAATAATAATAATAATAATAATAATAAAACTGCCTATACCAGCTTCAAACCATTATAAATTATTTTACACTGAATATATTGGGCTTCTGACTATTGGTAAAGCAACATAAGACATCTGAAGTCATAACTTTGGGCTCTAGTATATTATGACAGTCTTGTTTCACTGTCTTCTGACATTTCATAGAGCAAATGATTCTCAATCAATACACTGAGAATGAAAATGAATGATCATTACTTATAGCCTCATGTCCCAAACTAGACATTAAAATGTTCTGAAAGTGACACATCTTTTTGGCAAAAGCATATCCTGTATCAGCCCAATACTTACTTCCATGTATGCCATCCTTCTGAACCAAAGTTAAAACAAAGTTGTCCACGTCTTGATGAGGTGACAACAAGCAGCCTGACAGTGAGTCTGTTAGTGATGGATGAAGGAAAAAGTTACTTAAGTTAAAAACTAATCATGCAGAAAAACATAATTGAAAAATATTGATCTACTGACTAATTATACAGCACTCTAATGTGGGTATGAAATAAAGCCTGTGTTGTTACCTTGATTTATGGCTGACCCAGCTGACCCCAGCTGGTAATGAGGCTTCAGGGTTTTGGCTTCTTCTGTTTCTGGGACGTCCCATGTAAGAATTCTCTGACCTGTGAAACTAATGATACACAGAAGGACACTTTAATGTTTGATGAAGGGAATACTTTCAGCACACAGAAAAGGGAGTTACAGGTGTTCAATATACCTTAAATTACAGACTAGGGAAGCCAGGAATACACTTTCCTCAACAGAAATTCCCTTCTCAGGTTTGGGAATAAACATGTTGTCTTCTGCCACCGTGAACGCAGCATTCTTTCCAACTTTTGATGACTTGTAAAGGCGGAAATTTCTGTTCTTGGTGTAAACACCTGTTTTTGGAAGTAAAAAACATAATTCTACATCCATACTGTACATACATGTTGGCAAGGTTTAAAAAGGTACTGAATATACCAAGAGAAGGATTAAAATCAAGTAAGTGCAGACAAGGTAAAATGTGACAAACAAAAGCTTGTGGTTTCTCTCACCAAGATCAACAAAGAGACAGTCTTGGCCACCCTTGTTTTTTACCAGGAGGAAGCTGAGGTCTCTCTCCTCCATCTTGCGCCTCTTGATCCGTGGACTCTCAGCGAGCTCATCTGCCTTTGCTGGCTTGTGCTCACAAACAGCACTTGATCCACTGTTAATACATAATAGTAAGAAATTACTAACAAAGTGAGGACAGCAGAGATATAAAAATATTTATTTTCACAGATATGAAAAACAAACCATGTTTCACTGCCTTCTGCTACTGAGTCCATCCCAACATCCAGGCAACTTCTACCTTTAAGTGTGCTCAGTGCTGGCTGAAGAATTGCATGGATAAACCTCCCTAAAAAACAGAGGAAATATATGAACTAAAGTCACATATGGAAAGAAAAAACATTCACATTGCCCCCATACAACACAGAACATACCCACATGTATGTTGTCTTTGAAAGCTGCATTTTGGAGATTGAAGATGAGATGTCGACTGAACTTCTCTTCCGTGCTTGAGTCAAGATTGAGGACCTTATTTGCGGTGCATTCAATCCCATAAACTTCCAACAACTTGGCACAAACATACTGCAAACAAATAAAACATTGACAGGTACATATATTGTATCTCCTGCAGTAACAGTAACAAGATTAAATACACACTGTATCCGGATGTTTCTCCTATGTATCACAGATTCCCATCTCTAGAAACAACTTTATGCCATCACTTTTTCACTGTTTCACATTTTTTGCATAATTTGCAGTCTACAGTCCCAACCCTTAATACATGGTTGGAAGATTTAATTAATTCTCCAAATTTAGAGAAGAGTCAATAAGTCTTAAAAACAAGTTTTGTCTGTTTTGACAAAAACTGGCAACCCCTGACACAACAGTACATACAGTTTGAAATTACAATAAGGTGAGTGAATGATACACAGGATATAGGGGGATTTGTTTTTCTTTGGTTGACTTTTTTTTAAAATTATTTCTCTTACATTTTTAATAACTGAGTGCTTAGAAATTGGATACTACAACATTCTTCTGCTTCAGTATCTAAATAATTGTTACTTATATGTAATGAATGTCAGAAAATACACTGATGAAGATGGATGAAGTATCCTACTTGGATCAGTGAAGACACTATAGTTTTTCCATCAGTTCCTTCATTTGAAGGCTTGTAGAACTCCAAGTCAAAGTAAAGTTTACAAATAGCGCCCTCTGGTATCACCTCATAGCAGTGCATCAAGGACTGTGTGTAAGTCCTGAAACAAATCCAGAGAAAAATTACCACCAATGCATATTTTCACTTTTTTTTTTTTTTCCAAATACACAAAAACAAATGCACGTCCGCAAGGAAGACCTGATATTTACCTGTAGTAATGCCACAACTCACTGTAGCTGGTTACCAGGTAGATTCTTTGCCCCAAGTGGGTCTTTTCCTTCTCAAGTGCAAAAACATGTACAGCCTGGGGAAAGCAAGGCAAAAATATCAGCATTTATCCCTATATGTACACAGGGAATGTAAAATCTAAATGTACAGACTGATAAGACAGTCGAGTGTCAGCAAAGTTTTGTGTTACCTCTTTGCAACTCTGAGCAAAGCTAATGGCCAAACTTTGGCGAGGGAAGAGTTTCCAGACGGAGGAAGGCTGGCACGGCCACAGTCGCGGCTTGTAGCGTGAGGCTAAAGGATTCTGCTGGAATGACTGAGCAAGCTGCTCAACTTTTTTTAGTCGGTCTCCCCACTTGCTCATCCTTAAGTGCTTTTTAACCACTTATATACGGCAATTTACTGCACCCACAGGGCACCGTGTGCATCATTTGTCTACATCCATAAACGGGTCAGAGGTAAAATTCAGTGCATTGTCCTGAAGATGGTAGAAATCTTCTTTAGGGACACTTCGGCAGATTGGATGCTTGAAATTTGGTGCTCTTGTCACCCTTTAACCAGAAACAACCTGCATTATAGAGAGAGAAGTTTTTGGTTTTTAGCCTTGATACACATTAGGTGGGCACAAAAACAACAAGATTACACACCGAAGTATAAAAGTACCACAAACTGTGGCCTTCTAAATAACCATAAAAAGAACATTATAAACTCCATGAAGGTTGGATTTATTGCAGAACTATTTTATTAGACAGCATTATGGTAAAACAGCTATGTGTTCCTAATAAATGATGACTGCACTATGTGTATCTTCACTATATACTTTCTTATAGATATTACAATATAACCTCAAACTTCTCAACAATATACAAAATACATTTGCTCAACTTGATCAGCTACAACTTCTAATGTTGTTTACATCAGTAGTAATAATGCAACAATATAGTATAGTGCAAAAAACAAACAAACAAAAAGGTTGGGGGGGGTACAGAAGAATGACTATTGTGTGTTAAAATAACTGCAGCCATTAGAAAGGACAGCTGTATTACTGTGCATTATATTATCATTCAATGATATTGTTACTTGAGTAATAAGCGCGGTTACTTTCCTTGACATTGGGTTATTAAGTAGATAACATGATGTTCCATTATTGTGTAACATTCACGTTATAGTCTGACATTCATTCACTCTAGTGTCCGAGCTAATTAATGCAGAAACCTTATTTTGCTCTACTAGCATAGCTACCTTTATCGTTAGCTTAAGAGTTTAAGTGTAAAAAGCTGAACAAAACTCCGTAACTCACCCTTAGTTAAGGGTCAGTGGTAAAACACTCCCGTTACGTTAGCTCCGTCATTATACTGTTTTCTCTGTATCAATGGTCCATTTGGTCAATTCTCACCTGTAACAAAAACAGAAACACGAACTTCAGTCACTTCTGGTTTTCTTTTTGGCGCGTCTAGAAAACAGGAACAGAAACAAAACTGTTTCCGGTCACAAAACCAACTCGTAGTAGGAGACGACAACACTTGTTTAGTTGTTTAGCTTGAACTCCAGTGTTTATTAGATATAGCACAATGTAGCCTAGTTATTAAACAAAGTGCCCAAACTTTGCACAAATGCATAAACCAGAGGCAGCGTAAGCGAACACAACGGACTGTGTCTGTATCAATTACACGACATCCGGCAGCGATTTTTCAAAATAAAAGCCTAACACCTTAAACGATGATATGGAAAACTACAGCAGAGGCTGCGGTCTCCAAATCAAAATAAAGTACCTCAAATGATGCTGTCGTATTAACATGTCTGTCAGAATTTTTATTTTCTTTTGCCTTACTTGATTTTGACTCACTAAAAATATTGCTATTAAGTGTAAATAATGATGCTATTGGAGTTTCATGCATAGATTTATTATCCATGGTTTCATGCTGTTTGCCGTACAACACACACACACAAACTGATACTGCTATTTTATACCTGTAATGTTTCCTCTCACTTTGAAGCATTTGTTGCAACACTAATGGAATTTATTTCTAGCATGGCACGGCTTGAATCTAAAGACAATTCCAAGTTGGCCCTAGGCTGCCACTCCTCCCACCCAAACTAGACAGTGTAGGTGCTCTGTACATTTTTCAGCAGGCTGCTGTTCCAGTGGGAAAGGAAGGAAGCGAGAGTCATGAGGTGGAACATAGCCTTGCATGCCAATAGAATTAGCCTCTTCATCTCCAGGGAAGACCAAAAGCAACAAGATGTACATCATCACAAGGAAAGTATTTTCGCAGTAAGAGGAGTTATTTTGAATTTATTCATACAATGAACTTGGCATCAAATTATTTTGTCTTTTTTTTTTTTTAACAACCATTTTTAAATTTATTTATCAAGTTTCTTTACTATTTATATACCTACATTAATCAAAGAATCTGTATATTCTCTCAATACCGAATGCAATATTTATTATTTTATGAAGTACAGCTGCAAGCAGCAGCAACATCACTAGTGTCTAGTCTAGCTGTTCAGTTGGACAAATGGAAATTTCAAGTTTGATTTGAAGGGATTAAGTGTTTTCTCACAATCTAAAAATATTCAGTCAGCTCAGTGTCTCTCGAAATTTTCTGATCAGTTTATCCTAAGTGTATGCTAACTGATTTCAAAATTATTTGAATTATTTTCTAACTCTAAATGAGCTATTGTGAAAAACCATTTTCATTCAGTTTACACAAACTGCTGAAGGCAATCAGCCAAATGCTGACTGCTGAAATTCAAAACTGGCCACTTTGAAAGCTGAACTGCTTGAAATGGCATTTAATAAAAACTAAAAATGAAGAACAAATTTATTTGCTGGACTGGGCCACTTGGCTTTATCCTCATTTGAACATCTGCAACAAATCAGTAAGAGCTTCTCTCAGTAGCTGCAGCAGAACAAATTACTCAGCTCCTAGTGGCATGTTTTTCCTTCCACAGGAAAAGAAAAGGAGTTGCTTGGCGAGATAAGGTAGTTCACTTCCCTTCAGTAGTACTCTGCAGAATATCATCATACTGCTGCAGTTTGAGCTACATGGATGTGATTTTTTTGGATTGCTCCCAGAGATAATTTTTTCCTTGCTTGAGGTATGTACCTTGTAATGATTTCAACATTTCAGCTTTTGTTTATCATTTATGTTTATTTCTAATATTCCAAGGAAAGGAAGATTATAATCGGAGCTTGTGGGCTTGTGAAAACAAAATATCCGAGCAACAAGACAGATTTTCCCGTTCTGAATGTGTATAACATTGTTTTCAAGCCTTTGATTCAAGTTTGGTCCTGCGGTGCTTTACTTTGACTTCTGTTTCAGCCACGTTTGGTGATAGAAGACAAGAAGAACCCTTTAAAATGTTGGACAAAACTAAACTGCTTCTGGCTGCAGCTGTTTTTACAGCTCTCTACAATGTAAGTACCATTATTGTTACAAATAGTCAGCCAGCTGTGGAAGTTATTTTAGAAGAAAAAAAATCTTCTCTCTTGACATTTTTTTTTCACAATTTTATATTCAATTAAAGGTGACTGCAGAGGAAGCAAAAGTTCTGAACATGGCCTCAGATGCTGTAGACGACATGTACAACGGATGCCGTGAAGCTGCTTTGGCTAAAATCATCCATTCAGGCCTGTTACAAGAAGAGCTAACAAAGAATAAGGAATTTCAGCATGCATGGAAATCTGTCCAGTGTTCAAAGCAGATCCCTGGAGGAATCAAAGATCACACTGCTGCACTTTCAGCATATGCCAGTGAGGATGCCTCTGGATTAAGACAGGCCTTGAACCTGGCAGTGGAGACAATGGGCGTAAATGTCAGCACCTATCAAAACAATTTCCATTTCAAGTCTCTTCACTTCCTGCTGATGGATTCAATTACACTGCTGAATCCAAAAGAGTGCAAGACTGTGTATCTTCTCAGAGAAGTACACACAGCAGTTAAGGGGTCAGAGGTGAGACTTGGCCAATTCGCCTTTGGTCATTTCAGCTTTGATGAGCTGGAGGCCTTGGAAGATTTGAACGACCAAGTCGTTTTTAACATTACCTCTTGCTTCTTTGCCAACCTGAAGGAAAATGGTTGCAGTACAGAGGACACAGCAGTCTTATCTCCAGCTGAGGTGTTCACTGTGGAGGAAGTAAAGAACAAAAATGACAGCAACGACGCCTCATACACTGAGATCCTTTTGAAACACTCGAAACTGGAAAGCTTGCACAACTGTTACATTGTTTCACGGTGAGTCTTCTCCTGATTAAAAAAAAAGAAAACTTTGCACAATCCCATGAATATTTTGCAAATGAGCTTGGAATGTGAACTTTATCAAAACTGTGTGGGATCTTTTAATGTAACAGAATTACTGGTAATTTTATTGAAGAATGAAAAATAAAGATCAAATAGTTTCACATGTTCTTCACCCAAAATAGTCTCTTAAAATTCCAAGCCCATATAAGGAAGAGCATTATATGTTGAAGCCCCTTAAAAACCGAGGTTTCTGATCTGTGGATTTTTTTAACCTCAGAGTAATGACTGATGATGAAGTCAGAGGTTATCATAAAAACAGCTAAACTATTTTTATTTTTACTTTTTTCCTGAGAAAAACAGAAGAAGATTTTTTCGGCCCAGAGTACAGCCTCTGCAGTTTTCCATGTAAGCTTCAACAACCTCAATAACCTCAACCAAGAAGACGGGGCAGCTTGATTGTGGCCAAAAAAGGTTGTCTAGTCACTCGCTAGTGCTTTAAAGCTTAAAATGCCGTGACTGCACGATAATAACCGAATTCAATTCAGATTAGCATTTTAAGATTGTGATCAACTTGAATCTTTGTGCTTGGAGTAAGAGGGCACAGTTTTGTGCTCTTGTGGTGAGTCTGTCAGACTGATACCTTTAAAATTGAGACATCATCAGGAATTTTGAGCAGTGGACAGGACGTTCTTTGTTTGTGGGTGTGGTTTGATCAGATTTAACTAACAGTGCTGACGATATAAGCAAACAACTCCACAGCTTCCGTCAGATTTGCATTTAAATTTTAACTCCTGACTGGAGATAAAAGACTCTCCCGTTGAGTTCGAGAGCTGCTCTGGTTGGAAAGGGGGGCACTAGGACTTGCCTGGTGAGGTGAGGCCTCTGCCACGTAGCAGGTTGACATCAAAATTTTTAAAAATAAAACCCTGAAGCACAACAAGAGCAAAGAAAAAATAAAGGGTTGTTTCACCTGGAATCAAAACTTGACAATTTTGTTTTTTGGATTACTATATTATATTTATTCTTACTTTTTCAAGCTACCGCTCTGGACGTTTCTGAAACACTCCACCTTATAGCTCCCTTACACACACATCCAGGCCTACACATCTAAGTATCACACACACACAAACACAGTGCCATAAAATTTCTCGAGCACAAATAGTGTCAATATCCTAGTGTTTTTGTTGTTGTTGTTGTTGTTTTAGCTGTTTCCATAATCTGTATTCAGTGTCTTTTCTCCTTGTGATCATCCTGTCATGTCTTCTAGTTTACCTCGTTGTGTCTTTTGTCCTGTCAAATAACCAAAACTTTTCTAACAGATAATTTCTTCTTGATCTAGCACCATTTTGACCAAAATGAAATCTGATTGAGAAAATAGGTTTTTGTCTGGCCCTTTAGGATATTTTGATGATAATCATTTCTCTAATTCTTTGTTCCTATCTCTAGGTCCCCACCTGATGTCTCCACCCAGTGACTTGTGTTGGTGCTTGGGGTTTTCTATCTTTTTTACTTTAACTCCTAAGACAGAAAACAATCAGCATCTCAGAGTACTCTGAGAGTTATTAGTTCAAAACCACGTCTGCCAATCAATGTGCTGTCATGTTTTTTTTAGAACTACCGCTTCCATATTTTTTGAATTATAGGCATAAATCTTCTGCATGGGCTATCAGTGAAAAAATATGTCCTTAAATCTATAATGTTTAGATATTTCTATTTCTCTTTTCTAACAGTTTTGGTGGATATTTTATGCTTTTATGTCGTTGAAAGGAAAACAACAAAGTTCCCTGACTGGACGTGAACAAGTATGTTCATTACAGAAATGTAGAGGGCTCCAACATATAGCAATTACAGCTGATACATTCAGCTTTTAGATGTATACAGAAATAATCTGACTGAACTGTCCTTGCCTTGCAGCATACAGTACTTTCACATGTGTACATTCAAAGTCTGACCTATCTTTTCCTACAATGATAGTTTGTAAACAGCAATGTCATCAATTGCACGCTGGATCTCAACTGTGAACCAATTTTTTTTGTTTACTTCACATTTTATTTACACAGCAAATGCTCATTTTAGAGTTAGTTCATCTTACAGTGTGGTCACCTGGGGCTAGTTTGCAGTTTGTAGAAGTCGTACAAAATGTAAAACTGTCAACTTTATTACCATTTGGTTTGAGATGTTGCTTACAGTCACTGCATCCATATGGTTTTTAAAATACTTTGTTTCAAGTGTGTAAATGCTTCTTTAACTACAATAGCTTGATTTATTCTTTCTGTTTCTATAAACCAAAAATAAACAACATCAGGACTCATTGTGTTGACATTGATTTAACCTCATCAGACTAAGTAAGATTGGAGTGTATGAGTGTCTTACTGTCTACATTTTGTAAGTTCACGCTTTACTGCACATATTAACATTACTATTGTAGCGTATGGACCCACTTTTAATGCAGAAGTTTATCCTCCCTTTTTGCCTCACAGCACATCTGATAAGTGTTTGGTTGCATGCAGTGATATGTATGTTGCTCCGTCTGTAACCTGCCGTTCCACAGTAAACAGCGTGTGAAGTCAGAGCTCCGTATCTGTCTTAAATCCTTTATAAGTTATTACAAACACAACTATCACTTTAAATTTAAATTAAAATTTAAATTAAATGTAACAATTTGGCTAGCAACACAGAGACAATGTGAGCTTTTATTGTATTTCCAACATAATACAACAATAAAACACATTCACGGTATATAACATTTTTAACATATACAATTACTTCATACAAAATTAAAATAAAAAAATACAGTGAGTCCATTAACTCTCAAAACAAAAAAGTGCATTTTAAATTGGCACTTTCTTTTCCATCCAACAAAAACTATAGCAGCAAGCACTTGTGATTTTATAGTTTGTAATGAAATACAGATAAAATACAACCAGGATCATATCAGTGTCACTCTAATAGATTTAAGGCTTTTATCTCTGGTAGAGCAGTATCAATACTGTTGTTGTTGATGAAACTTACTAGGTAATGGTCTGATTGCATTAAATGTATAATTTGAGTACAGCATTTATTTAAATGCATATACTGTCATACAATGGCATACAGAGTATAAAGTTAAACAAATGTGACTACAAAATTGTCAAAAGCAGCCTCAAGTAATTTCTTTTAGCAAAAACAAAAGATGTGTGACAGTTGACTTTGCACTCAATGAGATATTTAACAACAGAAGTGGCACAAATAATTTATATATTGGCTGTTTCAAAAGAAGTTGATGAGAACCAATGATGAAACTTAAACCACTGCCTCCAAAATTTAAAAACAAATAAATAATAAAAATATCAAACATTTCAAATTTATACATAAAAATCATGATAACATCTAAAAAACCTCAACTCAAACTATCAACAGAAGCATCAATAGATAACACATTATCATAGCTATAACCTTTTGGAGTTTTTGCAAAATTCTATCATGCCTCATTTTCCCTTTTCAAACTAACAAGCCCACCTTGGTACATTTTAGGATTTAAAAAAAAAAAAACCAAATTGCACACTTTCTTGAAAATGGTCAAACTAGTGACAAGCAGCATTTGTATAAAAATTAACTTCTAATTCAAATCAACAAAAGGTAGCAATATCACAAGACATAAGACATTTTGTTATGTTATATATAACAAGAAGATAACACAAAATTAAGATACAGGAGCTATGAGGAACTAGTGGAGGATTTTGACGCCCCCGTTGATAAAAGTGATATGAGCCTCATGGCCTCAGCTGTAACGATCTCGACATGGCAAGCAGGTACATTGTTTGAAAGCAAGTAAAGATAGATACAACTTTTATTACTGTTTTTCTTATTTAATGTTTCTCTCCAGGAATTGATTAAACCAATAAAACATTTTCTCACAATACTCATGATATCATTAATTTATAACATAAGGTCCTTCCTACCTAGAGCTTAGATGTGGCTTGACATCATTGCCTTCATGTAGTATATGTACAGGTCCTTTATTTAGCACACTGCAAATTTGTTTGGACACAGACAACAGATAAAAAAAAAGAAAAAGAAAAAGAAACGTATCAGCTGACCAACATATTGGCTTGTGATCATGTCGCCAATATAAATAGATGAACAATGTTAGCCTTTATGTGGCAAAATAGAAAGGCTACTGCAGGACAATATTCATGAACACTGGTGTGATGCATGTTTATATATCTGGGCATAGAGTTGATTTGGACTCGACAGAGATTTTAAAAACAAGAAGTTGAAGCAGGAGAATTGAAGAGATCAAGAACACGGCTACTAACTGTCTTTGTTTCCATGTGAGCGAGAGCTCTTGTCTTTGCTGAGGATACTGGTGTCGACCCGAGAGAGGGTACACCTGCTGCTCTGGTGGCCCGATCGGAGTCTTGTGTTTCGGAGCTCCAGCTCATCGTAGCTTGAGACGTGGACAAAGGGACACCAGCGAAAAACCCGTTTGAAGCCGGCCCGGAACCTGCACCCAAATCGATTCATGATGCCGTGTACAACATAAATAGAACCTACTTACATGTGAATTAAGACTTATTTGCACCCACCTGCTGTTGAGGCAGCAGTAGATGATGGGGTTGTACATGGTGGAACTCATCGCCAGCCACAGCACTGACAGGTAAACCTGCTGGATGTACTTCCACTTGCTCAGCCGCTTGTTGAGACCCGTCACAATGAAGTA
>JAPXVT010000022.1:1727323-1740487 GCA_029823135.1 Acanthurus reversus
ACTGTAACCTCTTTAAGAGTCTGTTTGCAAAGATAATTGCATTGTATGAAAGAAAAATGTTTTTCTCTGTTTCAATTTTTAATAAAAGTATGAAAAGTAAATTTAAGCGAAGGAGGATGAAACGTAGGAGAAATTTTAAATAAAGGTTTAGCAGCTTAACTCTACTCTGTATGTGCAATGTCATCCACTCTGCAAATGCTCTATCCGTTCATATGAATGATGCCTTGCAATCCCACCATCTGAGGGAGGCGGGGCTTAGCAGGGTCTTAATTGTGACCAGAACAATTAGAGTTCTGTTTATAACTCTGCCATAGAACAAACAAAAAAAGATATATCAGTCTTCACGTTCCAACTTGAAGTTTTAAGAAGCATGTGGATGCAGCAATTATGCACACACAGCTTACACAGAGTAACTGTGCTGTATTATGTAATGGTTGGCATTCACTGTCTCATTCCTGTGGTCAGAGATGTCAGAGAGGGACTTCTTACTGCGGGTTGACTTTCCTCTCAACTACCTCTACGCCATGTTTGTCTTTCTGTAGCTGACACCGTAGGTCGACCTGCCTGTGAAGCAAAAAAGCAAACTCTCATGGGGAGGAAACAATGCAATAAAAGTTCAAAAACTCAGGTTGAAGAGAGACTGGTTAGATCTGAAGACTTGAACAAGTGGTTGCAGCGCTGCGGTCGCACCGTTTCAATGGAGGCATGCAATTTGTTGCTTCACCATGAAGTTGGGTGTGTGCACGTGGAGCCACGTGGAAGCAGTTAGACATGCTGAGTTCAAAGACGGGGCCGCAGACGGTGCTGCCTCCGAGCTAGGAGGGAGGCAATGAGTGAGCTAGACTGAGAGATTATTACATTGTGAGTGGGAGAGTATCGCTGATGGAGAGACAATTACTGAGAGACTGAGGAAAGAAATGAAGAGCAACCACAGAGGGAGGGAAAAGACACGTGGTGTGCGATGGGAGAGAGAGAACGTATAAAGATGCACATCCGCCTCCCGCAGAAGCTCTTTGCATTACGCTGGCAGCCAGTGAATGAGAGAACACTGTCTGCTCTGCTTGGCTGCTGATTGAAACCGTTTTTTTCTTTTTTTTGTAATTGCGGTGAATGAGGTCCCCAGTGAGGCCAGCAATGGGAGAGCTGGGCCCCATTACGGGCGCTCACTGTACCTTGTGTTCATTGTGCTACACCAAACCACAGCTTTCTATGGATTACAAGTACACGTCCGCAGCGGAGATGAGCTTATATTTGTGCAAGTTTGTCCCGTCATTCCAAACTCACGAGTGGAATATTAATTGCATCCCGTTTTTGATAGAACTTAATGCTGAACATGCTATAATAATAATACCTCAACCTCCTTGTCATCAGTTTGGTGCGGCAGTACCTCACTGTTGTTGTTTTAAGCACAATAGGAAATTAAAAACAGCCACTAGCCAAAAGCAGGAAGATTTATCATCCTGACCAGACGCCCAGGACAGCAGCCAAAACTCATTTGGAGCTCCTGCTGTATTTGAGAAATGAGTTCTGGCGGAGGTTGTCTGGTCAAAAAAAAAAAAAAAAAACTAGCTACACTCAGTGTAGTTTGCAATACATGTTGGTGTTGGACAAGGGAGTTAGCCTCAGGCTGCAGTGTGTGATGAGGTTTGACTTTTGATTTTTTCCCTGAAAACTACAAAGTGAGCGGGGAGCCCAATGCACAAAAAGTCACTTTGAAAATTACCATGGACAAAGAGTCAAACAGTCGATTTGATGACTTATAAAACCACTAATCAACACTGTGCATTGTCGTAGAATGATGGTACATCTGTTTAAGGCTGAAGATATGATAAATTAATGACTTATATAATGCACGCTGTAAAAAGTTTACTGTAAAATTTACAGTAACTTATTGGCAGCAAGCAGCCAGTACCTTACTGTAATTGTATTTACAGAAAAATTACTGTACGTGTATTTACAATATTTGTTTATTTATTGTAAAATGTATTTACAGTACTGGTTTATTTACTGTAATTCCTTCTACAGTGCTGGTTTTCTTACTGTATATTTGTTTACAATATTGCCCCTTACTGTAAGGTGTATTCCCGGTGCTAGATCTTTTCAAGTGTAACTTTTTTTTACAGTGCTGGTTTCTTTACTGTGTAGTAGCACATAAAGTATACAATCTATTTCACAAGGAAGGGTTCCCACTGCAGGTCCTGACCCCCTTTCTCCCAGACCATAAAACACTGCACTGACCACTCAACCAAAGATGATTTTCCCAGGAGACTCCCGTTTTTCACTGCTCTCTCCTGGTGTACTCCCAGTTTCCCATTTCTCCAGTATTTCTCCTGATTTATTCTTATACTTATGACACTAAAGCTGCTGTTAACATGGTAGCAGTACAGTGTGTAAACGTCCTTGTCACATGACCATGGAGGAGAGTTACTTACTTTCAGCCCGCTAGAAGAAAACTCCATAAAAGAAGAAAAAGCTGTCATATTTTCCTCAAGCTCGACGGTGAAATCTGCCGCGCTGATATATCCGAGCGTGGGACTCACAGTGACGTGAATCACCTGCGCACCAGCACTGATGTCAGTGGTGTGTGAAGTACAGACTTAATGACGGGAAGGGTGAAAAATGAGTGTAATAATGTAAATAGTTTAGAGCAGGGATTCTCAAACTTTGCGACCCCCAAAATAACGGTGCCAGAGACTGGGAACCCCCCCATCGACCCTCGAGGTTGCATTTATCATTGTGCACAGCCGCACACGTACATGCAAACATGGGCATCAGTACGACACAAAAGAACAACAGCCTTACAGCCACCATATTATTTTAAAGTAATTGAAGAAAGAATATAACCAGAATTTATGCAATAATGGGTTGAATATGCAATTATAATTGTTGTTGTTTTTAATTGTTTTTTTTTTGGAGGGCATCTCATGGCCCCTCTCTCTGTAACTTGCGACCCCCCTGGTGGCCCCAACCCCCCATTTTTGGAACCACTGGTTTAGAGGCTATAGGCCAAGGAATACATGCATAACTGTTCATACTGTGTTATATTGTTATCACAGTGATATTGTTCTTTCTCTGTTATATGATAAAGGATGCTTAAGCCCCCACCTCCTGATCATCGAAAAATCCTCCCGTTTTTTTTGAAGTCTCAAAATTGGCAAATATGAAAATATGCAATCATGAATAGTAGTATCAACAGTAATACAGGAGTCCCTCCTTACTGTAATTTTTTTGACTGAAATGCTTTGACTATTGTGATTTTCTACAGTAGTCGTTTTCTGTTGTGATGTTCTACAATAAACTGATTTGTACCATAGTATATACAGTATACTGTAAAAAAAAAAAAAGTCAACAATATTTGACTGTGTATAAAACAGCAAATTATTGTTGATTTACTGCGACTTTTTACAGTTCGCCCTCGCACCCTCTGTGTCAGCTGGGATTGACTCCATCCTCTGCAACCCTGCAAAGGATAAATGGTTATGAATAATAAGTAAATGATTACGAATAACAAATTAATGAATTGATTATTTTTCATAAATAAAAGAAGTTGTGTATCATAATATTTAGATCAAAGATACACTTGCTTTTAAACCATGTGTTCGTGTAGACAACCGGCTGCTTTGTGAACATAGCCTACTTGACTATGTACTACGTTTATAACTAGAGAGCACCCTATGGGGCACACCAGAGCACTTAGACATGAAGTCTTATTATACAGAATTAGTGGATTTGCGTAGGGTAAATAACTATGTGGCAAGACTCGGCGAAGTTAGCATTTTGCTAATTCTGAGATTATGGCATAAAAAATGACAGCGGCACCGGCACCTTTGTTGATGGTATGTAAGGCCTCTAAATCTAGCAGGTTATGGGAAAAATGGATGTTATGCTTATTTTTCTGTCACTCTGCTAATTTGTCATTGTGCAGAGGCAGTGACACATTGTACAAATCTGGGTCAATGAGGAACTGATCCATTAGTTTATCTTCAGAACTTTTCTTGTCGTTGCTGAGTTGCCTTCTGATCTCTGACCTTGTTATATCCCCAAACTTCCCCAACACTGCCCCTAACGCTAATGGTAGTATTGCATCTTGTGGATGCACCGTGTGAATTTCATAGGACGTGCACGACCACCAATCCAAACGGTCGCAGGATACAAAAGGAAGTCATCATATGCACTCGAACGCATAGGTATATCTCAGGCCTTGCACAACCTTTTCAAAATCCTGTGTTGTACAACCATTTTTTCCATTTTTGTATAATTATTGCGCTATTTTAATTATTTATCGTTCTGTCTGTTTGTATGGAATGGTATTGATCTGAGCAAAATGAATTTCTGTTTGTAGATAATAAAAGCTATATAATCTAATCTAATCTAATCTAACCTAATCTAACGTAAAGGCTCATTCAGTGTTCCACTACAGGAGTATTTTCTTTCTTTCTTTCTTTCTTTGTGCAAGATGTAAAAAGTTGCCATAGTGTGCTGTGTGCATATTTAATTACTTGATGGAGGCAACAGGAGCCCAACTACATGGATTTGCCACAGGCCTCTCAAACAGGTTAATCCTGCCATGGTTTTCTATCATAATAGAATGAATCTCTTTGGGTTCTCGACTGTTTGTCATCGAGCTCTGCGAAATTGTAATATACTTTACTACTTTCTGCTACCAAAGATAATAATTACTTAATAATTATCCTGTTGGATTAATCAACAAAATAATGGTAAGGACAGTTGACATTGAAGATAATCATTAGTTACAGCCCTTTTTTGTAGTGTTTTGTTAAGTTGTTGGTTTGAGGTCAAATGGTGTGTTGCTTCAAAGAATGATGTAGTTTTAATGTCCTTACAAAAAGTTATCCTGCAGTAATACATAAACATGTTACTTGACTGATTCAGAAGAGTATTATTTTATTTTTGTTTTGAGTTTATTGTTTATTTGACTTCTGGCCAAAAACATAAATCTAGATAAACAGATTTCATACTTAACAGGCAGAAGTCTGTCTCTTGGATAGTATTGTAGGCTTAGAAACAGGACTTAGTCATTCATAGAGACAAAATTAGATGCTGATATAGAAAATGCGGAAAAAGAAATTGTGCAAAATATTTTGGTTGGCTAGTCAAGCATTTCTTAAGGTAGAAGGTGCCGGAGACTTTGTTTGACTCTTGACCTCAGTATTTCTACAACGCTTACTCTGGCCCAAGATCTTCTGGAGTTAGTGGTAAGATCGGGAAGTTAGGTTTGAAAACATGGGCTGAAAATGAGCCTGGATCAATCAACCTAACCTTTAAAAGAATTGGTTATTGTGTTGGATCATGTTAAATTTTATAGCCATATGTTTGGTTCACCTGTGACACACGGATACATTTTAATATAGATTAAATATATTTTACAATCACTTTTTCAACTGTCATTGTTAGTTGTAAGAACTGAAAACACAGATATGGTATCAGCAGTAATTTCTTTGTGAGTCCTTGACATCACAAAATTTGAGAACACTGTGGGTCTTTGTTTGCAAATGCTGGTGTTTAGATCTAATCATATGTTCAGTTGCTATGTGCTGCAGGAAGAAAAAAAGAGAAGAAGAAATAACACAATTTCAAGATCTGCTTTCAGTGCTTCATTCTCCAGCTGATGTTTTGGTCCCATGCGTCACAGCCTGGGGATATTTTCTGCTCCAGTGATTAAAAATAGTTGTATATTTCCAGCAGCTTCTTTTTGCCTTTGTCATGCACTTTTTATAGCATTTTTACAAAAATAATTGTCATTGGAACACTAGATCTATCCCAAATTTCATTCTCATGCTACTGTGAGAACTGCATAATAAAAATAATACATGGATTTCATTGATGTTTCTCATATGGACCTATAGTGTTGCTTACTTTGATTAATTTTAAGATTAATGCATGTAAAGCACCCAGCTGCCCAGTGAACTTAATCGTATGTGTATGCATGTATATAGTGTGTATGCAATTTAAAATGCTGTAAACCAAACAAGAATATTTTATATATATTTATATTAATTTATATTAACAACATGTTACTACCAGGGGTGATGCTGATAACCAGTATTGACAATATTTCAGCAGTGTGATTATTGTGTAAATAATATTGCACCTCTTAAATCATTTCCCTTTTTTATATTTTTGCATGTCATAAAAGGTGGTAATGCACTTTCATCCATCAAGTGTATTTAAAAAAAGAGAGAGAGAGACAAAACACACATAAACACACAATAACAACAATGATAAAACTAAGTTAAAGAAAGTTTTAACTGATAGAATTTATTTTTTTTAATTTTAAAAAGATCATGTGATAATACTGTCATTGAAATATCCTGAGGTTAAAGAAATTGTGTTAAAAAAAAAAAAACTGATATCATTAGAGCCCTATTTAACAAGAGATGTCCAAGGTTGAGAAATCTTAGATCCTGTGTAGTCTGTGTGTCTTTTGTCAGAATTGGCTCCTGTTATCATCACACATAAATGTAAATTTGTCCATTAGAATGACTCCCCGTAGTAACTGGATGAGCACGCCTGAGATGAGAGGCATACAAGGAGCAGGAGAGTCAAACTGCAGCGTCTCTGATAAAAGCTTACTGAAAGGTTGTGTTTGAATAAAGGAGACCACCTCAGTTTCTGTGTGTTTTAATGATATATTTGCACCAGAATTATAAACATTAAGATGGAAATTACTCTTTATGTGACAAAATGTTGAAAATGAAAAAGTAAAATGAAGCCAGTGATTACTGAGTGAAAAATACTAAACAACTGATTTGCTGACAAGCAACAACCAGAAAGTGTGTGTGTGTTAGTGTGTGTGTGTGTGTGTGTGTGTGGGAGAGTGAGAGAGAGAGAGAGAGAGAGAGAGAGAGAGAGAGAGAGAGAGAGAGAGAGAGAGAGAGGATCCCCAGAAATTCCATTTAGGAACTCAAGCACCACTTACTGGTCAAGATAAGAAATACATCACGTTCAGGCCTCCATTTGAAAACAATGAGATCCTACATATCCCAATTCAACAACTGCATGTATTATTATTTATCTCTTGCCATATGAACATATTTAGTAAGGAAGCAAAATTCTTGCCACATTGTCTAATGAATTACACTATATGTCAGCACACAACTCCATCTACTCAGGGAAATGAGATTTATTTAGGATTATTAGTGGCCTTTAACCACCCAACTGCTTATTAAAAATCTTTTCCATTTTTCTGTAAAAGAAAAGAAAAATCATAATCATACAGAACAAACCTGGAGCTAGCATTCATCATGTTAGAAATTAGAATAACTAAAATAACTCTTGACATAAATTCTATTGAAATGCATGACAGAATAACTATTTTTAACTTAAACTGACACAAAAACAATGAAGTACAAGTTGTCAACAGGCAATAAGCACTTTTTTGCTGTGGTGTTCTACATCAGGATGGCAAATGAACTGACTGAAGAAACAAAGCACTTTTTTGGATTCAATCTTGAGTCCTCATTCCTCAGTGACGTCTAAAACGCATAAACCCTGGCTTAAATTTGAAGCAGCAATTAAAAAGTCTAAGAATTCATTTATTCCACTCAACTTTAGATCATTCTGAGCAACTACACAGAACATTAAGGTGTCAAATAGGCCATAATTCATCACACTCAGGACTGTCAAATATTCATATTCATGCCTAATGTCAACATTTCCAGACTGATTTTCTCAGTAAAACTTTGAGGAAATCAAAGATACAGTGTGTTCTTTATGACCGATGAGTGATTATTTTTCTGTGGTAAATGTATACACATGTATATATATATATAGACAGGGATTGTTTTGCTCCTCACTGAGTCTCTCAAATGTTAATGTGTCTGCAAAGGAACACACATTAACAAATGACAGGAATTGTTCCACAAATAAAACTCTGGCATTTTGAAAGTTCTCAGTTACAGACTAGCTGTAGGAAGCTCTTGCTTCTTTGTGTGTGTAAAACCAATTGTCAGTCCTACTAACTAACAACAGATAAGGGGGGAGCAAGCCACAGCTGGTCAATAAAACAGAAAAATAAATTAAGAAGTGCTGAGTACCTGTATTACCTTTGCTTAGCTACCATGCAACACTGATACTGCTCATATTATCAATAATGATTCTAATAACATTTCAATACAAAGGGATTAGGTAAGAAGAAGACGTCTTAACTGTCATATATATTTATACTGAGCACAAGGGAAATTGCATTTAATCAATCCCTGAGCTGTGGGCAGCCACCGAACGGCACCCACGGACCAACTCCAGCCGTAGGACAGCACCACAGCACCAGCAGGAGAACTATACTTGCATGAACATGTTACCGGTAGTGGGGGAAACCAGAGAAAATTCACACAACCATAGGAAGAACATGCAAGCTCAACACAGAAAGGCCCGACACACAGAAATCCTTCTTGCTGTGTAGCGACAGTGCTATTCGCTGAGCCACCATACTGCACACGATTAGCAAACAATGTTTGTTAAATATTTGTGTGCCTTTTTTTTAACTCAAACACTTTCTCAAATCAATACCTGGTGAAAGCTTGAGCCCACCCTGCAGTGTTTTCCAGTCACTGTTGTGTTAGTTTAAAGTATAATTACAGAACACTGGTTTTGATCTACACTACTTTAGTGACACTAAGAGTACCCTCCATGGATACTAAGTTCAGCAGCAGCAGTATAAGTGCTGGTTTCATATCGACCATTAACATTTGAATCAGTGAAACCTTAAAACAATCCTGCATGCGTCTTTCTGTTTTACATACTGTCTGCTCTGTCCTTAAGGTTTTCCTGCATGTCACAGTAGCAGCAGCTGACATCTTTAGGCTGTTTCAAAAATATATTACCCCTTTCATAATTAAAAAAAAAAAAAGTGAAAACCCAAACCTGTTACATCAATCTCTACCCCTCTACGCCCTCTACATGCTGCACTTATCCAGTCATGACAGGGAAAGACTGACACACAAAAGCTTAAAAACTCTCTCCCTCAGGAGATTTTGATAGGATGAATGTGATGCTGGGCCGTTTTCTCGTTCTCACGTCAAAAATCGTAGCAAATTTAGACCGAACACCTTTATCCATCCCTCCTTATTCATATTTATGAGAAGTGACTGACAAACTCATTGTCTGGTAATTACAGTGTGGTGAACCTTCATTGTCTTTAGATTGGTGGAGACTGAGACATGCTGTGCTTTGGCTTGCTGCACTAATGCAAACCTCTTCCATGTAGATATTATTAGTCACTGTTTGCTTAGCAACCACAACACATGTCTGACATTTTTGTACGATGAAAATGTTTTGTCCAGAGTTTATTTTGGCTGCAAGGATTTATGAAAGGGTGAAAACTGAGAAGAGGACTGAAAGGACATAGGCAAGGTCTGTTAGTATTATTATTTTTATACACAATGCTCAATAGAAGGTATTTTTAAGCTATTTCACACTTATAATATTTAGCGATGTCAATGTTGCTTGTGGAATCAATCAAAGAGAGAGAAAACTAGAAGCTGCTATGGAAATAGTATGTTGAATTCAACATAATAGAGGACTTACAATTTTATTTTTGGGACAATACTCACCACCACCATGGCTATTTTGTATATTCTCGAAAGAAATGAGCCAATCTATGTGGCCTTTAGATAAATTCAACTCCACAGGTCTTATTAAGCTAATTAAACCAGTCTTAAACCACTCAATAAGCCAAGGCTTTATAATGTAGCAACAACAGTATCACAAGAAAAATTAAAAAATAGAGAGAAAGCAGTTTAAGCTTTGAACA
Organism: Acanthurus reversus; assembly: GCA_029823135.1. Taxonomy (NCBI): domain Eukaryota; kingdom Metazoa; phylum Chordata; class Actinopteri; order Acanthuriformes; family Acanthuridae; genus Acanthurus; species Acanthurus reversus. The sequence continues at coordinate 1,737,096 of JAPXVT010000022.1, forward strand.
GCAGGGGGCACCAGTAATATGCAAGGATGAAGTGATGGACATTGTAACAGCCACTGAAAGAAATATTCGAGCACTTTTGAATCATCAGAACAAGATCGAATCAGATATGTGAATTGTCTGTAATTGTTTGTGCAGACAATGTGTTTTGATGGATGACTGCCTGCTGTCTGTATTTTTATTATTTCCTCCATAACGCTCAAACACGATGAGCTGAACAGTTGACTGCCATCAAGTCGTCTGTAAACACTGTACAGAAATATCACAAAGCTCTGCACTCACTGATCAGAGACCACACAAAGTTGCAAAACGGACCTGTGCAAAATTCTTGCAACATCACCAAGACAAATGGGCTTTTGCCGTCTGTTAACACTCAGAGTAACACAACAGAACGACATACAAGCCTGTGGGAGCTCAGCCAATATCAATATATCACCTCAAGTGCCAATTATACTCATTAAAGGGATAAAATGTGATGAAACTGCAGGCTAACAGCTTGAAAATCATTATCACATTCACTGCACAAGAATGCAACTCAACTTTAAGTGTGCAGTTTATTATGAGGCAGTGAGTGTGTGCGCAGACACTCTGGAGCAAGAGGCCAAATGCCGGGTAAATATAAAACATTTTGGAAATCACTTGAAGATGTATTTCAGTAATTTTGGCAAACAGTGCTGTTATGACTTACACTCTGGGTTTAATAAATGTATCAGTATTCTGCAGAAATGTTATACAGTCAAAGCCAGCTACTGAAGAATTATTATCTCATTTCTCCACTTATACAAATGTATGTTTTGAGTGCTTTTCACTTGTGTGGTTTGTTCCAGAGACCATTAAATCATTTCTGAGAGTGGCAGGCCGTGCCAGCTTCCATTTGCCCTAAAATATAAATAGTGCAAATAGACATATTATATTGGCTAACAGTTTTCATATTTGTCAGATTAAAATGCAATATACAACCAAACACGAGCAAATCAAAAAAGTTTACAATGTGGAGTTCTGAGATATTTTTACATTAACATTCATACTGACACACCTATGAATAACAAAACAAAAGCAAAAAAATGTAATGCACTATCAATTATTTTAAACGTCTAACATTCAATTGACTAATATTACTTCTGCAGAAATAATAATCACAATGTATTTTATGTGCTTTTTCCATTTGTATTAACCTGCCTCAGTATTGTTATTTTATCTCATGCAATGCAAAACACATATCTGTACAGGAAGGAGTATATGGAGTCTGTTAATATTGAATACTCAGACACAATGATGTTTCAGAGGCTTTTGTGCGACAGGCGGCTCAGTGTATGTACAGCCATTGTTGAAATGATTTCTGAATGGAAAGTGATCTTGCTGACTGCAAAAAAAAAAGAAAAAAAAAAGAAAAAAAAGGCATTAATGTCCCAATATAGTAATACATGGGTCTTATAGCAAAACCCCATGTATCATAATGACAACGATTATCCAGATCTCTGCATTCTTAGCTTGAGCCATGGACGTTGCCATAGTAACACGAGTATGTCTTATCAAGTACGGCCCTTGTGATTTTTCACTGCAACTTATTTAGGCTGTTCACTGTAGGTATGACAACAGGCTGTTGAGTTGTTGCATTCATTTCCATGTTAATAGAGTTAACAGCCATTGTGTGTTAGCTTAACCTTTGATCTTGCCTTGTCAAATTGTTGTCAGCTAATATTAAATTAGCCTAGTAATAGAGGCTTTTTATGTAAATGATGTAAAATGCTTTAAAACTATAAATAGGCATAATTCAGCTGAGAGCTGATATGATGGTCTCGCTGATATCAAAACATTTTTGCTGCGCTTTAATGATCAGATTGTGAAAAGCCATTTATGATGCAGGGTATTTAGTGCTTCTGATGCTGAATGTTAGTCTCATCCATCATAACCACGGCACATTTTGGATTTGATACCACAATGGCTCAGTGTGCAAAGAGCCAATTTCTATACCAGCCAATTTCTATATAGAAGCTTAAACATGATAGGTTCTGATTTCTTGTAATCTAGCCCAAATTGTATTTATATACTGGACTCAGAGACTCAAAACCCCATGTCACCAAACACTTTAATCTCTGCAGCATTTTGCTTGCATAGCATGACCACAAAGTGCAGATTTCATTTGAACTTGGTAGTCACTTTGTAGCTCAAACTCGTCACACACTTGCGCTTCCTCCCTCGATGAAAATAATGAGGCTGTTTGATGTGAGACCACTATGGGCCGTAATGAGAGGAGTAGACTGTTCAGGACACATGAAAGCTCTTCAGTCCATTTGGACCATGAGCGGCCATTACGGCGCGGGACTGAGACACCATGGAGGTCTGCTCACTTTATGAAGGGGTACAGGAATTAATGATGGAGGCAACAGCTAAATCTGTCACCCTTTTAACTTCTCATGGAAGGAGGGAGAAAATATTTCAGGGATGTTAAGCACAGGGAGACCTACAACATTAAAGGGTACCGTGAATGGGCCACATGAACAGACACATGGTCCTATTCAAAATGACTGCACTGCACAGGTGCTGTAGGAGATCGCAAACGACGAGAATCTGCTACATAAATTAAAGTCCTTGATTGTAACAGCTCTGCGACTGTTTAAGTGATTGTTCAACTTCAATCATACTTCTGTATTCGTTCATAATGATAATTTCTTTTGAGGGTTATTCTTTGTTAGAAAAAAAAACCCCACTGTTTTCACGACCCTGCAAAGCGATGAGTCCATAAATTATCTTTCTCTCATCCAGAGGCAGGAAGCAGCACATCTACCTCTCATCATATCAATCTCTTCCTTTTTCACAAGACGCCACTGTCAGTGGTGCCAGAAGAGACACAAACACAGAGAGTGGATGAGTAGGAGGAAGGACAAGCTGATGGTGATGGAAGGATCAGCATCTCTTCATTTATCTGCAGGACGAAGGAGGAAGAGCCCCAGCTGAGACGCAGTTAATATTTCTCCAGCCTAAGTTCTGGAGAACACTGTCATTTGTCACCTCAGTAGTAAAGCCAAGTGCCAAGAATCTAGTTAATGGTTATACACAGCATCCTGCCACTGGGCACCATTTTGGCTCCATAACAAAGGAAGGCCTTCCTCAGCCACAGACTACTGTGGAGGACCGAAGGGGCCTGTCACTATCTGTCTCCCCAAAGATGGCTCTTCCCAATAAGTGAATAGTTAACGGACATGTGAATGCATCAATCCTGAGGAGTGGCAAGAAGTGTAAAAGCACAAACACACAGACGGTGGGAGCCTAATGCTGATGCTGTAAACATATCTTGTTAACAGGAAGCAGACCCTGTGCAGCCACAGCATTGAGTGACAGGATCACAGATGACTAACAACAACAGAGCAGACGCTTTTTTTTCCTCTTCTGTG
>JAPXVT010000022.1:2023416-2035812 GCA_029823135.1 Acanthurus reversus
TTAAATCATGGCAGAGGCCTGTGGCTGTGGTTTACCAAGCTACCAAAAACCCCTCTATAGTGACAACTACGGAAAATTAAATACAAGGAATGTTCCAACCAGACTAATAGCAACCTTGGGGACACGAAATGTACTTGCTTGTTTGTGATTACTACATGTAGGGAAGAATAGGAGCCTTTTGTAGGAGTCTTTCTACCAATCTGTGCGATTCGGACATGAGACTCACGTAGCCTTGGATACAACACAACACGTTAAAAAACACCGTAAAAAAAGCACAAAAACTGATGAAAACAGCCAATATCAAAACACAATATAACAACATCTATGTGATTATTTTACAACTTGTGGAAAACTAATGTTAGCCGCCACTCGTCTCGACTGGAGCCTGCAGGCTACAGATGTTTGAGCCGCTGTCTCAAGGGATCGAGAGGCTTCCCCTGTTAGCGGTTAGCTGTGGCCTGTAGCTGCATCTATTCGTTGATAATGTTGTTTTATTCCTTACAATAAACAATTAACTCTCTCTTTCCATGATGTGTTGCGGTTTAAACTCTCAATCATAACACAATATAACGGCATGTATGTGATCATTGAATAGATCGGACGTTAACCTTCCCACACTCATCGGTCTGTTTCACTTTTTTCACTGAATAACCAGGTCCACAGCATACGTCATACAGTCATGTTAATGCGGACTGGTTTAAGGCTAGGATTCAAATTCAGCAAAGAATCACCAATGGAGTGAGGCGAGACCCTTTTTCACAAAGTGAATTCATTCGCGAAGTGATTTATGGGTCTGGTTTACCAGGCTAGCCACATTTAGCATTTATACACTGACATTGACGTCAACATTCACAAAGAGCACTTCACCAGAGATTTACCATGTAAACAGACGATCATGGATGGTAAGGAAAGGAAATTTTTATGAAGTGAATACATGGTCAAGAGTATGTGGAGAATGTTTCAATCAAAAAATGCAAATTTGGCCAGTGATACCATCAGACGCACCAGCCAGCAGCCCCTGTTCCACAGCCTTTTATTTCAGGCGGGAATATTGTGCCGTTATTGTGACTCACTGTTTTGAGCCTCACTGCTCTGTATCACTGTTACCAAGGTGGAATGTGGCAGGGTAACAGAATCCAATCGGCATCCATGCAAAAAGCTGAGTGTGCATGCCAGAACAGGGGTATAACATCTTGATGAATCTATTAAGTGTGCAACCCACTACCGGGAGATTTAAAAACAGCTAACAGCAGTTAGCAGCTAACTCAAAGAAGAAGTAAAGCAACTAAAAATGTCTGTACATTTGGAGGACAATGAGGTCCAGGAGCTCCTCACCCTCCACGCAAAGGATGGGATTAACTAACAGAGATGGTAAATAATTGTTATTGCCAAAATGCTACTTGGCACACATTATACATAACATTAGATGCTAACGCTGCTCTGTTACATCAAAAGGTGCCATCATATGTGTCTGAGTCAAGCTTTAGATAATACATTTTAGTTTATGAAGATCGCTAAAATAACTCCTTTACAATAGTGCAAGATACTGAATAGTTATCCACCTCACAAATCACCCCAAAAACAATTAATTAGAACAAAAACATGTCATCTATAAATGACAGAAAAAGGTCTGCAGGTTCCTCATTTAATAGGCTATTAGCACCTGTGTTTATTAAACTGATACCCAACAACAAATGATCCTTTAGCCCCCAGTCACACTACCTGCAAGCTTAATAAGTATTCAGCCATTAGGTGTAAAACTACAGATGATGCCTTGATGATGAAATTTCAGGATGCTCTGCCTAATCTCTGATGGGAGAGAACCTAACACAAGTCCGTCAACAGTATGATGTTGGCCCCAGTTTTGTACACATACATTTATTCTTATGTGTGTAGCAACTATTTACCATTTTTCACATCACATTTAGTGATTAATATCATCCTTCTAAGAGAATAATGGAAGAACCCGGAACAGCAGGATACCATCATCACAAATTTACAGTCATGGATGAAATGAAACACCACCGTGATTTGAAGGGTCAAGGCGTTCTCACAGATCTGATGTTTTTTCTTTTGCTTAATTGCAAAGAGCTTACGTCTTCTCCCAGGTATTTGGCTGTAGCTCTGTTTGTGTTCTATCATTTAAGGAAGCAAGCTTCAATAAATATACTATAAAAGCCATTGGTAGAGATATTTTGCTGTCTTAGAATTGTCGATTGTAGAGAAAAATGAAGTAACAAGATGTGCCTACATATTGAGTTTTCTCACAATCTGAAGCACCACAAAACATTGAGGAAAATTAATTTTGTAAATAAATTTCAGTGTGGATGTGATTCTGTACAAGGTTTCCATGACTTTGATGTATTCTGAAAAAAAAAGGAAGTAGGTCTCTTTAATTGTAATTTCCCTTCAAGTCTCCAAAATAAAACAACATTATCATATCCCCAAACTAAAGTTCATGTGTATTATTTTCTTTGCAAATTGATCACTTAACTTTTTTTTGTCTTTTTTTTTTTTTCGTGGAGAGAAAAACAAAATTGTATGAATGTTGCCTGTAAATTCAACATTTTGATTATAATTTAGTGTAATTTAGTTGCCAGTTTACCTGTACCTTGCTAACACAGATGTAGTCTATTATAACAGTCCTGCAATAAATCACACCTGTACATAACTCTACAGAGAGTCAATAGAAATAATAGAAACACTTGTCAGTATATGCCAACACAATTCAACAGCACCACGCTGCACCCTTCTGTTGTCTTAGGCTGCATTTTTTTTTGCTAAGCGTACCTAGCATACTGGCAACCGAGTGCAGGTTTCTCTGATAAAATAAAATAGGACGGGGTTACCTGGTGATGCAAAGGGACACTTGTGCCAACAGACTAATCCAAACTTAAACATATTCATAGATTACATATGAAAGCCAAGCTAGGGAGTATCACCAAAAATTAACCAAAAAGAGAACAGTGATGAGTGAAAGTGAAGTTTTATCCTTTTATAAAACATGGTAAAGTGTCTGTAAGAGCATTATGACAAGTCCTAGTGCGGCATACAAAAGAGAGCACAACAAGCATGTACTTTAAATGTTGTAAACATCTGCACATCTGCAGTGATTGTGGCATATCCACACTTTTAACCTTATGCTGTGCAAGCTGATGATGCTCTAACAGCTGAGGCAAAGAGGAGGAAAAAAGGAGGTGAGAATGCTTATCTTGATCCATATTCTCACATTGATTAGTCCCTGGTGGAAGTGCGGCTCGCCAGAGACAATAATGACCCTGATCTGGGCACTCGGCATGTCTCTGTTTTGTTAAGTCCCGCATTATCGATCCAGTGGGGCTCTTGAGTGCTCCTTGGATTCACTCCCGGGCCTCCTCGCCTCAGCACACTGCAGTGACCAGGCACAAAGAAGGCTCAATTAGCACAGCTCTGCGTTGTCTGCTCCCCCACCTGCATGTGCTTTCAAAATCACTCCATCAACCACCGGGGAGAGTGAGGGGGGAAACACAAAAACAACAGGGAGACAGAGTGAGACAGAGAGGGATAAGGAGCGAAGGAAAAACAGAGGAGACAGAGGTGGGGAGAAGGTACGGGTTGATAGTGTTACACCAGGGACACAGAAGCAAGACCGAGGTTTCACCTCAAATCAAGACGCTGTGGCAGCAGCTCAGCCTCACGTCAACACTGCTGCCTCTGCAGCAGAGCATGCATAACAACCTCACTACAGCGACGCACAGAGGGAAAGACAATTTCCCGCTCTGGCAATGAATGCGCACGACTGAGTATTGAACTGACTGAAGGAGGACGAAGAGATTTCTTCAGACCTCAAATTAACCCCACCACACCACCACAGTAGGCACTGTATTGTAAGTGTCTGCTGGTGGCTTTTGGTGATAACGACACAGTAAAACTGACGTGGTGGAATAAATCTCTGCTGATTCTGGCGAGCCAGTGTGAGGTCTCTGGGCAGCCATGACACCCTGTGATCCTAACTCAACCTGGCAGCTGCAGTTAATGCTGAAGCCAAGTTGTTCGCGGCTGATTGAGACGAGGTGGTAGAAAGATGGCGAGATGTTGAATCATAATCAGACCAACTGGATCGACTGAGGCAGCGTCTGTACAGGCTGCTCTGACCTCAGCAGGAGCACATGCATGCACACAGAACATAAACCTCCAACCACAATCTTAAACATCCAAGTTAAGGCCAATCCTCCCTATTTTTTGTGCACAAATAATGAAAACACATGAACAGCCCTCAACCCCGTCCCACCCTTGTCCTGCCCCTCCTTGCCCCTGCAGCCTTGGCTTCACACTGAGCTGGGGCCAGAGATAAACCACTCAAGACGATGAGGATGATAATGGCAGACGCCGCAGCGCCTCAAAATTCAATCAGCACAGGGACGTCAATGTGGATGAGTGTAAAAGTGAAATATGCTCGCCGGCGTGTGTTAAAAGAAGGGCTCGCAGAAACGACGACGGGCGATGAAGAGGACAATGAGGGGAAAGAAGAGAGAGAGGGAAAAAATAGAGAAAAAAAAACAGGAAGGGGAAAGAAAATATGAAAATAATGTGTCTCTACTTCTCTGCTTCGCAGCACAATCCCACTGGCATTCTGAGCAGCCCTACTTTAACCACAGACTGTGAATAAATTACCCTTTTGAACTCGGGGTGATTGCAAATGTGCCCCGGTTTCTCCAGAGACATGTCTGGCACTCACCCTCAGCTCTCCGCTCCCAGCCAGCCTTGTCACAGAACCATGTCCCCTCCCTCCCCCTGACACACACACACACACACGCACACACATTATAAAACTTTTAACTCACCACAATTATGCGTGTTTTTTTTCTTTTTTTTCCAGTGGGCTACAAACTTGCCTTCTCCCCCCTCTCTCTCTTTTTCTGTCTAGGAATTCTCAAGAATCTCCTTATACTCTGAGATTTAAAAAAATGTGTGAGGGATGAGGAGTATCCTGGAAAAAAAATGTAGCAGTAGAAGGGAGAGATCTCAGGGAGAGACAGTGGTAATGGCCGGGGTGAGTCGCAGCCTGTGAGAGTGTGCTGATGTGTTTCAGAATGCTCATTATGACACGTGGCCCATACATAAGCCTGACAATAGCCATAATTTATTAACTTACAGGCCGGGAACCAAGCCACTTTTCATCAGCGCAATCCTTGGATGTAGCTCTGACAGGCTGCAAACAAAATATATATAAATAAATAATACTGCCACTCCTGTCTCATGACACACACACACAGCAGCTGACAATGCTTTAGCTGTGCGGATGTTGGCTTTTTAAAAAAACATAATTACAAATACTTTGTGAAATTTGTGTGCACACCAGGTCAGCCAGTTTTTCTTCTTGCCATCATCAACACCTTGCACCTTGCCAGCCCCCCACATAAATCCGACATCTCTGAACCACAGTCAGAAAATTCAAGTCTCTGATCATTTCAATACAAACACCAAGCAGGGAAACAACTTCAATTATTTGCTTATAAGCAAACTGGTGGGGAGGCAGACAAAATGAGGAAGAGACAAGTGAGGAAAGAGCATGTTTCATCAGAGTGAAGGAAGAAGTTCTTTGGGAGGCAGCCAAACATTCAGGGCTGATCTCCAGGTCTAAGAAAGAGAGGAGGGGGGAAAAGTTTCAGCAGTGCAGTCAGCCTTAGCTGATGTGTTATATATTGCCTGTCACTTTATTCTGCAGGAATATTGGGGCGTTGCCAAGCTCAAACCTGGAAGGTATAGCAATCCATCACCTGCACTGTTACTGGCGCTGCTGGGTGGGGGTTGAAATCTCATCTTGAAACTTGTAGCCAATATTCTAGCCACCCAATGCCGTTTATAAAAGGTACCTCTCCAAGGCCGCTATCACGGACAGACCAGTCATCTAGTCATCCACACGCCACTGCCCCCCGTCCTGCATCACAACACAACACAAACACAGTCCCTGTGCCCTGCAAAAGCTCAAACTCTGAATATTACCTGCATATATATATATATAAAAGAGTATCATTAATTACAATAATTCTGTTGGTAGTAATAAGTAAGAAAATAAATAAAATAGCTATAATGGATTATGAATTTTCTAGTGAAATGATCTTTTTGCTTTGTGGCTTACTTGTTAGAGTATGCAAGTGATCAATTTACCAATTAATTTAAAAAAAAGTACAGTTTTTGAGGAGTAGTCACAGCAGATTGCAGGTAAGTGAACTTTCTCCGATGACTGACATCGACTGTCAGTGTGGAAGCCTCTTCTGTTTTCTGGCTGCAGTTTACTTTGTACATTTGTAAGTAGTGCAACAGATACAGAGGCAGGGTCTGGAGTGCAGAAATGTTACAATGTTCCTCTTGTGAGGGTTATGCAGAGAGCAACATCTGTGCATATATGTGCATCATGCATACACAAACATGCAGGTGTTGTGCAATAAGGTGTGTTTATGTGGAAGCTTGCTTCTATCATTTACACAGTTCTGTAGTCAGGGGAAACTTTTGGAGGTGCATCTGATTTTTCGGGGCTTTTCCTCTTATAAAAAAGAAAATATGGTTTTGCATTCATTAACCACTGCAAATAAATAGCAAACATTGGAAATATTGTAGATATTTCCAGTTTACTTGTCAATATCGTTGAATGAAATTCGGGGATAGTTGTGACAGTTTTGCAGCTGCTACACAATGATTCTTATGCAAGATCTACTATATTTTTTCAATGTGATTTTCTTGCTAAAACCACTTAAGCCTGTCAAGATCAATTGATTGATCAATAAAACATGGGAAAAATGACTATTGAACTTTACACAAAACAATCGTGTAACCTTGCAAAAATGCATTATGTCATTGGAGGTGTGTAACATATGAATAACATAAAAAAAGAAGATAAAAAAATGTGATACAAATATACCTCAACCACCTGGGAGTGGGTGGTGTTGCAGCACAATCAGGACCTGTGTCTTCCCACAGCTGTGCTTGAGAGTGACGCGTCAGTGTGGAATCTAACCAGGAAGTGAAAACATTCCTCAATACTTAAAATCCCTTTTAAACATTGCAGTAGATGCACCATTTATCAATATCTGTCAATGTGTTATTTTTACATAAAAAAGTTTTTTGGAAGGTGGAGAGGTTTGTTATGGAAAGGCATGTGATGAGTCACAGGTGTACATTTCACAAAACCTCCTTTGGGGTCTACCCATAGTTACACCAATTAAGCTGAATAGGGCTAGCAGCTGCTGAAAATATAAAAATCCAGAGAGTGTAATCAGGCCTCTGAAATCCATGTCATTTTGCTAGATGAAGGCTGTTTTGTGTAGTGAAACTAAGATGTGGTGTAGCATTGTTTTTTTACAGTTAAATTGTTCAGCATTTTTGGAATTAGACTGGAGTGGTATCCACTCATCCACTCTTTCTCATTTAAATCTCAGCATGTTTAATGTACTACAGCCAGGCCATTAGCTTAGAAAACAGCCAGCCTGGCTGTGTCCAAAAGATCAAATCTGCCAAACGGCATCATTAATATATTATAAACATTTAATCCTTAGAAAACTAGAGTGTCAAAATTATAATTGGGGCAGGGCATTTGTGTGTGTCTATGTGTGTGTATGCATGCATGTGTGTGAGACTCCCTGTAGCATTATTTGAGAGATTTAGGATCAGAATTTTTACAAATGAATCATTGTGCCTATCTCTGTAAAAGTACTGTTATTTCCCTGTTTGATAAACCACTACCACATTAGCAAGCATTCCTCTGCATGTTAATAGGAGTGCACATGAGGCTGTAGTGAGAGTGATGTTCTTTATTTATAAAGTTTAGAGGTTGTGTCTGTTCTTAACCTTTCCAAAAAACAAAAGTACTACTACAAGAAACTGATTAAACTGTAACTTTCTGCCCCAAGAGAAGATGTAATCATTGGCAAATAAAGTTCCATGTTTTAAGATGTGTAAAAGGTGCAAATGTGGCTGTACATTACTTGTGCACATAGTAGGATACCAATGTATTTGCTGTGTGCTAGTGTGCAACAGCAGGAACTGTCTGTGTTTGCATGTGTGTGTGTGTGTTTATGTTCCGGTCTGCAGAACTCACCACACACAGTGTTTCTTCCTGTTTTCCTATATTCTTTTTTTTACCTTTCTGCTTCTAAGATCATGCTATCAAGACAAACAGAAAGACCTTTTTTTTAACAAACAAAATAGAGGTCGCTGCAGAAATTTGAAATCAGTTTAATTTTACACTACATGTCAAAATTCCCTTCTGATGAAGCTGTAATATTGCTGTCTCAAAAGCTACCAGACTACATTCACAAAAGTTTTAGTTTACACTGCAGAGCACAGGAGCTGCTGGTTTAACTATACTTTAATGGGTTAGTTAGTTTGTGCCATTTTGTCACTTTGGGTAATCTAAACCAACTATTTGAAAGAACAAAGTTGTTCCACAAGATAAACAAATTAACTGATCAAGGGATCAGTAGACTAACACCTCTGATGTTCTGCAAGGACAAATTACTTTTTTTTAAAAGAAGTCAGGTGGCTTTAAAGAGACCATAGAGAGATTTTATGGCATCAGTTTGATGTCAGAAACAGCTGATTGATGGCAATGTAAAGTGGTGAAAATATTTAAAATACAGTATGTGCAAATGTTATTAGTTCCAAACACATATTAAGGGGCCAGTTTCACAAAACAATGCATTTACAAACTATTGCCGGCTATATATTTTATTGCACAAATTTTAGCGTAACATCATAGACTATTCATCATTTTTATAAATGATGACTGCTTGTAAAATTCATACGTCAGTCTTCATATCCAGGTAAATGAATAATTCCATTATGACATGACCATACTTTTGAATCAGAATTTCTTTACACTGAAAAGTCAATAGCAATTGATCACAACATACCTGGACTTCCCTGAGCTGCCCTGATACTTCAAACAGCAGCACCCCTGTATGAAAAGCTAAGGTGTTACTCTTTATTCCCCTTGCATCAAACACATCCTCGATCAAACGTCAAACTCTTCAAACAAGGTGTCATCTGCAGCTGTCCAGTTGGGTTTGATGTGTGGAGGTGTAATGATACAAAGGGGATGCTCAAGCTACACAAGGTTGAACCCGTTTGCCCGCCACCTTGTCTGATATCTCAGTACAATATCTAGTAGAAAACCAAATGAAAACTGACAGTTTACACTTACGTGTTCTGTCTTTCCATTCATGACTAATTTATGTCTATTCCAATCCAAAGCTACAACTCATTGCTTGCCAGTGCTATAGCTTGGAATCAATACTTCAGATTGTTACTTTTACATTCACAGATGTAGACACACTAGCTATTTGGCAGCCATACCTGCGGGCCAGAGTGAAGGAAACCACTAATACAGCTCTAGCATGGTCACAAATCAAACCCAACTCTCTAATGACCTACCTGTTTACACAGGAAATCAATCCATTTGAACTATGTACAATTTGCTACACCACTTAACTTGTGGGGTTGCTGTTACTTTTTTTTTTTTTAAACGCAAATGGACACAAGCTTCTCTGGTTTCACTGCGGGGCCCAGCAGTGGAAGTCTGCAGCCTCTGAGAGACAGAAACCCAGCTCGAGTCCAATTTGCTGCAGGTCTCCCTGAGGAGAGGAGCGGTGTTGATTTTGGCACTTGCTTCCAGTCCCTACCAACAAATCCTGCCTTTTTTCCAGACATGTTGGCTCAGGATCTCACTGGAGAACTGGGGAAGAAGAAGAAGAAGGGAAAAAGAGAGAGAGAGAGAGGGGGGAAAAACAGCCCCAGGGCTGGAGGAAGATATTGTATGCATGTGCTCTCAAGCGCAAGGTTTGTGGCCAGCTGCTTAAGGATTTTTCTGGGGAGTCAAGATTATCCTCAGAGTCAACAGAGTAAGGGAGGGAGAGAGGTAGAGTCTTGTATGCTTATGCCAGTGCAACTCAATTCTACTGGGGTAACAGAGAGACACTGTCAGCTCTTTTTCTTTTTTTTCCCCTAGACTTCATGTTACTTAACATGCGTACAACTATTCATACCAAAGATCTATGAGCAGAGGGTTTTGCATAGGCTTCCAATGAGTAATACGACTGCAATTTAAATCCAAAACACCCTGAATAAACTCTACAGGGGATTTGACAGCCGTGGTCTGCTAAAATGTAACGCAGGCTACATATTTTAGGTAAGCATCCTGTCAAAACTCACTGTTCAGCTCACGTTCATGCCTTTCCCTCATTTTCTTTTATTTCACTCAAAGAACAATGATGTCTTATGGGATGTTGTTATCTTTACACCTCTTAGAATTTTAAGCTTTCATTTGAGATATTAAAGTGTGAGTGAGGCGCACACACAGTTAGCGAGAGCGCAGATCAGGAACAACATCCCCTCCTCCTGTGGGTTGAAATGGAGCGGGATAAGAGCTGTTGCCAAGGTCACAGCTCTGCATTTGCACAGCCATGGTTGTCAAAGGCTGAAAGGGCTCAAGCCCTTGAAACACCTTCTGGCTAGCTCCTCCATTCTGCATGTGGTGAAACTGCTGAAGGCAAAAGGGAGACAGGGAGGGAGAGAGAAGGGGAGGAGAGCAGTTGGGAGGATGTGAAAGGGACAAGGGCAACAAGAAGGGAGTCTGCATTTCACTGATACCGAACCCTACCACACAGTCACACTTTGAATAATTGTGAGGGACAGGCTGTGGGCACCTCAGAGCCAGAATGCAGGCCAGAATAATACCCCTCCTTGGGGCTTTCTCTGGCAGCCCTGCGCCGAGGCCTTGACGGCAGCGCCATGAAAAGACAGTTAGCAAAGCCCGTTAGCTGCCTACTCAAGTTATAGTCGGCGGTTCATTTAGAAACTTTAACCCGGAGCGCCACCTTTTCCAAAGGAACGACACATTCCAAATGTCTCAATTGAAGCCTCGCTGTCTGAATAGTCTTTTCGGGGTGCTGCATTGTGGAGAGACAGCCTTTTCAGACAGCTTTTTAAGGGTTTTGTCAGACAGGAATTTAGATTGGAGTCTTACATGACCTTCCTCAAGGGTCACTGGTTGGACCTGCTGGAGCTTTTGTTGGTACACCTGGGTGATGACGCCTTGACGGAGGTACAAGCTCTCATTTCAGGTTTCTCATTTCTCCCCTCGATACAGCGCCGAGAATGGTAAAGGACGTAGCAAAGTCACTTCAGCAGGTGATTATATCAGACTTCTCAAGAATCACCTTTTTAAAAGAAAAACAAAACAAATATCAAAGAAAGAAAATCTGATTTAATCAAAGCACTATGAATAATATTTGACTAATCTAAGTACAAGATGAAAGCTTGTGCATGAAATCAGCTTGAGCTGATTAGGATTTTTTTTTTCTGCGAGTCTTAAATTTTTACATGGAAATTAATAACTGCCATTTAGTTATTAATGATAAATGCAGGGTTACATATTAACATTTTTTGCAATCTTCATCCTAACCAGGCAACTCAATTCGAGCCCACGCAGTTGTGACAGTCGAGTTCCAGCAAGTTAAAACTTTAATGGAGATGTGATCACATACGCTGCTGGTGCAAAAATACCACGAGTAGTACATTTAAACAGATAAAGGTCGGTGTGAAGTTTTTATTTATATTTATTTTTGTAATCACTCCTGACAACCTTATGCACAAACACAACACACACTGTAACATTTTTTTTTTTTTTTTTTTTACACTTTTTGCTGGATAAATCGACATCTGGACAACTTAATGTGAATTTTTGGATTCTTGTGGATTTTGGTTTTAAAGTCATTCGTGTAAACCTTGAAAAAATAATGTGCTAAAATCAACAGATTTCCAGATACAAAGCACAAGGTCAGTACTTTTAAATCAGTTTTAAAAAAATTTATCGAACATTTGTGTGGCTACTGAATTCCACTTTTTCTTTGACAAAGAAAAAAAAACTGGAAAGAGGATGAGTATGAAAAAGTTTTGGGCTTTTAACTATTTATTTATTTTTGCAGATGTTAGAAGTTTGAGATCCTGTACAAGGTACAGCAGCATTTGTTCACTGCAGCTTGTAAACACAACATTCAAATTCAGCCCCCCCCCGGTCTCAATGTTACCAGAGGAATGTAGCATGAAGTTTTACCGCTGCATTTGTTTTAATGGAAAAGTCAATAATTTAGCTAGCTAGCACAAGCTAACCGCAGATGTTTGGCACCTACCTGTCCAACAGAGAGCAGGCCAACTCTGCGTTGCTCTTCATCCCCAGCCTCTCCTTCAGTGTTCGAAAGCGAATAAAAGCCAAACTGAGATTCACTCTCATTCTGCAAAGAGTTTTATCCATTTCTGCCTCTTAGTAATACATTTCCTTTTATTTGACGCTACATCCACGTCCTTAAATTTTTTCTGATTTGAATGTCGTATAGTCTCTATATTTTATCCACTCTCATC
>JAPXVT010000022.1:2149534-2161230 GCA_029823135.1 Acanthurus reversus
TCACACAGAGCCCGCCGACAGAAGTAGCAAAGTATGACAGGAGCTGTTAGTACAGGAGCTGACTACACTCACACTCTGTAGTTTATTAAATACAATTTAATAAATAACGTGTGAATCATTAAACTTGACAATGGCCCTCAACAGACTACTGTACTAGCTGTGGACGTAACAAGTGTCAGTTTGAAATGTCAGGTCTCGTGACAGATGCGGGTGCAAGCTAACATCAGCTGACCGTCAGCTATTGGCTAACAGTCTTACTGACCTTTGACCCTCGTTTTAAAAACGTTGAGCTGCTCTGTCACATTATGACTGTGACTTTGATACTAAGAAGTGGTTTACGGACGAAAGTCAAGGGCTGACAATTAGTAGCAGGTTGCAAATAAAAGTTGCTGTTGTGCTATTAGCTAACTGATCTGGAACGTTTCAAATGATGATACAAACCACATCCGTGTTTGCTTGGTGATTCCAACACAGTCAAACTGCATCTGAAGTTGAATACTGCAGAGGGTGAATGTAACTAAGTGTGTTTACTGGACTGTACTGTACGTTATAAGTACATTTTTGTATTTACATTTTCTTAATATTTGAAATATTGTACTTTCATTTGCATGTTTTCAGGAAAAATGGGTATTTTTGGCTTGTCCCTTATGTTTAATGTCAGAGTGTGCAACATTTTCTCCTAAGAGAAAGAGCTTTTAGGAGAGCTCTTTCATGACAGATGTAACCAAAATCCAGAGGTGGAAAGTAACTAATTACATTTGCTCACATTACTGTAACTGAGTAGGGGTTTTTTTCTGTACTTGTACTTTTTAAAGTAGTTTTTAATATCTGTAAGTTTACTTTTACTTCAGTAGGTTTTGTCTGAAGTATTGTATCTCACTACATTTTAAACCACATCTTTTGCTGGGTACAAAAAGTTGACACTATTAGTTCCTCCAAGTGTTCTATGAACTTGTGCTGCCACTGCATGTCAGTAACTGTCCATCTGATTGGCTCTGGCTGACTACCTGCAGTGCCAGAAGGTGAACATCAGTCAGTCACACACATCCAGACAGCAAGGGGGCGTTTGAGCGCAGACATGGAGCCGGATGAAGATTGAGAGATGGTATTACAACCCCCAACAACCCCCCAAAAAGCAAATAAATAACTTTTACTATGAGTTCCTTTTTACACCAGTTATTTTATTTCTACTTCAGTAAAACTTTATCCATATAACAGTACTTCTGCTTAAGTAGACTTTTTTGGTACTCTTTCCACCTCTGCTAGAAATGACATGATATTCCTTTACAAACTTTAAGAAAATAAATGCAGCTATGACCAAAACAGTCACATTATCCATGACTGGAAACTGACTGTGATATTAGGATAATACTGTTCAGGTAATCTTCATTTACTATCATCTTTTCAGAAGTTAAATTTTAATGAACTAAATGGACAAATCACTTAGGCCTATGACACATAAAAATGCAACACCTGCATCACAATTTAACAATTTAATCTTCATTAAATATTGTATATGTTGCTGGGTTTTACTTCGCCTATGTTGTGCCTCGTTTATGTGAAAAAATGCAAGTTTTTCTTTCACAGAGGGTTTTCGGTGTATCTACTGTCAACGTCACCGCTTAACAGGAAGCACGATCACATGAGGATGTGTAGTAAAACATCTTCCTTGATTTGTCCTCATGAACTGTTTCAACCTACGGGAGCCTGTGGGCGAACACTGGCCCGGTTTGACTCTGAGCTAAGTGCTAGGAGTGCCACATGTCAATAAAACATCGCGCTTGCGAGTTTAAGGTCAAACGTTTACCTTATCTTGAAGGTCGAGCTGTGTTTACCTGTCAGACAAGACCCCTGAACTGAAAGATGCGTTTCCCCGTAACATGCAGGGGGCACACATGCTTTCTACCACAGTGGCGATGGTTAACTTACTAAAATAAATCCGGTAGTCTGGAGAATTTGGTTGTCCCCTCTCCTCTGTTTGGTAGTGCATTGTGTTTCTCATGCAATACTGGTGAGGCACCGCTGCTGCTTGGGCGACGAGTTTGAGTCGAGAGGCGGAAAATGAGCCGAGAAGTGTCACCAGGCGGCCGGCGGTGCAGCGCTGCAGCAGTGGTCTCATCGTAGGCGGCTTCTCCCCTCGGTTCCTGCTTCCCGTTTTCCACTAGCGCCACTTCCACAAGTGTGAAGCTCGCCACACTGACGTCCGGTTTCCGATTACTGTTTTACAAAATAAAAGCCTTTACAGAAGCGTAAGGTAAGTCGAGGTATGAATTTTGCTGCTGTCTGTAAATCATTGAGACCCCACGGCAGGCAACAGTGAATAAAACCATGTTAAGAGTAAGTAAAGACAAACTGCTGTTAACAACAAAATAGCCTCAAATTAACTGGTGGGATGGCAAACTTGAATACTTAGCCTAGGTTGTATGTACCTTCTTGGACACATGATTTTAATGGCAAACTTTCTGTCAGATTTTGATGTCTGCTCGAAGGGAAAAAAAAATGTAATAATGCTTTTATAAGAGAAGCAACTGGTGCAAAAAAAAAAAAAAAACTATCCCTTTCAAAGCATGAAAGGTGCTTTGAACTTTAAGATAGCTCCTGGAGTATCTCATACAAAGAGGATTCATTTTAGATGTCCATGAGGTGAAATGTGATTTTTTTCGGTTTTTGAAAATTTGTTAGGCCTTCATGTATTGCCTGCAAGACAGATCAGGGAGTCAACATGTGGCATACGTTGTCTAAACCAGTGTTTTTATGTGTAAGTTTTATAGCGTGGAGAAAGATTTTGGTAGACATACGTGCCACTACACTTCAACAGGTGACAAAGCTGCTTGCCAGGGCCTTTATTTTGTAAATGAAATCACAGCAACCGGAAGTCAATTCTTTCTTCCTCATGAACTTCACAAATCTTCCATTTGCACGCTTGTGGTCCATGTATAGTAACTTCATTTTACTGCCATCTAGCCTATCTGTCCCCCAAAACACACAACCCCTTTTCCTGATCTTGTCAAACTTCTTGGCTAATCCAACCTAAATTTGTTTAAGGAACAGGAGCATAGATGTATCAGCACTATTTAAGAGAACCATAGCAGACCATTCAATGGCTGACATAGAAAAAGGGAGGCAAAATTGTGAATTTGTCTCTTACATTAGGTCTATACCTGCCTTTTTACAATATATTGTTCTATATCCATGTGATACGTGTTGTGATTTTTTTTTTTATCCTTCTGGACAACTTGGGCCCTCCATTTTAGAGCAACCATAAAGGCCCTCACAGCTCTTGCTCCTTGCATATATTTTTATTACCTGAAGTCAGTGGATTTGTTGGTGGCAATCTCTACAATACATCATGAGACCAAAGTCCATATGTAGCCATGAACTAAACAAACACCCACTTTGATGCGTCTTTTTTACAGTTGTATTGGTTGGTCTCTGTTCAAACAAATTGCATATGTACCAGCAGCTATAAAAAGCTGTTTAGAAATCCTGAAAGTGCGTGCTTACCTTTGAAACTGTTGCCAAAGAGCGTTAATTCTGCTGAGCACAAAGTCCTGCATGTGTTTCAAGAAAAGATTTTATGCTATAAACCTGTATACTGGACAGGAGTGGTCAAGGTCAAAGCACTGTGACTTGACACAACCAGGTAGGGGGGGGTGAGCTAGACTCTTGCAGTGGGATCATGTGAAAGGTTCACAAAAGACAAAACTGTCTAGCCTTTTTTTAATTGATTCCAACCCCTTTACTGGAATGGAAAATCTGAATTTAGGAGCCGAATGAGAAGAATGTTCCTTCTTTTATTTTTTGTCATTGAGCCAAGTAGGTCCTACTCAGCCATGACTCTTCTAGTTACAGTGTCCACATGGCAAGCAGTAAGTCTGAAGCTTTTCAAGCAAAAGTGGTTTGGGTTTGTTTGTTTGTTTGTTTATTTTTCTACTTTTTATATTCACTCACTCAGCTGGCTCCTGCTGCTGCTTCCTCCAGCTGTTTCTTAAAAAGTGAGGCTCTCTTTGTTGTTTGAATAAGCTTTGAAATTCAAGTTCTGTAAGAATTAGTTTCAATAAGAGTTTGGGCTGAAAATGCGCTGCAGGTGGTCGCAGAACAATCTTATTTCTGTTTTTAACCAATATGTTTTAGTGCATGATGAGAAATTTGTTGAAAAATTTTTCATCTGAAATGTTTTGGAAACAACCAATCAATAAAATTAAGTGTGTCGCTCAACAGGTATTTAATTGGCATTATTTTGATATTCAGTTTATTTGCCTTGTTTTACGCCCTGTTGTATTATATTGCGTGTTTGTTGTACTGATCTGTATCTGTAATGTAGGTGTCGTTTGTGTGGACTGTGTTTACACACACTTGCTGACGCTTCTTGGCCAGGTCATCATTGTAAGTGAGAACTGGCTCCCAAATGATTTTACCTGGTAAAATAAAGGTTAAAAAAAATAAAAAAGTTATTGATTCAAGTCGTTAATTAAAACATGTCAGGCATTCTTGTTTTTTTGATTCTTCAGTGTGAGAATTTGCTGCTCGTGAAAATTTTGATGGAAATTTTTACTTTTTCTGACATTTTGAAGTCCAAATGTTAAAGTGAATTGTCATAGTAATCATTAATAAATAAATACATTAATTAATTGATTGAAAAAAACTAGTAATTAAATAAATATTTTATAACACGAAGTCCCAGTCAAGCTCAATTTATTCAGTCGGCGGCATAAGCTTAATGACAATATTTCAGTGCCAAACTTTTTGTTTAAGGTGTAAATTCATTTGAAAGAGTACACTTCTCCCTTCAAGCAGGTCACACCCTGTCTGGCATGATGTCATATAAACAAACGTGTCAAGGCACAGGCGTTAACATTGTTTACCTACTTGCTTGTTTGTATAGAGTATGTGATTGTTAAGTATGGTTAACTTTACCGAGTCCATAATTATGTTATACTGTTAATACAGACATGTGCTATGTATGAACACAGTTAGCTGTGCTTGTTAAATAGAGAGAAAAAAAGAATTTACATTTCATGGATTAATTCTTTTTTTAGTACACATTAAGGGGCCATGATGATGATGAAATGTGAGACATGAAAAACATACAGTTTTGTTGGTGAGCTGACATATACGCGTAGTGGCGAGCAATATGTGTGCATTTATGGAAGTTAAACAGGTGTGCTATGAGCACACTGCACTGTGATCTGATGACACAATGGGAGCCCTCATTACCTGTGGTTCAATGGGAAGGAAATGCATCCATTCATTGTTCCAACAAGGAACGCAGTATCTGGTTCCTGTGACCAGAAGTCACTGAGGCAGCATGTGTGTTGATGAATTACCTGTCTAACCAGGTTTCACATTGTTTGTCCATTCATAGCTTGAAAATAGAAAAAAAAATTGTATCATGAAAATTTGAAAAAAAAAGCATTGTAAAATGTATAATAATATAACATGTTTTTCAAAATCAGTTTTTTATTATGAGGAAAACACCCCTGATGTTTCAAAAATACTAAACCAACCTGACACAGCCTTCAGTCAACACATGCATGCAGCTTTACACACTACTGAAGCAATACAGTGAATGTGTTTTTGTTTGGTTTTTTTGTCATTCATCTGATTTATTTCAAAGACTTGTTTAATTCATTTTCTGTTTAACATGAACTCTGCTACTTACAGCTTGACCTGGTAAGAGGTTTGCTTTTTTTCCCCCCACAATTCAACTTATTTGAGTTGTAAAGTCACTGGCCCATTAGTGTGTAAATACAAAGCTCTTTGGATTGCTGACTGTAAGTTACAGCAACCGAGTCATTTATTTGTGCGTAGATACTTCCCTGTTGACAGTCTTACACTGTAAGTATCTCTGTAGGGTGTCAAATAAATTTTAATTTAAAGATGTTTTGTTTTAGTAAGTACAAAAAGAAGGTGCGAGTCATTCCTCCATCCTTAAAGGGAGAGAAAGTACTGAGATGCACTTTCTCTCCCTGGATTAACATAAAGGTCGAAACAGAAGAAGCATAGTGCAGCAGCAGCAGAGAGGAGTGGCCACACAGCTCTCATGACAGGTAGCTATGGGGAGGAGCTGAATTACCTGTGCAGAGCTGGCAGTCAGCACACAGTGGACATTACACCTGTTGCACTTCCCAGGCTCTCTCTGTCTGTTTCTCTCTCCCTCCTCCTGTCCTTCTCTCTTCCCCTTCTTTTCCCCTTGACTGGTTTGGAAGCACCAAGCCTCGTCATGGATCCCAATGAGACCGGCGGGAGTGACAAGGAGAAGGAAAAAGAGAAGGAGAAAGTGATAAAGAGGAGGAACAGGCCTGTATTCCTGCGTTACCTGGAGAGGAGAAAGACGGACACTATTGTGGCCGATGACATGGCCAAAGGTGACATCAACCTGGGAACACTGGTGAGAAGGAGTCAGTCTGACAAGACGGAGTACAGCGCTAAACTTAAAGGTACACCAGCTAATGACCTCCCCAGGGGTCAAAACTATGGCAACAATCTATACACACATGAGGTGATAGTCAGTCTCGTAAGTCTTTACATTGCAAACTTGTAGATAGCACACTGGCTAGGGGAACTTTTAGACAAGTATGTGCACTATAGATGGGCTGTAAGGGTGGTATTTATGGCTTGAGGGCAAAAATTCAACACACATGAAATATGCACAGCTCTCATAGCTCTGGATACTAGGCACCTGTTGTGTTACTGTGTGTTGAGCAGGAGATACTCCCATAGGGATGAAGCCACATATGCAAACTGTTCTTGTAACTCAGGCACAGAGGAGTGGTTTCAGAAGTGTTCCACACCAGCAAATAAACAAGACCTATACGTTTGTGAAGTGTGAAGAGGGATTTGCAGATGACTTTTCTTTACAGAGTTTTGTGAAAGTGTCAAGACATGTTAGACACTCCGCATTTGGTTCACAGTGAACGTGCAATATGAAACTTTTTGTAATAAACATTTTGGTTTTAATATCCAGCCGGGCAATAAGATCTTTCTGCTCCTCTGTGCTCTAATAAAAAAAACATAAAAATGGATTTAACTTAGATCTAACAGTCATGTTAGCTCCAGCAAAATGCTATTCTGTATATCAAGAGCTCTGACTTGTTTCTTTACAGGCTTGTAAAAATGTTGCATAGTGCATCTTTCAAGACCAATTTGCTGCATTTGACCCAGAATGTGAGAACTTGTTGGAAAGACGCAGGAGTTGTTGTTGAAAAAAACAAATCGTTAATCCAGCTTTATGTTGCCCCATCACAAATGCTGACATGGCCTTTTTAAAGACACACACATGTCCACATTTCAGGAAAACTGGCCTCACCTGTCAACCAAGTGCTGTCAGTGACTGGGAATGCTGTACTTCAGGCAAAATGACTTACATCATAAAGTCAGCAGGGGGGTTACTATTAAAGATTAGGAAGTATGTTGACTTTCCTGTGCCACTTGTTCCTTTCTTTCCTTTCCTGTGAACAATACACATCATTTGCCAAAAAGACGAGTAGCACTTTCTTTAAAATAGCAAAGTATAGCCTACGTCTCACTTTGGGATGTGCTGATAAGATAGCTTTCAGGCACACACTGACACACACTTGCCTTATCAGCAGCTGCTCTGTTTACTTGAAATAAAGCCACTCTCTACTCCTTTGTACTTTCTGTTTTCTTGGCCAACCTGCATCAGGGCATGCAGGGTTGTCAAAAAATGCTGGATTGTTTTCAGTAAACCAATCTCCTGCCCTGTTTGACTTCAGCCTCACACCTGACAGGCACTATTACATATTTACAGTGGTATTACCATTGCAAATATTGACAGAACGATGACTTCACTGAAAGAGGAAACATGTGAGCTGCTGCTCGACAGTCAGTTCTCATCTGCTTGTTCGACGGGTTGGTCGAGCTATAGCACCATGGCAACATGACATCAATGTGTCTAATTATTTACAGTAACTATACAAAAGTAATGGTGGGAATAATAGTTCTGGCAATGATTTACAAACACAAAACTTACAAAGGGACAAATATTCCATATAAATCACCTACGCAGTAGACAGTAATTTTAATGTAAATTTATGTTGTTTGAGGGCTGAACTGTTATTCACATTGTGTGTGTGTGTGTGTGTGTGCATCTCACCTTTTTGGCATTAACATTCTGTGGATATTTTCAAACAAGACACAATGAATGGTTCTTTCACATTTTCAGGTTTTCTGCAATTTCATAATACTTATTCCAAAATATGTCAACAGTAATTTTAATGAGAAAATCCCACTGTGCATTTTGCTGTGGCAAAGTCTTTCGTGTCATTTTTCTTCATGGCGATACATGATACACTGTGCCTTGTATTCTGTTCGGGGCTGCCTGTCGGATCCTTTTCAATGGGCTGAGCAGTGAAAAGCCTTGTATCCGCTTTCATGGGAACTCCTGTGCCGGCAACCATAACTCACCAAACATACTGCCGGCAAAAAGATAAGTCAGCACAGTTTGAGATTTGCTGCTGGGTCTTCATAGGCTGGAATACGTTTTATCATTTACAACCTTAGGTCAATAGGGAAGAATCTTTTAATCTTTAAACTTTCACATTATTTTCAGTTATTTCTCTTGTTATAACTTTGTACCGTGAAAAGAACATATTGGAGTGGAACGTGTGAAAAGAGCTGAATTCAGAAAAAAAAAAGAGTAGAATCTGCCTCTTAAGATACCTCACCTGGTCTCTTTCTCACGGGTGGAGGCTTCAGTGATCCTGGGGTCTCATTTCACATGTAGAGACGTGACACTTGTGTACCTGCTGATACATGAAAGTGATACTTCTTTTACATAACATTTACTTTAAAATAGTTTTTCAGGTGCTCACGTTTTTTTAAAAAAATTCTCTTAGTAAAACGGTAAAAATATATCAACAGGATTTCATTCCTATGCTTCATTAGACTAATTAAATAGATGCCTTATCTATCTCCTGAAGTATTATCAGGCATTGACAAGTTAATTAATAACTGCTGAAGGGAAAGGCTTATGACTGCACGCTTCAGTCCACTGACATACACTGAGTTTACTGAACATTTTTGCTGAATTCAGAATAAAGCTTTGATTCTTTATTAATCTTACCTGTTACTTTAGCCCTTTTTTAGCATATAGTGATTAGAAAGATGAAAGACCCTTTGTTACACCAGCTTTCCTTTTTTTTACACTGAAGCAAACAACACCAGCATAATGTCCCATAGGTGTGATTTAGGTTCATATTTTAGGCAATATTTCATCAGCAAAAGGGGTGTGACAAGTGTGACATGTACTATAACAGTGTTGGCATCTGTATGGACTTTAACATCTATGTAAGGGCGACACTTTCTAAATATTCACACGGCAGCAACGATCATTTACCGCCCCTGTTATATGGCAGTCATCCTTGTCCTCTCTGTAGGGTACGAGGCCTCCTGACCTTGTTGTTTCCCCAAGTTGCAAACATTTTCAGTTGCTATTCTTCTCCTTTGCACTAGCAGCAAAATAATGCTCGTTGCTATATAAATGCCACGTTAGTAGATCGCATGTGTGACAAGTTGTATGCATGTGTTGGAATAAATGCACAACGTCCCTACCTCGTCAAAGGGGCTCCAGTCTTCAGTCATTCATAGCTAGTGAAAACAAAAGTGGGGTGGAGGATAAAGCACTGACTGTAAGGAAATCACACAAACAAGGTGTAAAAATATTGTCTGTATTGAGATACAATGGAATAACATCAGTACAATTAATTCCAATCAAACACAATATCCCTTCACATTATTTTTTTTTACCTTGTTGACGTTTGACATGCTTAGTTTTTGTGGAAATTTTCTAACAGGTGATGATTCACCTCTGCAAGTGTTTCTTTAATTCCTGTATCTCAGAAAAAAAAGGAAAAATATGAGGTATAATTGTGAGCAGTGTTTTAGGCAGGATGTGATTAGATCTCTGCTGGAGTCACGCACGGATGACCACAGTCTGTACAGTGATCGCATTCATGAGAAAGAACTTCCCACCGTTCAGAAAAATCTGACTCATTCTTGTTTGCTTCAGCAAAAGACAACCACTGACTACTGCTACTTTGGCTCATGGCAACACTGTGGAAATCACAGCATCTTGAACTTGTCACCCCAGTGGCTGGGGGTGACAGGATATAGGAAAAAAATAGGTGTCTATACTCCTGCCCCACCTCTTTAACAGGGCAAAATGTTGCACATTTTTGCCTGTTTTGCCTGTTTTGCTTAAAACAGAGAGATGAGATCTGGTTAAAACCAAAAATTACACCAATATGAGCACATACTGTGCAAATACTGGGTGTAAAAATAAAGGGTGTGACTGGATCAATCATTACCCAGATTGTTAATACGTGTAATGTTTTTTGCAGTTTTCTTTCCCACAAGTTGAACTTCTTACAGTCAAATCTTGTGCATGTTTACCTCTGTGCTTGTGCGTATGTTCATGCATATGTGTGTAAAATTATTAAGCCGCAGCCTGTGTCTATATTCCTGTGTGAATCAGTGCCAGTGTGTGTGTGTCCATGCACATGTAGGTGTGTGTTTATCATAGTGTGCCACTCCCCTCCATGCACACAGGCGCACATACACTCCCAGTCTGAGCAGATGGAATGCCTGAGCACGCCGTAGCATTACATCAGCGGCGCGATTAGTTCCGTAACCTGACACGAGCCCTCGCAGCCTTCTGTTTCCCTCCCTCTACCTCTCTCTCTCTCCATCACTCTCTCTTCCCCCCAGAGAAGGAAGTGGTGTGTAGCGTCGATTAGGCAGCGAGGAAGCATCCCTCTTCCCTGAGCAGACACTCCTGCCTGCCATGCAAAGCACAGAGCAGCCACAGACTGATTAGGCAGCAGAGCAATAAAAAAAAAAGGGTGGTGAGCCTGACTGGCATGCTAAGTGAAGCCTTTAGGCGCCTGAGTCAAAATAATTAGATCACCGTGAAATACGGTGATCTAAATGGCTGCTGGGGCATCAAGCAGATATGTTAGAAGAGATGTAGGTTTTTCCAAGCATGCACAGCCCACAGGGCCAGAGTGTTTACCAGCATTTTAGAAAATATGCCACAGATGGCTTATAACGCTGGCAAAACATACAATTTGGGCAAATTGCAGACTTACAGCAAAATGTGGGTGCACTCACATCATCATCATGAGTTTTCTATGTCCTTGTACACATTGTATATATATACATATTGTATGTATTTGAATGTGGCAGACCCCAGGAAGAATAGGAAAGAAAGAAAGAAAGAAAGAATGAAAGAAAGACAGAAAGAAAGAAATTATCTGTATGACCCATTAAGCTAGGAGCTGTGAAAGTTTGAAAAGCTGATTACATGCCGATTTTATCTCCTTCATTCTAGCCTACCATGTTTTATGTCTGGTAATGTAGTTTCATATTTGTCAGCTGGCTTTTATAACACTCTGGTAATGGAAAGCTGCTTCATGCACCTGCAAACTATGACCAACAGAGACTGTTCTCCATTTTTTTTAACGCCACTCTACAAAGTAGATGACCAATTTGTTTTTGAATGTACTTAAACAGGAGGTCTACATTTCTATAATTAACAGGATAATAACATTGCTTTAGAGTTTCATCGTTTTTGTCCAATATATGAGGATAAAAACTTCAACGAAATGTTTCTGTTGAACACAAACAGAGCACCATACATTTATGTGCATGCGGCAGGCAGGTTAAGAGCTATAAGC
>JAPXVT010000022.1:2180430-2196445 GCA_029823135.1 Acanthurus reversus
ACTACAGATACAGAATCCTTGTTTTGTTTGACTTGAGGGTGAAACCAAATCGGACCACATAACAATGTTATTAAGAAAAAACAGCTTGAAATTTTTACAATTTGGCTGTTTGGGAAATCACCTCCTACAAGAGGATTGTAATTCGTAACACATACCTTCACTTCTGCTCTTTTGAAGGCCTGGAAGGTGCTGGCTGTGTCAGGCTTGGCTTTAAGCTCTGTCTTCTTCACCAGTGTGTCTTTTACAACAGGTGCTGATGATGCGGACGCAGGGGAAGGTTTCTGTGGGGGTTTCTGGGCCTAGTGAACAAACAAATAGTGAATTTTAATTGGATTATAAACTGATTAGCCATGTAAAAACGATATACTGTGATATTTGCTTTCCTTACCATACGTTTCATTTGCCTGGTGCAGCGGGCACAATACCACACAAGCCGTGGATCATTTACTTCTTTGTCTGTCACTTGGGGCTTGTGACAGTCTTGGTGGTACAGATTATGGCACTCCTGGCACTCAACCAACTGGTTTCCCATGGTTACTGTCATTTGTCTTTGGCAAAAAACACAACAGCAGAGTCAGCATGTGAATATGGGAATGCATGCTGGGTTAGTTTTCAAGTCTAATCAAGATGTACCTGCAAACCACACAAGCAAGGCCCATTTCCATGGCAAAGTCATCAGCGTTGGTCTCGTCGTAGTCGTTTATGTTTGGCAGCAGGTCCTTGCTTGTCTGAACGGTAATTGGTGAAGAGCGATTTTCCTGTTTCTCCAAACGGGGCTTTTTTGGAGGGTCCAACTCAACCAAGTCCACCCTGACCTGTTTTTCAGTTGGGACAATGCATGTTGACTTCAGGGCCATAAATAACAACATAGTCAAGCTGAAGCTACCTAATTCATAATTTTACTGTGGTACAATAATTTACACACATGCTTCTTGGATTTTTTGACAGAGTCTGAACTTTAACTGCTTCATCATGTATGTATCTAACATGGCCTGTATGGATCTACATGGCAGGTCCTGTCTGGAAATGCAGCTGTGCAATACAGTGCTGTAAGTCCAAAAGTAACTAAATGACAAAATCCACATCTTCCCTCCAGTTGTCTTGAATGACCTTCTAAAATTATGAAACACAGATATTTGCATGTAGTTTAACATTTTATTGTGACTTCTCAATTTACTTGTACTACTCATAAAGGAACAGATGTTAGTAAAAGATATTAAAGAAGTCAAGGTACCCTCATAGACACTGATATTTTCTCACATGGTTTTGATTTAATTTTTTCTAAGAGGATGTGTTGGATACCCGGTGAACCTTTAAATTAAAGATTGTATCAAATATTGTCAGAATTTAGCTTTAAGATTATCTTGAGCAAGAGAAAAAATCATTCTGATTAATATATAAAGAAAAAAATGTATCCTCTACCTTCTCAGATGGTCTTTTCTCTCCCTCTTTCTTGCTCTTTTCTGAGCTGGATTTGCTACTGCCACTGCTGCTGCTGCTGGAGGATGAGGAACTTGAGGAAGATTTTGAGTCCTGTTTACTTAAGCTCAGTTTGGATACAGACCCCTTGGACACCTCTATATCCTGAAAATAGACAACAATGATGCAGAATCCTTAGTGTTTGGATGTATAAATTACAAACCAATGAAACAGAGAAAGAACTGAACAAGGAATAGCTTACTTTCTGTAATGAACGGTAAGATGAGTCACTGCCTCTAGCAAGGGACTCATCCAGAAGAGCTTTTAGCTTCTCAGCTGAGTCTTTACTCTTGGAGTGCAGGTAACTCAATCCCTTTAGGAAGATGGGATCTAACTCCAGACTGACAGGTCCAGCCATGGTTTTAACTGGGAATCCAAAAACATCAGCATCAGTTACAATTTTGTAAAGAAATAACTATTACTGCTGTTTTAAGTCAAGAAAATAAAAACATGAATGTGTTTTTGAAATATGAAAAACAAAAGCTGTTACTATCTTGTTAGATTATCAGTATAAAACTGGAAAGACACTTAGCTTGGCAGAGAACTTCAGGGTGAAATACAGAGATCAATAAAAATTTCATATGAATAATATTTTAACAAAAAAAAAAAATCTGTGACTTAAATCTTTTGTCTTTGCTTCAGATAACACGGGGTAAACATTTACAGTCTCTTTCCTGGAATAACTTGGAAGTTTAATATATATTTTACTGGATTCATTTTCTAATTTACCTGGGCTGTCTACATAAAGTTTAAAAAACAGAACAAAAAAAGTCTTTCCTCCAGATTAAGGATTACGCTTTCAATATTTTTTGTTGACTTTGTTTTGTTTGGTTTTATTTCAGTGCAACCAAGTCTCCCCTAATTTGTCTCACATGTAAGTGCTGTTTTATATCTAAGAAATTTGCATTGATTACAATAAACCGCATGTATTACTAATTAGTAACGTTAGATGAGATGTTCGGGTCTGCTACAAACTGGGTCCGAGGAGAGGAGGTCAAAAAGATAAAATCAGGCTAAACAAGAAAGAAGACACTTTAAGTCAGCCATAACTAATGTTGAAACCTTAACCTAGATGACCCAAATCTTAAAGCTATGTACTCCACTATATTTTCTCACTGACGTATGTTGGGTTTTGATTTTTTCGTAGACAGGACGTTCAAACTTAATCAGCGCCTCTGGTTGAATCCTAAATGTCCGTATTCCGTTCAAAATAAATATTGACGCTAACAGTGCATTAATTTTGGTTGCTGTGTAATGTTATCAGTCCGGACCAGAAACGCAAAGCACTGTGATAGCGGCACAGCTCTGTAAAGTTACCGTGTCGGTCAGCAGTCAGTTAAAAAACCCCGTTCATAGACGATAATTTTTAGTTGTCTTACGTTACCTCACTCTCTGTTTCTGGTAAAATCCTGCCTTATAACCCGGTATTTTAGTTTAACGAGCAACCAACGGTTGAGCAACACTTCCTACAAAAGAAGCAGACAGCCGGGGCGGACAGTTTCCCTTCGTCTTGAAACCTACGCAACACTTAAATATGTCCGGAATACAGACACCCGGAACCCTATATTTTTTAAATAAAAAAATAGAATGTATGACTACACGACTTTGCACTCTACATTTAACTCTGATTATAAACATTCTGTATACTTCTTAAACGTACTAAAAAGGTCACGCTTTTTAATATGTTTTTTCATCAGCATCTATAAAGTTAGTAAGTTTGGGCAGCATACAGCAGGTGGCGCTGTGGAGCTACTGTGGCTTCAGCACAAGGAAAGAAGAAAGAACACTTTGCTAGGAAGCGTGTACCATAACAACGTGGTTTTACTGGTATTGCCACTGTGTATGTCTTCATTACTAAACCTAATGTAAGTAATTTAACAGTGTCATTTATACATCCGATCGGAAATTGTGTTCCTGCTTGCACTTTGTTGCTTTGACATTATTGAAGACATCTGAGCACATTTCCAAAGCTAATTACTCATTATTAATTCCTTGTGTTTTCACTCCACAGTGTAATTTACTATGACGCACACAGAGGTCAAGCATCCCCCCTCCCTCTATCTAGAAGTATGTTTACAAAATGAGGAGCCGCGTCTTCCTCTGCACACCTCCATCGCCCTGTTTCTCCTGTCCTACTGCGAGTGCAAGTCTTTCAAAGTTTTTTTGGTGCTCAACAAACCTGCCAGCTCCCAGTCCCTGAGGAGTCAGCTACCAGACTCTCTCGATGTGTCTGACAGTCATTTGGAGGATCTGCCCCAGTTGGTGAGAGGCTGCCGTCTCCCTGCTGTCCTGGATGAGACTGGGAGGCTCTGCAGGGCAGGGCTGGCGGTGGTCCTGAGGCACATCATCAACAAGACCTTGGAGGCTGACCCTTCTAGAAAAGATGTACTGGCACTGCTGGGATTCAAGAAGACCTGTCTGAAGGCCTGTGCTGAGGTTAGTGGCAAGTGGGAGCACATTATCAAAGCAAGAATAAGTCAAAAACATAGCAGGGTGCTTGGAGAGGGCAGCAACACTTGCAGTATTGAGAGCTAACTTATTTGAATATATGCGTGTTGGTATTTATCAGAGTCACAGAAGTTTTGCCCCTTTAACTCAGCATCATTTACTTAATGATTGCTAACTGTGTACAGATTTACTAGGGAACCAGTATCACTGCTAGGAGTGCAGACACAGATTGTTACATACTGATTTGCAATCAATGTAAACCTTTTTCTCTTGCATGTTTCACAGCCTCAGTGTCACTCTGCCTGAGATGTGATAGAATACTATGCATAAAGCACCAGTCAGTCAAAATTTCAGGAAGAACAAATTGAGTTGAATAAATATTTGGAAAGGAACAGCAGTTTGCTGTAAATTGCGATAGTGTTCAACCTGTACACTGTCAAGTTAAATTCTGATTAATTGCTTGTAAAATCTAGTCTTTTGTGCTCAGCATGTCATCTGCACATGCAAACATGCAAAATGTATCCGTGGGCAAGTAATACAAGCAATACAATTCAGCAGTTATGGAGGATAAACTTCCCAATAATTAATAAATTAACCCTTAGGTTTCAGAGGAGCAGATCTGTCAAGAAAAGTCTGTTTTCTGGCTGATGAAATTTCAAGCTCTCAGTGGATTAGCTGCTCTTCTTTCACACACTCTGGCAAAGTTTCCAGTCCAGGGTCAAAGAAATTTTTTTTAAGTCACAGCATACTAATTAGAGTTTGTTCACAGTGTCAGCAGGGTTACAGTCAGACAAAAATCAATACAACATAGCACAAAAATGAATAGTTAACCACCGTCTTTTCCGACTGTGCTGTATTTGACCTCCGATATCTTTTCTTTCCTCACTCTCAGGTGAGCAAGTGGACCAGGCTGTGTGAAATTGGCATCCCGTCTGCTGTTGAAGAACACATCAAAAACCCAACAAATCAATATCAGCAGCTGCCCCTCTCCATCCTCACCTTAGAACGAAGGCTAGCGGAGCCTGTCAAAGTCCACAATGATGACAAAATAAGGAGACAGAAACTCCAAGAGCAGAGACTGAATGAAAAGAACGAGTCCACCGAAGGCCAAGGGAACCCAGACGCTGAGGCCGAACCTGGACAGACGCCTCGGGTCTGTGATGGACTCGAGCTCAGGGCGGCTCTGGCCAAGCTGTCTGTGGATTCAGTTCCAGCTTTGACCACCAGGGAGAGCTCCGAGATCAGAAAAGTGAGGACCACAGACCTGCCACCTTTGGAGCATGTGTTTGCCGAGGGACTGTACTTCACTCTGACTGATGTGGTGCTGCTGCCATGCATCTATCAGTACTTGGTAAGGGCCTTGGAGTTGATTTATGTTTTCGAGTGTTGTCAGTAATGAACTCTTGTGGAAAAGGACTCTGCTCTTATTGCTGCCTTGAGTTATCACCTAATTTAAATCCATGAATACACATCAGTGCTCGTGTAGTTTAGCATCAGTACCAATATTCACTGTATAATGCATTGACACGTTGTGAGCTTTCCAAGATTTACTGTAAACAAAACACCCATTATTGTGCTGATGAAATCAAGCGTAGCCATGCATGGCTTTGTTTCTCAACATAAACAATAGCACACATCATTTAAGCCCGATGTCACCTTACATAGTTGGTGCCATTCAGGCTAACCCCGTACACACACATTTTGCCTGTATTTGCTGTTTTTTTTTTTTAATGTCTTTACTATGATAACCCGTCAAATTATGCAAGACTTATGGTTTTGACACTGTGGTCAGGGTGAGCAGGCGGTACACCCAGCTCCTTTCAGATCCACCCAGGCAGAAACTTGAGTTAAGTAGACTCTCTGCGTCAGACTTGGCACAGGTTTTTCGCTCTCAAAGGTGGTCTGGAGCCACCTGGCAAAGAGTGATAACAGTGTATGGGAGGGTTTCTATTCAAATGCAGCAGGTTGAAATGCATTTTAATGGCTTTACTTGGGAACCTTTTTTTTTTTTCCTCCTCTCTGCTACAGATCAAGAATCAGTGGGTTGTTATGTTGACCTGAAAACTCATAACTTCAAAAAAAACAAAACAAAAAAAACATCTGCGAGACTTCAAAAGCTCATGAACATTTCCTGAATATTCATGGCCTGTAATGGTTGCATATTTTACAAGTACAGTCGGATGCAGCAATTAAAGTTTCCACCGTGGAGACTTACGAGTACCACAGCTGTTTAGTTCAATAGTATATTGTTATTGATCAGGAATGCTGCACTGTCAGGCAGTGAAGTGGGTCTCAACCTCCATTTCACCCTTCAGCCGTCTCCAACTATCCTCGACTGTGGGAATGAACTGCAGCTCTCACAATGAGGCTTTTAGTAGTCAGCTGTGCTCCACTGGTTTCCAGTTTCACACTCAGCCTAGCGTGTCTCCTCTCAACGGCCATCACTGTCCGCTACACATGCCGCTGCGACGAATCCCTTCCACTCCTCCCACTTGACGTGCAGCACAGTGCCCTCTTCTCTCCCCGTGTCTGTGTCCCCCTCTCTCTTTCTTCTGTATTGCACACACAGTCACACACAGTGACAGCTTCGCTGATCATGTCTCTGTTGGTGTCTTTACCCTTCCCACCTGCCACGATGTTTTGATGTTTTTCCGTGCCAGCACCCCCCCATGTCAGTCTTTTCACCAGTACAATGAGTGAATTCTGGTGGAAGCTGACATTTCTCCCCAGTGAAGATGACAAACCAGAAGAGTCACTTAATCAATACCTTTTTTTTTTTCATGTTGTCTTTTATTCTTTTTGTCGTCTTTGATAGTGCTCCCTCCAAAGCCACGCTGCGAGCGCTCTACATCACCTCCCCTACCTGCTGCGTTGGTACAGCCGTGTTCAGGAGGTACCCGGGGTCCGTCAGGCAGCCGAAGCCTGCGGGATGACTCTTACCACCCCCCAAGTTCCCACATCCTTCCTTCCAGGACTGCCAGCAGAGGACAACCTCACTAGCCCATTGGAGCAAGAAGAAGGCCAGGAGATGACCTCACAGCCTCCCTTTGTCGGTGGCCCCAGACCCACAATGACTAAACTTAAAGTAAATTATTACATTTTCTCACTTGTTTTTCATCATGCCTTACCTCTCTTTGGTCTCCAAACATATTTGCTTTCTCACAAACACACACACACAAACACACACAGACTGTAATTTTGTGGAGCTTTCTCCCAATGTCTCTTCACAGCACAGATAGAGGGTTTTTTTCAGTCTCCAAGTGGTTATTAAATATTATCCCTGTAATTTTATGCGCACATTTTTAGCTGATTGTGCCTTCAAGAGTGTAGTCCTACGTTAATGTTTTGGCTTCTGGGAGACTTCGTTGAAATTTTCCTCTTTCTCCCAGTGGTTAAACGTTAAGTGCTTTCAGTCACATTTTAAGCGGGCTGTTATGAGGTTTTAGCAGGCTCCTCTGCTTACAAGATTTTCTTTTGTATGACAAAACATTAATCAGTCAAGACAGACTCTTATGTGACCTTACTTTTAAGAAAAACAGAACCTGTGTCTGTGTGAATAACATTTCATGGCCCTCGGTGCATTATAAAATTCACTTTATAGTACTCTCAGTGGCCCCTATTGCCATTTGAAATCGTGCAGACAATGCACATTGAGCTTATTCTTATTCCAAGTGCAATGAAAACAATGACTGCAGTCCAAAACAAAAGTTTTATAGCCAGACTAAGCTGTTTATAGTAATGGCTGAGAATCTTAGTACAAAGAGACAAGATGCCACACAATACAAACATAATGTATCCACGCTCTTAAAATGCAGTTCCCATAGGATGCCTTTGGAAGACTCACACACCGTCTCACACATTTATAGCTTTCTTAGCTGTACAGCACACCAAATATTGCACATTTGGATTAGCTTTGTAGCAGGAGATAAGCAGACACAGCTGTGGAAAAAGGAGACAGTCTCCTCAGCCCTGACTAACCTCTCAGTACTGAGCCTTGAGACTGTTTTCTTGACCTTGTTGCTCCGCTCTCAGCAAAGATATTCCTGTGACTTCCTGCCTGCTAAGTGTCCGTAACAATGTCACTTCTAGTGATGGGTAAAGAGGAAAGGGAAAAAGCAGCGATAAACGGTTTGGAGAGTTTGGATGAGGCCGACTGAGATGGTCAGGGTGGGATGTGCCTTCGATTTGGTGTGTTGCTGAATAAAATTCTGTTAGGCACAGATGTGCTCAAATGACAGTTTTCATGGCAGGTTTAAATCAGACATTAAAACTGAGAAGAATGTGTATGTGTGTATATATATGTGTGTGTGTGTGTGCACGTGTGTGTGCGTGCTCACACACAGCCGCACACACAATGGCCAACATTCTCTCTTTGCCTGGAGGGATTACAGGGATGGCTGCATGTCGCCACCATCATGTCTGCACTGCAGCTGTTGTGTTGTCTTGGCCAAGGTAATTGTGTGTGTGGGTATGTGGGTGCGCATATGTCCTCATGTATGACTGTGTGCGTTTTAAGGCAAGTGCATAGAAACAGAGCTCTGCCGCGTGACACAGTGACGTGCGATCCTTCACTGCTGCTAACCAGAGGCACCGGGCTCATCCTGCTGCACAATACACAATATAAATTGCTCATAAACTCTTCCTCTGTCTCACTTCAGTTAACACACACTGATGCATGCCTGTCAAACGGCCTGTGCAATGAGCTGTAGAGGCGCAACCCATGATCCAAAAGTAAACAGAAGGGTGGCCCTGCCTCACAGATTCGAGACCCTGATTCTAGCTGCTGTCACTTACAATTTGATTGGCAGGTCTTGATGTGTAAATGCTAACATTTTACAAAAATTCAGTGGACAAAAGCAGTGAAATATCAGGGTGATCCAGAAACGGAGAATTAGTGAGTTGACAGCATCAGCCGAATCAAAATCCAGGAAAACCATGGATTTTGTGTTGAAAGAATGGGGCTTGCAGGAAAGCCGGCGTTCTAAAAACTGGAATTTCTGAAAGTCTGTGTCTGTCTCTGTGGAAACCTGTGTGCTGAAATTAACCAGCTTTATGGCATTTTACTCACCCACTACATTAAACATTAATCTTTGCCCATTTAAGACACAACTCTACCCCTCTTGAGGACAGGACTTGTGCATTGTGATGCTTGTGCTTTACATCATTTTGTGCTACAGTGTTGCTGCTTGTCCTTTAGTACAGGTCTATGTTTCAGCTCTTGGCTTGCCACAGTGTAAGTGAGGCATGCATTGTTGAAGAAATCCACTGTATCTTTGTTAAGTCTCCTCTACTGGCTTGCCAGTATTTCTAACCAAACAGCAGCATTGCTTCTACATTACTGTTGTGGCTAATTAAAGGGATAGTTCACCCAAAAATGAAAATCCAGTCATTATCTACTCACTCTCGTACAGATGGCAGGTCGGGTAAATTTATTTTAGTCCTCAAAACACTGCTGTAGTTTCACAGGAAAAAGGCCTTCTAGTAATTTCCAGAAAACTAAAGCAAATGGTGACAAATTTTCATTAAAAAAACCAAACACACACGCACACGCACACACACACACACACACACACACACACACATAATTTAATCATGAAATGCCTCTATACTTCTTGTCCGGTTATCCAAGTGTCCTGAAGCCTCGGCATGCCAAGTTCTTTTTTTTTTCAAAACATCACTGACATTGTGTTTTTAGACTCACTGTTCGCTGTAGCCTGAGATGGGAGCTGTGTTCATGTGTGCACAAGCACTGTCTAAAGCTCGAGCGGCTGCCATACATCAGCTGGATAACAGAAAAAAGGCTGAAAATGTTATCTCAGGTTAGAGAATGGCACTTGTTGATTGCTGCTAACTCTAGCAGATCTCTCTCTGTTGTGTGTAAGAGAAGCTTCCGGGTAGCATGTAAACAAAGGTCTGCAGATACTGTGAGCTCTTGTTGGTCTCGTCTCATGAGCCTCAGACGGTTTGTATGTTGTTGGGTGTCTGTTGTGTTTTGATAACCTTAGCATGATCATTTTATGTCTTCAGAGGGTGCGGGTCTTTGCTCTAAAGATGGCCTTTTGCGTTTTTTGCAACTTTCGTGGCTACAGGAGGTTCTCCACGTGCTTGGAAGGGTGGATGGGGTTAACTTCACTGTTAGATGACACTAAATCCTACACAATAGCAGGGTCCCATTTCTAAAAAATGAATGACATGGTACAGATTGGTATATGGATTCATTTGCTCTTTGATACCCGTCCAACATTTAAGGCAGTACAGGAGGAACAACCCTATTGACAATAATTTGTCAATACCATCATATCTTTGTAATACTGTCTTGTTTAGTAGAGGAAATTGTTGTTTCTTTAACAAATAGATGTTTGTTTTATCATGGAATTGTGTATTCGCCACAACATACTGCTGTAAATAGATATTCCCAAAATAGATTTTTTTCATTAATGTGTTTTCAACAGTAACTTATCTACACTGGTGTCCTGCCTTTTTAAGCTCCATATAAATATGAAACTCTACAAAGAGTGTGATGGAAAAGGAAGAGTGCTTTCCCTTGTGCACCTCAGTTTTCTATACTTTTTAGTATTTCTCTGAAATGTGTTCGATAAGCCGGAGTCCTTAATGGCAGTCAATTTGTTTATTGAAGACTGTAGTCAGTGCACTAGTAGTAATCTTCCCAAAGTTACATCGTAGCTGCAGATCAGTGATAGCAAGGCAACAAAGCGCTTGTGGAAGAACATTTCTCTTTAAATCACTTCTTAACAATAATCTGGACTACAGAATCTTAAGGCTGTAGAGGGGTTTCCATGGTAATATGTGTGTGTGTTTGTGGGTAATTGTTTTGTGTGTCTCCCCTAGGAAAATGGCATTGAGGCAGTCTTCGCTCCTCATCCTTGCCCAGCCTGGACCCTCCCATGGGACAGCTTACCAGAAGCCATCAACCCCACTGAAGGTAAAGTCAAATCTCTGCCTTGTGGCACTTTTCTCTGCCTTCTCCATTTTCCTTCTGCCCTTTTGCCCTTGCACTTTTTTCTGTGCTCTCTTGGCTGACTTTGTTTTTCTTGTTTTTGAATCTTTATAGCTTTGCTTCATAGTCACCTCTTCCTATCCTCATCAAATTTCCTGCTCTACCTCATCACTTTACCCATATGACGCTACATTACTCCCGTCTCCCTTTTTCTTTCACCTTATTACTCTGCCAAAGTAAAAACATACTGTTAATAGTGTGTATGGGGCAAGGATGAGGAATGTGCATAAATGTTTGCTTAAAAAACCTTCCCGTGCTGCTGTGGCCTGGTGGTTTTCAGTGGCACCTTGCCGCCCCCTGAATGAAAAACAATAGCCACTGACCCGTTGCAGAGCTTTTTATGCAGTCTCAGCTGCAAGTGCTCCCCCATGAGGCCCCCTAATGAATTTTAAAGTGCTCATCTCGATGTGTTATCCTCCTTATGTTGTGAGATGAAAGTGTAAAAAAGGTGTGTGACGGAAACAGACTCAAACGGCACAAACACACAAAAACGTGCACACACTGATGGTGCACACAGCCAATGTGCAGCAGTGAACTTGTGCTTATGCCTTAGTGGATACTGATAGCAGTGAGAGGTGTTTCTTACAGGCAGTGGAAGGGTTGTTGAGTGTTGCCTCTGGTGGCACTGGTGGAGCAGAGACAAGAAATCTCTGTTTCTTTGTCTCCCTTTCTCTTTCCTTCATTGTTTCTTTCAGTGAGATGTTTTTGTTTGTAGGTGCAATAAGAGGTGAACGTGTGTGTAGGAGCAGCTGTGATCTCTCAGTTCTGTTGTTCTAAAAAAATGGAGGGTGTTTACAAAGACACTCATATATACGTAATATGAATGTGCAGATATTCTTTTTTTCTCTTCATCATTGCATTTTGCATTAATTTCCTGCTTCCTTTCATTTTTACTTATGTGACTCATTCCCTCACTTCTCAGAGAACACAGGGAAATGAAACTAGAGAAAGAATTTATAATTAAGATTTGTGAAGTACCTTAAGTTCAGTTTTCTCCCTCTTTATTTTTTGTGTTTGGACAGACCTAGCTTACACTTCATTACTCCCTGCACTGCAGTATCCCAGTAGTATCCAAATTTCCATTACAGTATGTCTTTGAATCCAAACAAGAACACAGCCAAACTGTATGAGAGCTGAAAGTATATTTATTTTAGTACTTTTCCATGTTTGCAAAGTGCTTAACAAAACAACAACACAGAAAGAAACAAAACAAAATAAACCATGATGACACATGACATAGCTACTGGTTCCTTTGCTCACTGAAATTTGGAGGTTCATCTCTTACTTATTTTTGCTTTGGATCTTTGTGACAAAATGTGTTAATGATTGTTTTATAGTTCGAGCTGCAATGATTTGTTGATTAAAACGACAGTTCACATCAAAATCAAAAACACACAGTCCTCCTCTCACCTTTATTGCAATGGATAGACTATTGAAAATCTGTAATAAAGGAAAATTACAGTAACTCCCATAAAAAATGTCCACAGTAAAACTTACCATCAGAGATATACTCAAGTACATTTAAGAAAAAGTACCTAGTTAATAAATTCATTATAACAATTTGAATTTAAAAGCATGACACAGCGCTGTCGGTGTAAATACGTTAGCAAAAATGTCCTCATCATATCATCAACGATTATCGTTATGTATGAAAAAATTAACATAGCTAATGTCCGCTAGCTAACTACATATTCACCTACTGAAAGTGCAGCTTGTTTCAGTTGCTTGTGGTGTTGAGATGAGGCGTTTTTAAAAGTGAAGAACCCAGTTTTTCCTGGAGGCACCTCAGTCAGTGTGCCTTGTAATTGTTGTCTTTGGACAACAATTGTGACATGAAGTTTCCTCTTTTTTACCTTTAATTATTCAGGGGGGTTTCCACTGAGAATGAGCTCTCTTTTTTAGGGATGTTACACACAGTTACGAATTCTTACCTGGCAGCTGCCCAGTACAACTACAGTCGAAACTGTAGCCAATGAGCAGCTCCACTGGAGCAGCTGGGGTTTGGGGCCTTGCTCAGAGCAGGATGGAATACGAGTGGTATTCACCACCCAGGTTAATCCTGCTGGTGGTGGGTTCAAACTGGCAACCTTCCGGTCACATGCTTGCTTCTCTAACCATTAGGCCACGGCTTGTTCTGTCTTTTGCTCGTCATCACCTATTATCTGCTCTTTTCCCACATTCAGCCCTCGCATTTAGGGCATACAAGTGGTAAAAATATACTCCAGTAAGAGTAGAAGTACATCTTAAGAAAAAAAAAAACGTAAACACCTTAAAAACTACTTTTTTACTCATGTTCGTTACTTGTAGGTAGATACTACCCATCCCTCTTTATGCATCCATGTCTGCCTTCTCTCTGATGTAAAAATCTGGACTGCACTCGCTTGTGGTGCTAAAGCACCACAAAACTATGTTTGAGAAACACAACAGCAGAGATCTTGCCTGGGTAATCAAGATAACCTACAGACAAAGTTGTGAGCAGTTAATATAGAAAACTGCTCTTATTATAACCTGATAGTTGCGATTCCATTTTTACACATTTTGCTGGCATAGAGTCCTCACAGTGAAAAAACCTGATGCACTGTATAAGTTGTAATTTCTAGAGCCATTTGTAGCCTATTAACGAACAACTTAAGCATCTGTTTCTATCCCAAAAACCCACTGACATCTAAACTGAAGAGCCCTTCATGGTGTGGGCAGTGTATCTATTCTGAGAGAGAGAACCATGGAGAGAGACTAAATTTTATCTGTCCCACTTTTAACGGCACTCTGCATGATAAATGGCACTGTTGATATCTCCTCCTGCAGTAGTGGGATGGTGGGTAGGTAGCCCCTGCGTTTCACTGCTTTGTAATTAAAGAGGAGCAGAGACGAAAGGCAGACAATTTGTCCTGAGCCCTGAGTGCGTGGGCTTTTCCATTTATCTGATCCTACAGTATACACAAATGACTGCACGCATCCCTACACATACAGTACAAAAGGAAAAATTGCTGCATTTTACCATTACATATGCATAAATATTCCATACCTGCAGAAGTAATATAACAAATGCAAGGCTAAGTTGTCTTATGTAAATGTTTAGGGTTATCATTTTCTCGTAGGTGCATAAAAAGTTCAGCTTGCAAGCATTTGGATGGTTGTGTTTCAGCTCTGCACTTCAAAACATCACATTTAAAATGACACAATGACTATGAGATTAAATTGCAGACTTTCAGCTTTACTTTGAGTGTTCACATATGCATTCAGTGAACCGTGTACAGAGTGTAGCCCTTTAGCGATTCCCCCAAAGGATAAAAAAAGAAACTATGATTTGCACAGCCAATGTGACTGTGAACTCCTCCAAATAACCTTTAAGTTGAAAGTAAGCATCCAATTAGCCAGCATAGAATCAGAGTATAATGACCAGGGCCACTGAGAGTCGGGGTACACCAGGACAGTTGTCACAGGCCTGGGTCAAGGGGGGGCCCAAGTGGGCCCTCTAACCTTTAAATAATCCGCCTGAATAGCAAGTCAAAATAGGTATTCGTAAAAACTTCAAATATTATTTTAGAGTCATATTGAAGCATTTTATTTTATATTCTTAATTTTTCTTGACATTTTAGCTTACCTCCCTGTATTCGAAAAATGGTTTGGTCCTGGTTGGTACTGCTCTGACGGAGCCTGGAGTTTTTCCAGGTAGAAGGCTGGATCACTCCAAACAATTTAAAGTTACTGCACAAATCTGAACAGTGTGTGTGACCATTTGGAAGGAGAGAAACACAGTACAGTTGTTAACACAAAATCCTTAACGATCCTGTCAGAGTATTGGGAGGTTTAAATAAATCATGAAGTTTATCTGACACTCCCCGAGGATAATGCGCCATGATGAGGCTTGGCTGATCACCTAGTCTTGGGCACTGGTAAGATAAAGGGGGCTTGATAACAACTCCACTGTGCATATCTTGCAGATCTGTAGTACATATCTACTTCTATAGAGTAGGTGCAAATAATCACACACCATGCAGAAATGATGCCTTATTTATATATTGCTCTAGTCTATTAACCCAACTAACTAGCATTCCATGGTAACAAGTCCTGCACTCTGACACTAAGGTATGCACAATTTCAAAAGGAACAAAGGGACGTCTGTTAGTTGGACTTGTCAAGGTTTTTGCCCACCTTGTGTTGAAGGTTGCTTTGCTCTGTGTGGTGAAGGCTGCCTGCAGACAAGTAAACAGCAATGTGAATACAGGGGCCATTGTATAGAGCAGCCAACGTCTTGTCTGCAGCGCTTCACTTAATAGAGAGGGGAAGGGAGGGAGTGAACAAAGCGGGTTAGAATGATGGAGTGTGTGACAGTGTGAGATTGAGATATGGGAGACAGCATGAGGAGAGACAAGGGTTATCAGGAGAAAACAAGACAGGGGAAAGGGGGGAGTGCGAGACAATCGGGTATAAAAAAGGGGTTGGTTGTGGAAGTTGTCATGCCTCAGACATCCTGCTATTAGGTCCTCCAGGGTTGTTTTGGTACAAGGAGGTGAGATGAGTTCCCTTGTCTTTGTCTTAGGTTACAGCAGTATGACAGAAGTTGAACTGCTGGAGTGAAAACCGGCTCCGTTTCTCTCTGTCTGCCTGCTTCGACTAAAGCAGAGGTGTGATACAGATCTCACAAACTCCACACCTGACTGGTGTGGCTTTTTCATCTTTGTGTGCAATGTGGCAG
Organism: Acanthurus reversus; assembly: GCA_029823135.1. NCBI lineage: Eukaryota > Metazoa > Chordata > Actinopteri > Acanthuriformes > Acanthuridae > Acanthurus > Acanthurus reversus. Next base: position 2,196,075 of record JAPXVT010000022.1, read on the forward strand.
AAGTAGAATAAAATAACTTAACCATGCACAGTACCTTGTGGCTATTTTTAGATATTGTGACCCCATTGTGTGTTGAAGGCTCTCCTGGTTGACCTGAGCTGGCAGTTGGTTGACACTAGGTCATCAGCTGATGAAGCTCACCTTGGCCCTCATGCTAGAAAAGGCTTACCTTAGTTTGAATAAATTACTCTTGTTTATGAGTAATCTCGTGCATCTACTTGGTTCTTTCCCTGAGTCATTTTAGTCAATATGTTCTCACAGATGTTACCTTAGTCATCATGCAACACCCCTAAATAAAATCCTTATTTAAGCTAGCCACCCAAAGGTGGTTTCGGGACGTTGCCGTGCCTGACCAAGAAATAGTACAGCAC
>JAPXVT010000022.1:2311624-2325000 GCA_029823135.1 Acanthurus reversus
TTTTACTTTTTTTGAACAGAATAAAAAAAAAACGTTTTGTATTATTGTTTGTAAAAATAAATCAGAAAAAAATCTGAATTTTAAAAAGTCGATCACAATGAATTTTAAATGGCACAAGTTCTCCTTTATCATAGAGAACATGTGGTGATTGTTCCTCAGTGCTAGTGCCTTGGTGTTCACATTACTGCTGTTCACCAGGTCATCCTGAAGGGGGAGCGTGGGCGAGGCAGGAACGGCGAGATGGCCGTAGACGACATCACCCTGAGGAAAGGCTCCTGCACGGAGGAGCACAATCTGAGGAGACTCTGACCAGCAGGACAGAGAAAGGCAGAAAGAAACCAAGAGGGAAAAATCATCTCAAAGAGAACTTACTCTGTGTGAAAACCCCTCGCTCTGCCAAGGCTCTTGCTGACTTACCCACCACCACCACCGCCGCGACCGACCCTGCCCCTCCCAGCCATCCTTCAAAGGATATCCGAAGAAATTGTGCATCTGCAGAACAGTGGGTTTCTCTTTCTGGACTATCCATGGATAAAAAGACTGAATGGAATGTCACGGGCAGATCCCAGCAGTACATCCCCATCTTTTCAGCCCCCCCCTCACTCCATCACCTTGTTACCCTGGAACCTGCACGTAAAGTCCTAACCATGGAAATGTCCACCAACTCATGACAGCCCTGCTACCCAGCCACACTGCTGAGAGGGCCCACATTCACTTCATTTCTTTCTGGAAAGAGGATTGCTCCCTCACTTATGAGTCACTTTTACTTTGCTTTTGATCCTTAAACCACAAGCCATTACTTTTTATTTGCTCGATGTTAAAACATGTGGTCACAGGTGCTTTTTGTGACTGCTTTGATCAGCAAAATGTCAGAGGCCGTATACATTTATTTGAGGGTTGGGGATTAAAAAAATATATAAGATAAATACAAAATACATACAAAATGTGTTTATCATAATTTCTTCTTGATCCAGATCACTTCAAATCTGATATAGAACCAAAGTATAAAGGAGAGTGTATAAAAGAGAGTCAGATTAGCACTGCTTTTGTTGGTCCAATTTGAGTTCTGTACCACAGTTTTGACTGAAACCCATGCAGCTTTTTTCTTTCTTTGTCTCAGTATTTCAAAGATCTGTTTGGTAGAGGAGGGCTTTAAAAATTTAGCACCTTCTCTACTCTGATCTTTAATTGAAGCCTGAAAAAGTTGTTGAAACACTCTTTTTTTCAGAAACTTGAAATGTATCAAACAGAATCTCTGTATGATTTTTGACACTTGCAAAGTAACAGTTACTTTCTATTATATAGTTTGTGCTTTGTTATATTAAGTGCAGTTTGTTATAAAGACGATACCAACAACTTTTTAGGCTTTCAAAGATTGTATTATTGTAAATGTAGTTGTGTGTACATACTCTAAGATATACAAGCCCATTTGTTGTGTGGTTTATATGTTATGTAATTTCATACATGAATATTAATTGGATTTCAAAATGGTTGGTATTTCAACTTTTAAAGAAAGAACATGTATAGAGATGGAGACCTTGTGAACTGCAAGGCTGTGTTTTAAGTGCACAAAAGTGTATGTTCATGTGTTATGGTACAATGCTCTGTCTGTAACTTGCAAAGCACATAGTTGCATATTGTATGCTGTGATAATGAAGGGCAGCGGCTGGAATTTTAAGGTGTTCTGTACGTATTCGCCAAATTCAGATTTATCCAGACCAGTATGTAAATAAAATACATTTGACTGATACATTAAGAAACATAGCAAACATTTTTTCTTTTCCTAGTAGACAGCAGAGTATTGTTAATAAGAAAAGCTGAAGTGAACTTGTTTGTAAAGGTATCTGGTTGAGGTTTTGGCCAGTAGAGGCACTGTTGAGCTACGTTTTGATCAGCAGATTCCCAATGGTACAAGGGCACATGTGCAAAAGGAGCGCAAGGGTATCAACAGCAAGTAACACCTCAAAAGAGGTAATCCTCCGTTAAAAGAGAAAAAGAAGAAGAGTACACCATTGTTTTGAATCGTTTTCAGCAACCGGAAGTCCAAACTGATCTGTAGAGCAAAACAGAAATGTTGAGCTCACTCGATCAGGATGGTTTTTATCAGGCTATGTGTATACAACATCTCAAGTGACTTTTTTCTGCAGTGAGTACTCTCACCTTTTTCAGTGCAGGGATTTTACTCATAACAGAGTGTTTTTACAGTGTGGTTAAAGTACAGTTTCTTGGATCTGAATACCTTCTCCAACACTGCAGCCATTTGATGTTACAGTAACAGCGCAGGCTTCAAACACAACTGTTTATATGGAGTAAAACTCTTTGTATAATGATGCCCCAGAACTTTAAACTCTTGTTTCCACATGCTGGGGCTGCATAAGATCAAAGTATCAAATCACAATATTTCTCTTCTGTCAGTATGAAGGAATGACTGTGTGGCTGACTTATATGGTACCAGTTTCATAACAAATGCAATAATTCCTCCTCCCAACAAGTAAATTTACTTTCTTCTCCACTAAGTCTTTTTTAAACTCCTCACAAGCCTCTTTGCTTCATTTGGCACAATTCTCTACATTTGATAGTAGAGAATTAGTTCACTTAGGGATTTAAGATTTCTTTCATGAAACAAGAATATTTTTAATTATTTCTGCGATAGGGATTGGCAAGTCCTAAAAGAAATCTCTTTTCAGACGGGATATACGTATGGAACAAAGTGGTTGCCGCATTAAATTTTATGCAAATTAAAAGATTAAAGGATAAGGTCATTTGAATTAATTTGAAGATGTCAGTTTATTTTGTGGGGAAACTAAATGAAGGAAAATGCAGAGACGAGCCCTGTAGATTTTTAACCACATTAAAAGACAATAAAAGAAAGAAAAAAGAAAATGGTCTTTGTAATTGACAAGCTCATCCTGGTGGAATGCGAACCTCTTCTAATCTGCAGACTTGAAAAAGGTAGAAGGACACAAGCTTTTTATTTAGAATTTAAAAATCCCTTTTAGACATTCGGAGCTATTCTCTTCATTTATGCCATGGCCACGGAGCATACTTGTGTCTGAAGGCTGGCAGGTATTTGACATAACTAAATACCAAGAACTCTCAGACACTGTTGCAATCATAGATTCAATCGCCATTATAAAATCCTGGCAAAATATTTTGAACAGCAGTCACTGATAATTACCTCCTAAACTCTAACCTAATGGGTCAAGCTGACTTTTTTGAAAATTAAACCCGCAGAAAGTTTTCACAGGTCCCGCTTTGGCCATTGTTAAATGGTTAAATGCAGGTTGGTGGTCAAGGATAATGTCTTTCTCTCCCGCTTTCCCTGTATAACTCACATGCGTTCAACCCAGCAAATACAAAAAATGAATCAAACTTTGGTTTTGCTCAAATAAGGTTGCATTTTTTAAATATTCTCCAAAGTCCCATCACTGACCTGTGGAGAAATACGGTTATAAAATCTTGGTTTTCCCTGGGGCAGCTTATTTGGGACAAAAAGAACCAGCAAACACTCAGTTTATGAAGATGAAACACTGTTTAAAAAAGAATCCTGAGGGCAGAAGCAGCAGCTTTGTCTCTGTGTTTGTAAATTTGTGTGTTTCATTTCCCAGTTGACTCTAAGAGGCTTGAAAAGGCAGACGTTTTCTTTTTCTTTTCCCATAGAGGTAGAGACCATAATAAGAAAAGGAAATATCAAAAACCTTTTCAGTTCATATAGGGTAAAGCACGCTGTACGGTACTGTTGTCCTTTACCATGCTGTCTGATGCACAGAGGAGATACATCATGCAGCAAAGTCACAGCAGGAAGAAGGATAAGAATGACAGGTAATAGTTACCTTCAAGTATAAATTAGTCAACAGAAGAGTGGAGCTTTACTAAAATGCAAATGGACCTGCAGTTCTACAATAAGCTTGATAGAACATCACATAGAGACGTAAAGGACATTAACCACAATAAACCTTCTGTGTGAACCTTTCTTCACCTGTTGAGTGACAATTTGCTGACTGTCTGTCTTTCTTTTACTCTAGCTATTTAATTTTAGTCTGGCCAGGCGTAGGTCTTTATACTTAGCTGTTAATGTTTTAGAATGTGAAGTTTGTAAAAACATGCACATCCAAACACAATAAATACCGATACTGGACGGAAATACATGTGAAAAGCAGAATAATAGAGTCTGCACTATGGATGTCAAGAATTTAGATTTTCACTGCATGATTATCATGACCTGAAAAATTCATGATAACAATATTTTTGCGATATTTACAGGAAAGTTAAAGAAGAGGAATTTTATCAGTCATATTCATCTTCAGCTTTGTGTGTTATGTGTGTGTGTATGTGTGTGTGCAAGAACAAGTTTTTTCATTTTATGTTTGTTCGCAACCAGCGTTTCAGTGCATTACTGCGATCTTTTGTGGCAAGAATGAAAAGCTAGATGGAAATAATTTAAGCTTTACTATTGATACAATATTATTGTACTTTATAAACAACATAACAATAATTTCTTTTTTTAAAATATCATGGTTAACATCAGTCTTGGCTATCGTTGTTACCTCTAGCCTGATAATCCTCCACTACCAAGTGACATTTCAGATGCAGGATTTTCTTAGACACGGGATAAATAAAGAGACACACTGTTCAAATGCCTGTCTGCATGCTCACCAGACATGTGTACAGTGACGTATTAGGGTCAAAAAAGACAAGCTGGAAGATGGAGTAAATTTCTAAGTTTTAAACTCAGAATTTTCAAATTGAAAGTCACAAATTTGCAACTTGTATATTTGCGAATTTGAAGTTTAGCCTCCCTTCCAGCTTGTCGTTTTCTTGTTTTTTAACCTATATGGCCCTAATATACCATTGTACACATGAGTGCAAAATGCAAAAATAAGAAATACATTTTGTATACACATTCATAGGTACAAGAAGAAGTTACTATACGTAAGAGTACACTTGTCAGTTAAAAGGCCGTGTACACTAGCCAGTGCTTACTCGGAGCTCCAATCACCAGATTAATCCATCACTATTGTCTGAGAAAAAATAGATGTTTTTGCCTCCAATGCTGAAGTCAGACAAAAGGTCTGCACACTGCACTAACAGGTCCCGGTAGATTTGACAGAGCAACGACTCGACCTAACAGAGATCTTTGTCGGGCATTGGAGCTATCAGTAATCTGTCATACTGAAGGAGTGGTCTAGGAGATTGGGCTGGCAGGCTGACTCAACAGAGAAGCTGTCAGAGCAAATGACCACTGGGTTTCCTCAAACAGTGGTGGAATGAGGAAATAAATCTGGGATAAAGCTGGAAGATGAAAGAGATGACTTTGAGGGACTAGTTACACATGCCTCCTCTGGATAGGAGTCGCTCTTGTTGGCAGAGATTGCTGTGGAAGTCTGAAAGCTCCTCTCTGGCAATGTGTTGTGGGTGAATGAGATTAGATATGAAATGCTAAAAGTCTGGATATCATAGAGCTGGTGGAGATGTTCTTTTACAAAACCTGGGCTTAAAGTGTAGAATGCCAACATGTTTTTGCACAGCCTATATTAAATAGGGTGTCTCAGACCAGAGGTCTCAAGCTGAAGGTGAATGAAAAACCTTTTGGATTGCAGGCACTTGTATTGGCAGTAAGGTTTCCCCGTAAACCTGGGAACTATGTCCTTCAGTCACTCCCTTTTTTACTTTGTTCCCAAATGGAGGAAAACTTCCAACCTGAAAGTAAAAGAGGTACTACATCACTCTAAGGAGTGGTCACATTGGCTGCTCTGCTCCCTTTTTTTCACCACAACCCTGATAAGAATCAAGAAATATCGCACCCTCCAAAGATAAGGTAGCAAATGAAATAAAACAACCAAAACCTTTTGTTTCTGTAACAAAGTATTAAAAGCATCTGTACCTGTGCTACTGAAACTCCTGTTTCTGTCAAAATATTACAAGAAAAACTCACACCTGTAAGTGCACAGGCCAGCATGCTACGGTTCATCTGTACAAAATTTAAGCAGGAAACAAAAAAATATTTCTGATGAATTAATCAACCTTCACATTCTAAACTTACTACAGAATAAAGATGGGAGCTTGTAGGACTTGTTGACTTGTTATCAGATAGCTGGATGAAAATAAAACTTTTCATAAGACCAAACTAGTGTGTTTGCAGCTTGTAGTCAAGATACTTCAAATTGCACTTGCTTTTGTCATTGCTGCTGAACATTTTTTAAAGCATATCACAGAAAGTTTTATTTGTTTCCTGATTTTTCTGCCTTTCAGGCTGATATTTTAATCTTTTCACTACAGTATGAAAGTTGACTTGCATAGATGTCAGTTTTTTTTTGCCAACTGTTCCATCAGGATCCATTAGATCTGGTTTTCTTATTGGCAAAGTTACTTTGTAGGATAGTGCAGGTGTTGGTTATTCATGCTTAACATAACATCAGAATCTTATCAACATTAGTCTTATGGGGAAAATTACATAAGAGCAGTTTTTGTCTGAGTTGTGTTTGACACAGGTGTGTTTTGCATTCTTGTTTCGGCGTCTGATATCAGTTCTAAACATTTTAATATTCTCCTTGAAAGTCCTCACAGAAATGCTCCTCTGGGCGCTTGGAGGGACCTGACAAATGCAACATTGTGTTAACAAGATGAAGAGGATTAAGACATGGCTAACGATATACTGCTGTTTTTTTCTGACATGAGGTTTCAGTAAAGCTGTAATTTCAAAAATATGCAGATAGGAAGAGTGCATGTTGACATATTTAATCATTATGTTTGCTTTGGTTTTAATTCACTGGTGGGGTGTTTTAATACTTTAAACAGTGGTTTGATGATGCATTTTACCAAAGTCTTGTGTACTTGTGGCTGATGGAAAGTACTGCAAAGAGATGTTAGTGTTGGGTATTCAGCCACTACAGTCACACTGCATTGAATAAAAAAGTCATTGACAAAAATGAAAAAGAATATCTTATGATTTGAAATGAAACAAGTTGAGTTAGTGTGTCTAATTTCAAAGTAAAATTCAAAAGATTTTCATATAAAGATTTTTTTAAATAATGGATAAGAACTCTGACCAAATCTTTACAATGGATTACAATGAGTCACCCATACTGTCTGACAGCCAAGTGAAAATCACCATGGTGACACATATGACCAACTCAGCCACTGTGAGGGATTACTGTGAATTCATGTGAGCGGCAAGAATTCATATACTGAGATCAAGTCAAAGCCCTCTCTCTAATCAATGTGTCACGCAGGGTAGTGGTTTTATAGAACAAGGTCTTTCTGAATAACAAAACATCAGTAATCCTAAAGGTTCAGCATGTAGGATTTTTTTTTTGTCTTGAACAAACATCATACAAAAAATGCATCTGGTGAGTAGGTTGCAGATTGCACCTGACTGAATATCGCTTCGCTTCTGTGGACATGAAACTTGCAGAAAACAGAAATGTCCGTCTTTAGAGCCAGTGTGATTTGTCCATTCTGGGCTACTGTAAAAACATGATGGTGAAACATGGTGGAATCTGCAGATGAGGAACTGTTCTCTGTGTAAATATAAAAAGCTCATTCCAAAGTAATGAAAACACAACACAACTTATTTTCATGTAAATATACACTTAATACATTCTTATGAATATTATATTAAATTTTTTGATATATTCTACAAAAATATAACTCTCAACACTACACACTGGACTTTTCATGCTCATCTGTGCATTCCTGGGAGAAGAATCAATGACTACAGACACTGTTTTCCATTATTATTAATATTATATGAGGCAATATTCTAAGTTTGATGCACTCATATATAATTCAGCTTCTACATGGGTATTATAAATAGGGCTTTATTATAAATGTAGCATTTTTACATGAAGACATGTGGGATATGCTGATAGTATTTAGGTCTTAGCAGCAATCTTTGGACATATATGTTGGTTTCCATCTGTATGCTTTAAATGTGTGAAATTAAACACAATGAATACGTGAAAATGTGTTTTCACCAAACTTTGTTTCACACAGCCTCTTGTTTGTTTACAAGTTATCTCTGTTGTAAAACAAATGCAGTAACCAAAAGTTTCAAGGCTGGTGTGGATATGCATGCACAAGGAAACGTCCATATTTCTGGTCAGAAGGAGAAGCACACATACTTTAAGGCATTATGGAAGACTTGGATATCAACAGATTTTTGGATATGAATTTTTATTTTTGGATTGGAATGTTGATCTTTCAAAGAAGGTGGTTGATTACAATTTATTAGATATGCAAGGCTGCATGTAATAATAATTTGGGGGGGAGGGGTGTTAATGTTTTGTGCATGCAGACAAAATCAGTGTGACAACTTTATTTAGATTTTGGACCATTGTACTGCAGCCATTCTAGGAACATCTGACATGTTGTTTCGGTCTTTCTTCAGTTTTGTGTCATTACTTTGACGTCCTTCAGAGGCACTCATATCACATAGCAAATGCAAATGGCACTACAGTTTGACTTAGCAGCTGCTCCTGGAGATGCGCCCTGCAGCAGCAGTATAACATGTCAGAATAGAATACACTGAAGGATGGGGGAGGACATGCAAGAGGCATTGTTAACAATCCCCAAGACCGCATCATAAAATTGCTCTACGCTTTGCAGGGAATGGATTTAAAGCATGCTTATTATAACATGAACCAATGTTTCTGCTGCCACTTTGAGTTTTTTTCCATTGTGCGAAGGAAACATGTTTATTGTGCTGCTTATCATAGACTTTCAAAACATGATTTGGTGAAGGTAGTGAGGGCAGTCCCTGAAGAGCTGACTATATACTTCATTTCAAACCAGCCCACGGGACTTGGCTTAGTTCACTTGTGAGATTCCTTAATACACAAAACACATCATGTCTTTGGCACCTGGTTATTGAGAAGACTTTCTGGCACTCGTTGTGCCTCACACAGGGGAAAGAAATGAACCAGTCAGGACCCAAGTATTTTAATAAGGTGCCCCCCCCCCTTCATTTGCTGTCGTTTTCTTTTGTTCAACCAAAACACAATCAGCAATCACTTGAAACTGCAAATATGACAATAAATGTTTCAGTTTTTCCATCGATTCATACCTGTGGATGATATCCCAGAGCTTGAGTACATCATTTCTAGATGTTCGGCACAGCGTCCAGCCCACACTCAGCAATTTTGTCTGGCATAACAGAGGGAGCTGTAGGTCATTAAGGACAGTCTCTCCACCAGAAGCTGCAAACTTGGGAATTGTGGAACTAAATACTAAGAAATGTGGTATGAAATATAAATAAGATAATAATTTGATATTAGTCTACATGGCCTTTTGGTGTTTTCATACCTTTGTTGAAAAAAAAAATCTCAAATATTTGAAAAGGTTGAGCTAAGTAGTGAATCTGCAGATGCTAGGTATGAGGAGCTGAGGGAAAGAGGGGATTAAGTTAGAAGTCTTGATATTATTACACCATTGAAGAGTGTTAAGTACTTGCAGATACATGCACATTAAAACATTATGGCTCAGCATCTTTAGAGGACACAAAAGTCAGCAAGTTTCATGACAAGTTTCATCAGACTACAACTACAGTATCATCATGCATCATGGGCATGCGGTGCAGCAGTGACACTGCAAACACTTCAGCCAGCAGATGAGTGCGCAGAAGGTGAACACTGAGCCGATGCTTGTTGAAATCTGCACTTCTCACAAAAACCTTGGCCATCAACCAGTCGTACTAAGAATCAGTGGAGAAAAAGATGGGATTGTCAGCTGCTGGAGTCTGTTTAAGCTACAGGAGAAGGCAAGAAAACGTGGTTCATCATTCAGTCCATTGGATCATTTACCAGTGCATGTATATAATATAATAAAAATACAGAATTATAAGAGCCTAAATAGCTGCTAGAGTCTGTTTAAGCTGTAAGAGAATTCAGTTAGAATAACCATTGAAACTGCACTATGTAAGATGTATTTCTAAACATCATCTCTTCAGGATTATTTTTTTTTCTTTGTTCACAAATTTGAGAGATTTTTTGGAGAATCAAATGCATAAAGGGAAATCACAACAGATGGCCAGTTATTTTGTGCGCGGTTTAAGCTTCTGCTGCTGCTCTCTTTCAAACTTTTCAGTATTCTTCCACAAAAACATTTTAAAGTTGGCACAAAGGATTTTAAAAATTCATAAGAAAGTACCCCACATAGCTGACTCAGCTGTTCAGCCTTTAAACATTTTTTAAGGGGTTTTTTGTGTGTGTTTTTTTTTCATTTCTGATTCATTATAATAGTAAAAGCTTGAAAGCCAGGAGAGAGAGAGGGAGGATGACATGCAGCAAGGACTCAGCCTTGATGCATGATTCATGCTTTAGCAGGTGAACTACTGGGGCACTCCAAGAACTTAAACAAGATTACACTACCAGAAAACAGGGGTGTTGACATTTAGCATCTGTGTAATGGAACTCTGCTACTACAAACAAGCTGCCGGACAGTCACTATGTATGTAAGCTGTGTGTCACACTATGCATGGTTACACTTAAATGGCTATTAGTCATTCAGCTTTTATCCAACTACCAGTAGAATTATATATCAGGAAAATATTTTTGAGGGGGACAAAGCGTGTCTACTGAAGCAAAATCAATTCTATACATAAGCCATATGAATCGCTGGACTCTTTAACTAACTGACAGGATTGTGCCCCTTTACTGTATATAGCAAGCAGTTCTCTAGTTGGGGTAGAATTTTCCAAAGTCCTCGTGATACAATATTATGCTCAAATTTTGCTATGTGCTGAGTATTTGATAACATATATTACAATTTATTACCTTTTTCAACTGCAATAACCCCAGAGGGAATCTTTTTAAACATCTGTTTTATCTAACAAGAGTGTTGTCGGTCTGTTCATCTCACTTCAGTCATTTTTATTGCAGCAAAATGGCCAAGCAGACAGATTGATAAACACTGTCATAAAAACCTGCTAGCCCTGCAGACCATGACCTCTGCAGACCTCTTCAGAAAAAAAAAAACTAAAACTAAAACTAAAACTAAAAAAACTAAAAAAAAAAAAACCTCAGCATCATGTAGTGGAGTGGAATTTTTTTTGCTGAAAAGCTGATTTTTATTATTGATGCACAAAAATGATGATTTTATAAATTCACTATTAATATTACATTTAATGAACAAGTGATACTTGGCATTCATGTATCCATAACATATTAGATTGCCCCCCACCCCTGTTATCCAGCATCAAGTAGTATCATGCCCTTTAAAAAAAATTGGCACATAGGTCATCTCAAACAAGGTCCCTTAGTTAATATTACTAAGGGGGGGGGGGATACCATCTATTCATTGCAGGTGGTAAAGCTAAAAAAAGTGCTTCTTTTGTTAGAGTTGGATGTTTCAGTAAATATATTAATTCATCAAAGTGTGCATTGTTCATGCAGGATCAAGCAATTCTAAGGAAGGACCCAAATGCAGACAACTGAGGCAGATCTGATGCAATGCAGCAGCTTAATGTCAACTGAGTTACAATGACTACTGGAGTAAGGGGGGCAGAGAAGACCCAAAACCAGAAAACTGTCTAACACCTGCAAACAAATTTAATGAGGAGAAGGCTAAAAATCTCAATCCACAAAGTAGAAAAGGTCCATGGAACAAGGAAAATGACAAAATCACAGTCAGAATAAACACAGGGGAAAACTGGAACGACAGACTGAATCCTCTAGGAGGTGGGTGATAACAAGGCACAGGTGAAACCAATCAAGAGTGTCACAGAAAACATGGTGAAAGATGTTGGGAAAAACATTCAAAGACAGAGAGAAAACAGAACATAACACATTAGAAGAGTGAACCTAACAAAATAAAATATGAAATAAAAAGGTTTACACTTTATTTTGTTTTCACTCTTCAGTTCCAGTATGTAATTTCTGCCATTCTAAATTAAAACATAAGACGCAGTTTGATGACATTCTGAAGTAGCATGATGTCATGACATTTGTTTTTTTCACTGTTAAACAGCCACCATTGCAGATGACAGTTTAATGTGGTAAAGTTTTATTCCTGCTACATTTAATCACATTTACCAACTTCCTTCCTCAGTCTCTGACTGGTGTTAGTCCAGAAGTTAGCGACAGACAAAAGTACACAACTCAACACAATATATAACAAAGATAGTCATTGTTTGACGTTTCAAGTAAAGTTAAAGTTTGAATGTTTGAATAAAAGTTTCATAATTATCACTACGTTAAGAAAATGACAACAAAAAGAAAACAATGCAAATATTAGCTGTGAGATCATTTCCACTCTTCCTACCAAAATTATACAAGCCTGCTCTGTGGTGGCTCACATACAGATGTAGCTGTAGCTCAGTTTGCAAGCTATACTATACAACGCATGCAGTACTCACACACAACATCATTGTCCCAGAAAACAAACAAACAAACAAAAAACTGATTGTTACATTTTGTTTTGTATAAGGATACATGTGTTTATTTTGAAAAAAATATATCTTGATGTAAGATCTCCACATTTTGCATCTCCTTTCATAAGGTGCCCTGTATATTCACTGATGACTCAAGAAGATTGATTTAAACTGACCACAGTTAAACCAGAGAGGCTGTATAAAAATCATGTCAGCCTACCACGATCCATGCAGCAGTTCATCTCCACTGTAATATCAGTTAAAAACAAAACATGCAGTTCCTTCCTTTCCCAGTTTTGCTAATATGAACCTGAATTTGTCCCACTACTGAAGAGCTCACGCCACTGATGTTTAAATGGCCACGCTGTTTTCTAGCACTGCTGGATCTATGTATGTGTACGGGACTTCCAGACTCTTGTTTCTGACTTTGATGGCTGCACTCAACACTTCAAGCTGTCCTTGAAAATCCTGTATTAGCTGGCGGGGAATCTTCTCTGTGAAATGGTCTTCTGGGTAATTGCCAAGAGCGACCTGGTGACATTAATGATATGTTTTAAAAAATGATGCTTTTCCATTAACATTTTAACATTTCTGACATAATGGCAAACTGATAGCAACATAGTGCACAATTACAAAAAGTGAGGGAACAGATTTTAATAAGTGGCTTAAGAATGGTATTTTTTGCTGTAATAACTTATTAACCTTCTTGTACACAACTTGAACATAAAGTTGCATTGGGTCTTGGCACTTACAAAGTCAGTGGACTGCTTGCTGAGCAGCCACATGGTGGACATTCCCTGCACTGTTGTGTTGACATCAGGGAATGTCTGCAGCATTGTGGCTTCACTGGTTGTTCCCTTTGCAGTTGGTGGGGGTAGTTGCAGGGAGATGGGAGTGTTGGGCATCCAGCCTCCATAGTCATACTGCAAACAATGACAGATTGATGACTGCTTTACGCTTGAGGTCAATCCACTACTTAGGTCCACAGTGAAATATTTCATCAGTTTTG
>JAPXVT010000022.1:2420578-2430800 GCA_029823135.1 Acanthurus reversus
GGCCTGGGGAGACAGCTGGACGGAGCATGGAGGCTTTTGGATGGGGCCGAGTGTATCAGTTGATGGTCAACGGGGTCGTGACATGGAGAAAAAAAAAACTATGAAAAGTTAGGGGTCACTTACAACAACTGTCATCACTTAGCATTAGCTATTTCACCTGAGGACTCAGTGGATGGGGAGACTGCCACTGACTGAGGCTTGAATCACTCTTTGAATCACTGAGCAGCTCTGCTTTGCACCATTTGACATCTGGGTTGCGTTTTTTTATTTGACTGCCAAGTTACTGCCACGCAGACTTTGATTTACCCACAATTATCTATTGTTTTTTCTGAGTTGTTGAACAAGACAGAAAAGGGGATTAAGAGGCAAAATGGTTTTGACCTTATGCTGTATATTAATATAAAAGCTTTTTGAAAACACCCAGGGCCGAAATGAAATTCCCCTTATGAATCACGCACCAGTATTTGGAAACCAGAGTCAGTCTCCCAATAACTTTGTCAAAGGGTTTTGGTGGGGCTGACATGACCATTTTATCCTTTGGAACCTCAAAACTATCCAGGCTGTCATTGGACATTTATTCCCTTTTCATCCTCCACCAGAGATGTTTAGAGTGTGAGTGAAATCATTTGGGGGACAAAAATAGAGAGCACCAATACAATCAAAGCAATAACTCATAACGCAAATATACAAGTGTGTGATCACAGGGGTTTTTATGCAGATGTTATGATTCCCAATCAAGTAACGTGCAACAGTGAAACAATGAATGTGCTGAAGGTCAACAGTCTGAAGGAAACGACTCTTTTGATATTTACCCTCATGCGATGACCATCGTGGAACAAACAATCAGCAAAGTGTTGTATGACATCAAGTGTTTTGGAACGGGGCGATTTTTGGCCCAGTAGAACATTTTCCAATAAACACAGACACCAACTTTGATTCCTGAGCTAACATCAATGATGTACTGCCTGTGGTACTGCATTATGGGTAAAAAGAAAATGTTGCAGTTGAAACATACAGTTGAGACACAGTGTACAACTGGAACAGAATGTGGTTATTTGCTGGATACTTTCTGACACATTCTCAAATGAAAAACAGCGTAAGGATAACATATTAGATGTTTTACCACATTCACTCCATGATTTTTTTGAATATATGCCTATTCTGAATTTAATGCAACCAACATGTTTCAAACAAGTTTGAATAGTGGGGAAAAAAACAGCCTGGAGAGTGGTGTTATGATCCCAAAACACCTGTTTGGAACTTTCCACGGGTAAACAGGTTCATTGGTAACAGGTGATAACAGTTTTATGATTTGACCTCCTTGAAATACTCAGTTGTTCACAAACAATGATGAGGCAAAGTGCAACACTTTGCAAAACACATGACTGTATTAAAGATATTACATCATGGGCTCAGGAACACTGTTTAAAACTGTTCTCAGTTTGTTTTAAATTTATTGCCTAGAACAGAAAAATTATTGCTTTCTGTTTGTAATATCTTAGCATCCCAAATTTCACCGGGTATGATTTATACAATCTTCTACAGTGTATTTTACATAGATTTTTTTTATGTGACCTCGATACACAAATGAGAAAAAAAAAACAACCTTTGATTGGTTACTGATGAGCAATGATGACATTGAAGAGACCCCAAATATGCAGGCATTCTGACAGTCACCGTGTAATTTGTCAGGCATGATTTTCTCTGGAGCAAACAAAGACTGCAACAAAAGCCAAGACATTTGTTGTACAGTGGAGCACGTTTGGCTGTACCAGACATGTTAACATGAGGGCTGACTTTTAATCCCCATCGGGCCTTTATCGGGACTCTGTGAAACAGATATCCAAACACATGTACAGTGTAGTCTTGCAACATCTGACTCCAGAGTAATCAAGTCCGTCAGGTATGCTGTGCCAAAGGAAAGAAAAGCAGTCATACTGCATGGTTATGCATGCGTAGAGTTACTGGAGGAAACACCAAAGCTCATTAATAATAGGCAGAGAGCCGTGCATATTAAAAAAAAAAAAAAATTGTTGTAACTTTTTTATTTCCAAGCAAAACATTAAAGGACTCCGTCATATGAATGTTGCAGGTCTCATTACTCATTTCAGTCCAATGCATTACCAAACATTGAATCTATGAATCACTTTAATGTCACATATGAGGAGTGTAACTACTGATCCAGCAGATGTTCAGCTCTGCTTGTGCATCCATTTGTTTCAGAAAATCTGCTTCAGTTACCATAGATACTCAACATGAAGTACCATTAACATCAATAATCACCAAGTTTTTTTCTTTTAATTTTACCGTATTCTATAAAATATATAATAAAGTTGTTCATTTGTCATGACATTGTAGGACTGGTTTCTGATAAAAGATCCATTTACCTGCCAAGCACTACATTCCTGCAGCAGAACACAGATCTCTTGCTTGGCTGCGCTGGATAAACAGATTGTGTTATTTCTGGTTCTGTACCACAGGGGTGTCAATAATACCTCTAAATGGACCTTTATTCATTTTGAAACTAAAAAAAGAGGAATTAAAGAAGAGAGTAAAGGACCCAGCATGAGCTCAACAGCCATAATCAGCCCACCTAACATCCCTCAGTATTTCCAAAAGTGAAATCACAGGCAAGAGCATTCTTGGGTAATAAAAACCCTCGGGAGAAGAGACAGAGAGGCACTTAATTTCAGCTACTTGATTAAGAGCGCCATTGTGACCACGCACTGCGGCTGATTGAAGCAATATGTCACACTATAAATGAAGCCTAAATACTTCAAACAGACTCTCTATACGCAACCATTCAGACATATCAGGCGACTAACAGCCTATTGTGCTGAGTTCAAACACAGAGAGAAGCGTTTCAGATGAATATTAATCACTCCCTCTGACAAGTGCCATGACCTCTGATGATACATGACGACACTCACTGTAACTCCAGACAGATAGAGAACAAAAGAATGCTTGCATACATCACATAAAAAGAGCACCAAGAAGAGTAATGAAACATACAAAATGTCCTGAATCATAAATGCAGCTTAGTGCCTTTGGTACATTTGTATCTACAATACATGTCCTGCTATTAATCTTGTCTTCATATTACCTTTGATGTTTGAACTATTTTCTTTTCTTGGGTTTTATTGGCTGTTGAAAGTACTGCGGCAGTGATAAATAAAAACCAAATGTTACGTAATGTAACATGAAAATAGTAATCCGAACATTTTAGGTAAAGTTTTCCACAAGTGAGCTCGCCCACACAGGACCTCACTCCCTATCAGTTATGGTAAATAAATCTGGGTGGTAGCAGTTAATCAAGAAGCGAGCAGGTCGTCACCTCGACTGTCTGTGAGAAAAACCTCCCAGCGAGCCGCTGATAAATGATGGGTTGGCAGCCAGTTTTGTGGTTAGCGAGGGTATCCATATGTGTGTGTGTTTTGTGTGTGCGTTAAATGTGTGTGGGAGTGAGGGAGAGGAGGGAATTATGGCTGGCGGCTTCACGGTGTGCACATGGGCATTGCAGCAAAGGAAAATTAGGGGCAAATGTAAAGCTGTGGGCGCAGTCAAAGGTTCTGTGTGTGTGTGTGTGTGTGTCTGCAGGTTTGAGAATGTATATGTGTGTGCATGTGTGTGTGGGTGTGTGTGTTCAAGTAGAGGGATGGGTGAGAGGGGGAGTTGTCTTTTTAAATGGCCTAAGAGAGGAAGGATGTCTCCAGCCTTGACTCTGGCGTCCCTTTGTTGTTCATGAAAACAAAACAAAAAGAGAGGAGGACAAGGGGAGAGAGGGAGAAAAAAAAGGAAAAAAAGGAGCATGAGGGAGCGGAAGAGAGGAGGAGGGAGGGACAGAGGGAGGGAGAGGGGAAAGCAAAAAGTCAGAGCCAGTCACTGAAAACAATGCAGTCTGCTCTGTGACAGAGACATGATGTCACATTAGTGGAGTCCCTGGTGTGGGGGTGGGAGGACGAGTTGGCTGGGTGGGGCCATACTCCTGTCCTCCCTCTCCCCATGTGCGTCTCTATCACTCTCTCTCTCTCTTTTTTTTTCCTTGTAGTGAATGAATCTTGAGAAGCATAATGGGCCAGGCTTGCAGCTCCACTTCCGCACACCTGTCATTTGAAACAGTGAGATTTCCAGGTCGTTCATTCATGCCCTGGTCCCTGCTGAGCGCGCCGCTTAGAGAGAGTGAGGGAAGCCTGGTAAAGGATCGCCCTCAAGGGAGAGAGTGAGAAGGGATCACGAAGTACCAACATGCTGTTTATTATTGTTTTCACCTGTGTGTGTGTGTGCGTGTGCATGTGCGCGCACTGTAGTAGTGTGTTTTTGTAAAATCTTGCAGCAAGGTTTCTGAGCTCCTAAATGATCTGTCTGGATTTATTTATCAGTGTGTGTGCTGTACAGGTGTGCATGTGGGTCAAATCATTACTGCTTTTATTATTGCTGTCCCACTTTTTGCTCCAGTGGCGGAGCTGCAGTTTGAGATCCTGGACATGGTTTTCGTTTTGTGGAGTAGGTGTCTTAAAATTTTCATCAGTAAGTACATGTGGTCACAGTGCCCCCTAAAGGCAAAGTGGATGCCATGCAGAGTCAGGATATTGTCCCCACAGGTGTGTGAATAACTGGTGTCAAATCAACCCAGCATGACACGTGTGACTACCTTTCCTTTCCTTTCCTTTTTGGATCATACCCTGCTGAAAGACACAGCAATTTAACCTATGAAACACAGCCTACTCTTTGTAGCCTTGTTTTCAGGCTGTATGGCTTTTTTCTGACATAAGTGATTGTCATAAGTGAAAAAAAAAATTGTTCTTTCTTTTTATAAAATCTGTTTAATAGTAGAATGTGAAAGATTATATATCACAGTATGTTAGAACTTCATGTTCACCCATTACGGGCTCAGATTATAGCCTAAAATAAATGCAAATGACAGAGAGAAGCTTTCACAAATGGTGCACCGTAATTACAGCAATTTGGAACAATTTGAATAATGTTAAACACAGCAAGATAAGTGCTGTTTAAAGAGGAGCCGCTTCGGCAGAAACGATCTGCAAGCTTTTTCTATTTCAGGTTCACAGACAGCTCTAAATGTTCTAAATGCAGTAAACACTGGGCAGGTGCAAAAATAAAAGTCAGATTTACCACACAGTATACATATTGCCTAAATTCCACCTATATTTCCTGCCCAGCAAATAGAAAAATGCATTTCTGTGTTTTGACAACAGAGGGAGCCAGAGCCATTATCTTCATCTGTGCTTACCAAGGGGGAACTTCTCTCTCTGACAAGCCAATGAGGAGCAAGGGTCAGTTTTTTTGTTCGCTGGATGAGTCGGAATCAAGAAGGGACCTCAAGGACAATTTGTGAAGTGTTACCATACTTGAGGTAGAACCAGCAATTTCCTTAGAGGAGCAAACTTAAAATCAGTGTGTCATCTTGCTGAGAGTGGAAAGTGGTTATCAAAGCGTTACTGCAAAAGAAAGCATGGCTTCTGTTAATTTTTTTTTTTGTATGAAATAATAGTTAAATCCAAAAATAAATATTTGTACTTAAAGATAATGCATGAACGCTCTCAAAAGATGTGCAATTACGGCAGAAGGACTGTGCCTTAATTTTTATCTGAGGCGTCTCCTCCAACCTTTCCTTGATCTCAGGTCTGATAAATTCTCTTTGCTGACATTAAAGGACACACTCGAAAATATTTTTGTTAGGAAATCATGTATAAAGTTAGTACATAAAATTAGTACATGCTCATTCTGGCTGCATAATTGTCTGCTGTGATTTATATGCAAACAGGAGGTGATCTGTTTCTTTTCAGGTAAAGCCAATAAAGCAGAGAAGGTTCACCAGCTGTCTCCAATTTGCCTGCTTCGATGTCAAGTTCAATTTTCCACCCCTCTTGTTTGGTATCATTGCTTCAGGTGCTGGTCAGAATCATAAATTATAACGTCTCTGCCCACGTGTCCCAACAGCGTACAGGGTGCTGAACTGGACCACAAGCTGTGGGCCTGCCTCCACATCTGCACCACTTATGAAACTTTCATGTATCACCCTTTGTGGCTCTGAAAGAACCATAATTGGAAAAGGAGAAATGTGCTGTCGGAAGCTGATTCCTCCAGTGGGATGTAAATTTAATGGAGACTCACTCTTCCTGATGAAGCGTGGGCCACTAGGGTAGAGTGTGATCATAAGGGCTATCACTAGGTATTACAGGTGGACGGCATTTAATAGATGCTGTTGGACTTTATTAGCTGTGGTTGTAATTAAGAGGAAGGCCTGCATTACTTTATTTCAAAGTGGCAGCCGTCTAGCACTCTCCGTCTTCCTCCTGCGCAGCTCGGTTATGTGAGTGGGAGGTTATGAACTCTCTGACCCATGTACTCGTCCCTCTAACAAGTCTCCAGTCAGACTATTTATTTGTGTTTGTCTTAGTTAGTACGTGTAGAAGACAATACAACACAATACTGCATTTATTTCTGCAGATATGCACGTTTAACATCGAAAGGAGCGTAAGCTGATTAACCAGCCAACAGTAAATTAACTGTAGCAATTTTAATAATGTAATACTTGCACTTTGATAAGCAGGCATGCCCAAATTTTATTGGTCCCAGCTTCTAAAATGTGAATATTTCCTAGTTTTGTTAACCTGCTATGACTGTAAACTCATTATCTTTGGGTTTTTCTCTCTTGGTCGGACAAAGCGAGGCATTTGAGTGGTTTGTTTGTTTGTTTGTTTGTTTTTGTTTTCTCACATTTCCTAAATCAAATGTGTAATATAAGAAAATGACCTGCGAACTGATTAATTATTAAGATAACTGTCACTTAAAACCATAATGTGATCTCTGTGGGCTGATGATAGTGCAATGGGAAACAGGCATCATTTCAGTCAGTTTCTAGTGAAGCTGATGTAACATTTATGCTCCAGCTACAGTACAATTCTTTTTTTAAGGATTAAATTTGAAATGCTAGCTGTAGTCCGATTTTCAGGGTTGATATCTGGCTGTTTTTCTTGGTTCCATAGTTCAAACCATGCTATGGAAATACAGCACTGTATGGCTGCATAACGAATGTAGAATTAAAGACATGAAACTGTTCCCAAAGCAGGAGTTGAACTCAGGCTGTCTGGATAAAAAAATAACCTAACCAGATCATATGAGACCTGTACATTATAAAAACTGCACTTTATACTATGACCCATTAATTAACATGGGTCAAGTGATTTGAATTCAACCACATTTTTAGACACACTCGCACAGTCAAGGGTTAGGGTTAGTGTGGAGTCATACTGTAATTGATGCTAAAATGTTACAAATAGTGCTTTTAACAAGAGTATCATGAACTCATGGATTACTTTTTGTACCTCTTCCTGCAGTATGGAGGTATGCTGAACATTTAGAGCAACCCACTCCCTACTGGATGTGGTTATCTTTACTTTATTTAGACTGTCTATCTATCATCGAAGGGTTTAGAAGTTGCTGGTGCGTCCAGAAAACAACCTTATTTTTAAATGTTTTTAACATATCTTCAGACATTTAAATTCTTTAAAGCAGCGTTGGTCTGCATCATATATTTTTTTCCTGTCAACCACTGCAGATAGCACCATTACCAAAAAATTTTGCAGTTACCATGGAGGAGAATACTGATATTTATATCATCATATCACATTTCAAATTCATTTCAATCTGCTGTTGTTATGGAGAGAAGACATGTTACGAAGAGTTTACTGCCAGAAAGCATGGGGTTGGGGTGGCGTGGTGGCTCAGTGGTTAGCACTGTGACCACATAGCAAGAGGGTCCTGGGTTCGATATCCGTCTGGGCGGGGCCTTACAGTGTGGAGCTTACATGTTCTCCCCATGTCTGCGTGGATTTTCTCCAGGTACTCCGGTTCCTCCCACAGTCCAAAGACATGCAGGTTAGGTTAATTGAAGACTCTGAATAGCCCGCAGGTGTGAATGTGGTCGTGAGTGCTTGTTTGTCTCTATATACCAGCCCTGTGATGACTTTTTCCAGGTTGTACCCTGCCGTAGCCCAATTTTAGCTGGAATTGGCTCCAGCCCCCCTGCGGCCTTACAAAAGATTAGCGGTTATGGAGGCTGATTTATTGAACATGGGGCTGAGTTTCAAAAGCAAATTTTTCTTTCTAAGTTTCTCTTGGCCTATATGACACAGCATTTTTAAGTGCAAGGTTTCATACATACACGCTCATACAAAGGTCAATATCAGAGTGGGCCACCACACTCCCGTAATGTAACTGAAATGAGGAAAGTGTTCTAGCAACTGTTTTCTCCCTCCTACACCCCAGGGGAGCTCGCTGAGGCCATTAATCCAATAAACTGCTGTTGGCTGCAGTACCTTGACAGCCGCTTGCCTCCACAGATGAGCTGTGTCTGCTCTGAAGATGTATTGGGCCAAGGAGGAGGGAAAGTTAATTTGACTTGACCTTTCTGATACTTGAAACAAGCTGTTATTTAGGACTCCATGTCACACACATACACACAAACACACACACCCCTCCCCTCCTCTCACGCCCTGGGAGTTGTTATTAAGTGTGAGAGCACTGAGACAGACTCCTCTTCAGTTCTTTAATGACCCCACAGCTCTCATGTCCGCAGCTACACTAAGGCGACCTGTTTTCCATGATAAGTAGGAGCCACAAGTGACCTGGAATGAACCAGCTAACGATTGAAACAAAATAAAAAATTCACTTAATTTTTCCAGAGAGGGGAAAACACTAAAATCCTCTCTTTGCTTTTAGGAGGACACTGCAAATATTTAATATTAATATTAATCACTCCATCATTAATATTCATAGTAAAATTAAAATGAATTGGCCTATTTTTTGTGTGTGTACATAATCATCTGCTTTTCTCATACGGCAAAAACTTGATTAGCCTATGACTGTTCGTTTTAAACCTGGGGAAGTTTGCAAAAAGTAAACTCATAAAAAGCCACTGTGCTACAAAAGTAAGAGCTAGCTGAATGCTAGCACGGTGGCTTAGTGGTTAGCACTGTTGCCTCACAGCAAGAAGGTCCTAGGTTTGAATCCAGGTTCTTTCTGTGTGGAGTTTGCACGTTCTCCCCGTTCTCCTGCATGGGTGCTCCCATTTCCTCGCACCATCAAAGACATGTATGTTAGGGTTAATAATCCTGTCAGTGGCACTGACAAAAGATCTGGAGTTGGTCCCCAGGCGCTGTCCTAGTGTGTATTGTTATGGTTAACTGTAAAAAGGATGGGTCAAATGCAGGGGATCGATTTCCCCAAGGGGATTAATAAAGTTACTTCTAACTTTAGCATGCTAACATTCTCACAATGATAACAGTATGATTTTCAGGTATGTTTACCCTGTTTACAATCTGTGTTTACCGTGTTAGTATGCTAGCATTTGCAACAGTATTTACTGATGCATAGGCAATTCACCCTAATGCTAACACCAATTTCTGTACAAGATTTCATGGCAAATCCCCTTACTAATCGTTGACATCTCAGTCAGAACCATGAATTAATCTCTTGTTTGTGGAAGAGGAAACGAGGATCACTGAAGTCACTGTGATACACTTTCTGTAAACCATGAGTGTCTTTGCAAACATTTGTGTTAATTAAAGGGTAGATATTGAAATTAAGTGGAAAGTTTGGATCTGACTGGTTGTACTAGAGGTAGTCAGAGGTCAAAGTGAAATGCTCTAAGCATTTCTACTTTAAGCTTAGATTTAAATTAAGACAAAAATTAATTTGGTCTAGTTGTTACTGGTGTTAGACAAAAAATATAAAACCATTTTACATCAAGTTCAGCTGTGTAATTGGAAATGAGACGTCAGAAACAAACCTGTTCATGTTTTGGCAAAGAGGCAACTACAACAGCTGCCGTGCCCAAATTGAGATGAGCACATTCACGTTCGCACTATCTGTTAATTTACACTGGACAGCGAGAAACAATTTACTCTTACACGCACCTTTTAGCGATCCAAGTCAATCATCGTTCACTATTAAGTGCTCCGGGCTGTTTGATTTGCAGCTAAGCACTTTTATGTATAATCAATAAAATAGATTTCAGACCACCTCATTTTCCCTCCTCCCATCCTCATCTGTGGGATTACAGTAAAACAGCTGATTTGTAATTGTGAAAGTGTTGAATCTGTGCTGGATTACACAGATAAACACTTGATCTCCACAAGAATTTAGGGGGGGGGGGGGGGGGGGGGGGGGGGGGGGGGGGGGGGGGGGGGGGGGGGGG
>JAPXVT010000022.1:2573238-2584711 GCA_029823135.1 Acanthurus reversus
TTTTTACCTCTTAAAAGTGTCAAATAAGGTTGGCTGGCCAGGAGAAGACATGCATGTCAGCGTGAAAGATTTGTACCTCGAAACCGAAAAAACACATATGCAAACTTTAACGTTAATTATATCAAGTTTGACATGCTGCCACACTCTGGAAGTCTATGATCTGAGGGCTGAGAGGGTCATTTTTCTTCACAGAGGAGGCTTTGTGGAGGTCAGGGGGAGTGAGAGACCGGGAGGACTGTGGGGGTGAACATTTCCGATTCTGTTTCCTACCCAGAGAAACATTAGCCGGGGCGTCGCTCTGATTTAAGCCCATATCTCTCTCCTTCACCTCCCTCTCATAAATAATTTTTCCCCACGTTTTTTTTTTTTTCGGTAAAGTAGTACAGTTTTAAAAACATCCTCTCATCTCCTGTGTGCTGCTCAGAGCTAGACCCAGAGTCAGTTTTTTTCTTTCTTTTTTTTTTTTGGGAGAGATTCAGATTCCTTCCCCAATTATCCCAGGTCACTAATAAGGCGGGGTGTGGAGGCACTGGGCTGTGCCGCAGTGGCCTTAAGGCTTAGTGCCAAATTGAAACGACTCGGGAAATAGAGGCAGACGCTGAATCTTGCCTAATTGCAGCAGGGGTGTGTGGCTGGCAGCTCAAATGTGTGTGTGTGTGTGTGTGTCTGCGTGTGTTCGAGAAAGAGAAATGTGCAGCGAGTGATGAGGGTCTGAGAGAGGGAGAGAGAGACGACGAGAGGCAACAAATGAAAAGAGAGAAGAGGAGAAGATATGAGGGATGGAGACTGAAGGATGAGTGGCAGTCGAGTGAGATCGGGTAAACTCAGAACTCAGGAGAATGAGGGATTTTCTTCTGGCTCTTTTCTCGCCCTTCCTTTCCCCCTAACACACTTACACCCGCCCTCTTCCTCCCTCCTAACCCATCAAAGTCTTCTGACAGCTGACTTCTGGCTGCACACATCAGAGGGAGCAGAGCCAGGGCACGACCGAGACAGAGAGAGGCGGAGAGAGGGTAGCCACCAAAGCCCCGACTTCAACAACACTTTCTTTCATGTTATTGAACAAGGATATGTGGTTAGAGATGACCCTCGATGTACGTACCACACTTTCATATTTGTAACGCACCAGTTTTTAAAAAGATATCCAGGATCATGTAATTGAAAATTCGACCTCCTTCACAAACATTTAGGCAAACCAACTAGTAAATAGGTCCAGTTTTCTTGTCACAGAGCGTCCTCATGAGAGTCCCAGAAAGATGACTCATGTGCAGTTTTATGGCAGTTTGCAACTCCGTGGCCCTCGCTGCTCAGATTAAAAGGCCACCTTTGTTAAGAGTGTCTCCCCCCTGTGAAAAAAATGTGTAGTGGCTGAAACGGGAGAAAGCCTTCGAGGCATGTATGTGTCTCGGCCAGATAAATATCTCAAAGGCTGTGAATCAGTGGGCTTAGTCAGACAAAAGACTAACAGCGCGAGAGGGACCAACAGAGAGAGAAACTAAATAAAGAAGGGAGCAGGAGCAGCGAGCAAAGGTGGGGTTAAACTGCACACTTCCAGTCAGTGTAAGAAAAAGGAGGCTGGGGCTTTGAGTGACGAGGGGAAGAGACGGAAAACCCTCATTTCACATCGGCAGAGTAATGACTTCTCAGAGTGCTGTGATCCATTGTGGTGAGAGCCAGCTGTGTGGCGGGCCCAGTGTTTGACATGCTAAAGATAACAAAGAGAAGCAATGGCAAGCCATAAAACACAGCTCGACGTTTCAACTCCTGGTTTGCCTCACAGGCGGAAAAACTCAGCAGAAGCCATAAATATTTTAATATGAACATGTATAAAGTCAGTTTTTCTTTCTCAAAGTCTACCTGGACTGAAACATTCGACTTTGCTACGCTGGATATTTTTCATTATGACTGCACAAGCGCTAAAAATATCATCTAACAGAGCAAATGTTCGGCGTGTTTGAACCAGCGCACAAAAAGGTGTTCAAATTGCGTCTTTGAATTTGACTCATTAACAAATTTCCCCTCAGATTTTTCATATGGAGGACAGACAGATGGGGTAGAGGCTGGGGTAGATGAAAAGAAAGAGACAAACGAGTTCATTTAAAGATGTTTTTTGGCGTCTACACCAAGCTAACCTCAATCCAGCTCTTTGGGATCTGCATAAATTGAGGGCTTGGGGAGTTGTGGCAGTATCCTTGGTATTATGCATATTAGTTTAAGGCTGTCACTGAGAATCAGCAAGGGTGTCCATCCCGCTGCGGCTAGGCGCTGCTAATTATTGGATCAGAGATAAGGTGCTTTTTAGCGCTCGCTCTCTCTGCGCTTTGAAAACCGGCTGTGGCGAGAGAGGAAAAAAAAAAAAAAAGCAAAGAAAAGCAGCCCAATTTTGGGTTCAGAGAGAGCCACTGGGTCAGAAATTGATCAAGTGGAAAACCTTTGTGCGGCTGGGGCGATTTCGACGTAAGACCAGATTTGTCACATCTGCCGGGCTTTCTCTGCTGCCGAAAGGGAGCGGAACAACAGGATGCTACCAGACTCGCGGGGAGGGGGAGGAAGGGGAGGGAGAGGGAGAGCAGAAAGATCCACAGAGTGAGTGAGTGAGGGAGGGAGACAGAAAGAGAGAAAATAGAGACGCCTTTGCGGCACATTGGTAACGTTAATCCTCCTTTCTAAAAAAAGGTGGCAGTTCTGTGATGGTTTGACATGTCATCTGAATCAATATATCCCAATATATCATTCACATGTAAAAAATCGACTGTGGAGTGCCTTTTGTCATGAAGGCATTATAGACACCCTGAAACCCCAGATACCATGAAATCTTATTAAGGTATAGCATCTCATTAAGTTCCTGCCAAACAAGCTGCTGAATCCTGTTCTGCTGCACAAAGATGCAGAGAGAGACAACACATGTAGTCCATATGGGGCTGAGCTGACGTCTTAGCCTGCACTAGCGGTGAAAAAAAAAAAAAAAAAAAAGGAAAAAAAAATGTTCTGGGCTAGTGAAACTCTTTTCAGATGTATCATTTATTCCTTGTTTAGAAAACACCAAGTGGATAAGATGTTTGATTTATTAAGCAAGAATTTTCCTTTTTATTTGGACATTTTTCGAACACATGATGGAAGAAGAAAAATAAAATAAACCACAGACTGCTGACACAACATCTAACCTTTCATCCAACCAGTGCTCAACACAAAAACATTCAAATCGAGCCACTTCAACACACACGCACACACATGCACGCACAGAGGGAGAAAATCCAATGCTTATTGTGCTAAGGCCATTGAGCAAACTCCCGACACAAAGGACAATCCCTCTTCAGGTCTTAACACCACTGACACAATGACTATGGCGAGGTTAGGGTGGACCTCTTTAGGATTAGTCTGTGAGTACATACTCTCAAATCAGTGTTTAGCAGTTTAAGAAGACTTGACATATACTGAACTGATCAGACAGGGAGGGGATAGAGGGTTTGTCTTACCATTTTTCTCAGATGTACGCCGTTTTCATTCTCTGGCCTGTACCTGCAGAAAATTGCATCTCTTTTAAAATTTTGAGGTGTCTGGACAGAGTAGATCTTTACTGTCCATTTGGCCCACACAATGTACAGACCAAGAAAATTCTGACATTTTACTTAAGATGTAATTCTCAAAGGATTACAGATGCAGTGCTGAGTGGAGGCTCGTAAGCGCAGCTAAACAAGGTCAGCAGAAAGACATACTGTAGTGCAGCAGGCAAACAAATAGTCCAAAGCCCAGAATTGGTAAGTAGTCGTATAGAATGGACAGACTAATCCCAAAGTAGGTGTAATATGTGAAGACAGGGATGAGAGAGAGGGAAGGAACACGTGAATGGAGGGATGTATGCAAAGAAAGTTTGAAAAGAGAGAAGAACTATGTTGCCTCGACAGAAGTGAGCCAGTCTACTGAAGCCAAAATGAGGATAGTTGGAGACATTTGTTCAGACTTTGTAAGTTCTATTGGGAGTTTGTCCCTGTCTACTGCGAGATTAGTTGGGTTTTTTTTTTTGCAGCTTTATAGTTTGCATTAATAAAAATGCAGCTGTAAAAACAAAAGATGATGCGTCTTCCATAGAAAGATGGTGTAACTCACAACTACATGATGCGAAAGACAAAACAAAAAAGAGAGAGAGGAGGAACGGTTCTCTTACCGGGGGCCGTTTCCTGCATCTTCTCCCTCTTCCGCTTCTTCTTCTTTCCCTAAAAAATATACAGAGGAACACATAAAGTGTGGCTCCAGCACTCACGCTCACTAGACCACTCTGGTATCCTGCTGCTGACTGCCATGTTCACTCATCCCCTGCGGGGCAACCGACCAGCATCCCTTGGACTCCGTACTCCACAAGTAAACTGCCACACTGAGAGGGACGCACCAGGCAAGAGAGGTGTGATCAGCCTGTTTTCAGCTGGCTTTAAATCACTTGTTTTCTATCATTTTAAGGCCTTTTTTGAGCCAGGACCATCCTTACCTACATAGACAGCTTGTCCCGCTGTTGAGACCAGTCTGCTCCGTATTTCCACTAGCTTTAAAGTCCCTCTAATGACAAATATTAACATGAAGTGCAATTAAAAATGCTCACTGTAATTAGGCTAGTCGAGCTGGATGACTGTGAAGAGCGCCACTCTTCTCCCAGCGAGGTGGTGGGAGTCTGTAAGGATTTATAGCTTATGCTAAATCCCCAGGGGGGAGACTATAGGTATAGATAGCAGCGTAGAGTCGTTCTAGTCAAATATGAGCAGCACTTTGGTTTCCTGCTGCAAAGTCTGCTAATCCACTTATTCATGAGCTAATCTGCCTTCTACTGCTGCGGCAGACAGTGAAGAAGAGAGACCAAGTGAGAGTGGGTGAGAGAAATGATGAGAGAGGGGGTACAGAGCAGAACTATGAATGCTGCACCCTCTCCATGCCACTCTGTTACCTATTTTGGGGGTTTCCAGGCATGGTTTGCTGAGAATTTTGATTGTGGGAGGAGTCACAGAACGGCGCTCACAGGGATGCAACGTTAACTCGTGAGAAATGTTTTGCGTTACCCACATTGTTTCCCTTTATCTCTTTGCTATGCTAAGTAGAAAGCCATTCCTTCACTTTTTCCCCTACCTGTCAAATATGTTTGTACTAACAGCGCTGGAAATTAAATAGGAACTGGGCTAACTGTCACTAGCTGATGTTGCGCATCTTTAGCTGTGCTTTGCTTCTCTGTGAGCGGAGCTGCGACCTCCCTCCCCTCAGCGAGGCATTTTGGCAGCGGAGCGTTGGAGGCAGAAGGAGGAGGGATGCTGTCGGTGTCCGAGGGGAGGCAGATAAACACCACAAAGCACTTTGGTGGTGGAGTGAACGTGAGTGCCGGAGCCACACTTTTAATAAAGGCTGGTGCTCTCTCTCTCTCTCACAAATTCATACGCACCACATACTCAGAAACGCTTGCGACAACTTCCAAGCACAAAACACGGATTCACACACACACACACACACACACACACACACTCTCATATACACCTAGTGACAGACTTGCATCTCAAATCCAGCCGAACCTCCCACATTCACAAACAAAATGGGCAGCTAGGGGAGCAAAGGTTGCTGCTGCTGAATGCTGCGTGTACGATCCAGCCTCCTCAAGTCTAACAGGTGCTTTTTACATCTACAGCTTCATGCTGATATGAAACATCAAAGACAGGCATAACCATTACCAGGCAGTTTTCACTCACTGTGACAATAATAATGTCCATGATTTCACAATACGTTCGAGTGGGGATGGTAATATAACAGTGGATCACAGTGTTATGAATTACACATTAGGCTGAGACAAAGGCTCCAAAAAATGGACCCCATTAGAACGGAGCCGACTAGTGTGAATTGGTGCGTGTGTGTCGTTATTGTGCGGAGTTTAACGAAACAAGTCATGCAACGCTGACATAAACAAACAACAAAAATCAACACACGCACGCGCACCTCTGCCAATCTGTTCTGTTGATACTTACATAATTGTCTCGAGCGGACCAGCCGGGGTAGAGCTGCATGTGGAGCTGCCGTTCCTTGCGGGCTAACTCATAATACTTAGCTTGCTCTTCCCGAGATAAAGCATGCCACTGTTTCAGTACAAAAGGAGATTAGGGAGAAAATAACCAGTCAGTCAATTACTGGCATGCACTTGCTGCTCCCTGCATAAAGAGTGAGTTGGTGTTTTGGTGAAAAGAAAAGAAAAAAAAAAAATCTTCTTTTTCAACTTTTCAAATGTTTGGTGCGGGAAAAAAAAAAGGTGGTGGGGGGGGGAGGGGGTAAAAGAGAGACAAAGGAGAAGGGAGGCACATGATGAAGAGATTAACATGCAGAAATTCAGAAAGGGGGAGAGGAGAGAAGGAAGAAAAAAATTGATTTCATATCAAAACACTGGTTCCAATTTAACAGCGCTTTTTATTCAAACTATGTCAGCGAGCAATTACCCTATGCAGGCCACAAGCTAGGCTTTGCTGTGGCTGGCTGCCTCAACCGCCAGGCCTATTCGTTAAGGCTTTTAACATGGCTCTGTGGTTCCACTCTTTCCCCAATCCTCAAAAGGAACAAATTTTGTCATTTCCAACCGTGCCATTACCCAGACATCTTTTATTAAAGCCAATTTGATTAAATGTCAGTTAGATAGGCGGTCTGTATCTGTGCTGCTGAGAGGGAAGTAATTGGCTGGGGCAATCATTAAAACTATAATCACAACTAGTTCATAAAAGACTGTATGTTAATAGAGAGAGGAATCCTTGCACTTTTGTGAGTAATTGGGCCTGGGAAGGCAGTGCACGCAGCCTCTTTAGCGCCACAGCTTGAACTGTGATCACATGGGGATTTAACTCAATCAACAAAGACAAACTACAGAAACAAAGAATGCACCTACCCTTCGTCCAAGGATCTGATTGATGGCCGCGCTCTCCTTCAGCGTGCACTCGGCGACCACATTCGCCCGCATCTCTTTCATGTAGAGCATGAAGGCGTTTAGCGGCTTCTTGATGTGCGGTCTTTTGGGCTCCTGCTCCTTTCTCTGTTCGTGCTGGGGTTTCCTGTAAAGACAAAAACAAAAACAACAACACGGACGGAGGTAAAGAACGGGAGGAAGCGAAACGAGAGAATAAAGGATCCAAGCAACAGATGAGGGAAATTGTGGTGCCGCAATGGCGACAAAAGCGGTGAGGGTCTGGTTGCTCTCAGCCAATGGGTGAGGCAGCGTGAGAGGGGTTGCCACGCCATGGGCCCCTGCCTCTTTAATCATGTGCAGTTGCACAGTCGCAGCCCTTCATGCGGAGAGATTACTTAGCCAGTAATGGCAACCAAACCCTCTCGTCCAGAGCGCACTGGCAACACTTAAAACCGACACACACTCGAAAGACACTTTGCTCTCACTCCGGACTTACTTTCTAATAACCTTTTTGAAACTACAGTCTGGGTGCACGGATGGCCATGAATAATGAAAATATCAGTGATAACCACTTTAGGGCGCTCACAGCACTTTCCACTGCACACACTGGGGAAGTGAATTCAGTTCATCCAAGCACTAATCTTAGACCTGTATCTGTTGCTGGCTAAGTGTGTTGTGATCCCTGAGGCCAAATGAAGCATAGGCCTGTTATCAGTGGAGTACGGGCCCTCGCTACTTATCTGCTCACATCAAGGGAATGAGAACAAGGCTCTGACAGAGGGTTTGTTCAGCAGTGGCCTACTGTAGTGGTGGAGCGCACAAATACCTGGAAGTCTCGGAAAACTGCTGATAAAGGGGGTGAAGGGGGAGGGTGTGTGCGTGAGAGTGTTTGATGAAGGCACTTTGTGTTTGCAGGACTCACATGTGCATGATGTCTGTTTCATGCAGAGGCTCGTGTTTGACCTGTGGGTTGACGATGGCCGGGTGGGGGATCCCTGTGGCGTGGGGACCAGGGGGGCCGGGCACCACGTGGTGTGAGAACCTGCAACAACAGCAGACTTTGATTATTTAAACAGGACAAAGAAGGTCAGTAGAAGTAGAAAAGGGTCCCCTTAATATTATCCAAGTGAAAAAACAAGACGACAACAACAACAAAAAAAAAAACGTGGCACGGATAACAGCGGTCACAAAAGACAGAAATCCATCTATACATTTTTTTTGTGTGCAGTTCTTTCAACTCTTTTTAGCACTGATTTCATCAACATCTCCACTGTAATATTTGAGTAGTGAAGCAGGGTCGAGCTTTCATGTCCCTCAGAGGCAATATGGCTTACAGACAGTCAACAATAATTATAATAATATCCACATGAAAATCTCCCTCTACAAGAGGATGCAGTCGTGTGTGTTCGCCCCAATTAAAAAAAAGGGAAAATAAAACACTTGCATTTGTTTATATTTTGGCCTTTGTTCTAATCTTTGCTTCTTTCTAGTGAAATACTGAATTTTATAGAGACCTTTTCAGGCCTCTTCACATCATTAAATGGACTACTCGAAACTTAACAACATTCAAGGGAATTCAGTTTTAAGATAGAGTTGAGTACAAATGGCTTATATGATTAAATGGGAACGTACATGTTTGTTTTGCACTCAGTGCCACTGTGTATCCAAAGATCAGGCGGATCTATAGCAACACCGTGAGTTTTGCTTGTGTAGCTCACTGCAGCTCAACAACAATGAAGATCAGGCAAAATAGGAGGAAATGACAACGAAACCTACGGCGGTATTTCTTAAAATACAGATTTAAGAGGGTCTGAGCAGGAGAGCAGGAGGAGACCGTCTGGGGTTTAACCGTCGCCTGATACGGCACCTTACATCTGGCTTCACTCAATATATGCCTAAAGCCTCGTCTTTACAAACATCACGCTGACAGAGAAAGAGATAGAAAGGAAGGAGAAAGAGGGCAAGAAGAAGAAAACAAAACAAAACACATAGTAGTGACACGGATGCAGTCAAGAAAGGAAGAAAAGAGGTGAAAGATGCTATAAAAAAAAGTGCTTCAAAAACACGAGGCAAGGTTCGGAGAG
Source organism: Acanthurus reversus (assembly GCA_029823135.1). NCBI lineage: Eukaryota > Metazoa > Chordata > Actinopteri > Acanthuriformes > Acanthuridae > Acanthurus > Acanthurus reversus. The sequence goes on from JAPXVT010000022.1 coordinate 2,582,236, forward strand.
CAGAATGCTTCCAGGAAGCTTTGATGGCAGTTAAGCAGCCATATGGTTATGCAGGGGCACGTATGTGGTGATGTGTTTGACATGTGCTGGGCACACAGAGGAGCGGTGTGGCTGAAGCCGCAGCGGTTCAGCAGGAACAGCCAGAGGCAGACCTCCCCTGCGCAGGCTGCTGCTGCAGGCCACCATTCCCCCATTCACTACACAAAGCTGGTTCAGTGTCAGTACGCATCCGATGTGAAGAGATAGTAATCGGCTCTTGTTTACATGAATCAACTGTGCATGCTTTTGCTTATGTTTGTCTGTGACTCACCATCCCAGCGGTGGCGTGATCTGCCCCACTCCTCCAGGAGACAGGGAGTAGAAGTTGGTCATGTCTGGTCCAGGGTGATGCCTCGGCATTCCTGCACAACAATGGTGCACAGCTGTTAGACAGTAATGCAATATTTCAATTAGAACTGCAGTCTTTGGGTTTAAGCACCAGTGAAAAAGAGCTTGTATCATCGACTACCAGAAGTGCAACCAAGAGTCATAACGTGTCAAAACTACAGCATCAGTTGTGCTTTCGCTTGTGACCTTCATCAGAGTAAATAAGTCTGTAAGAAAGAACATCTAAACAGCTACACATGAAAGAGGACAAACTACAATGAAATAAACGCCAACTGATTCACTGCCACTTGCATTCATTGAATCAATTTTGGGTATCAGAATCTGCCTTAGAAGAGAAAATATTGAATTTTTGCATCCATGCAATGTGTGTTTGCTTCCGGGTCACTGTTCGTGTGGTGACCAGACGGTGTGGAGCAGCTTCTTCTCATTGTTTGTATGTGTTACATGTCTCCTTATGTGAGTTAATGTGAGTACTGCTGGTGACGCTTGGCTGCTTATGTTTTAGTCCAAATGAAGCACGCTTTCTTTTTTAAATTGTCCTTGTGTCATATATGTGAGTTGTCTCCATGTCTTAACGCTACTCCATGTGCCTTTTAATTGCCCTTTGGGGACAAATAAAGTGATTTGAACTGAACTGAACTGAACAGAACACAATGAGCAACACATCGTGAAAGTTTACTCTTGACTTCGGAAAGTCATTTAACAAAATTCAAAGTCTACTTCGAAGCTTTTTTTCAATCCAATAAAACTGAGCAAACTGAAGAAGACTTGGAGCAACAGTTGAAAACTCCCAAGCCAGTGAGTGGACCTTGAGTTTAAATTTTTTTCAGTGTAACCTTTCACTCCAACTTTGCCATCCTGCTTCTCTTTGAGTCAAGAACAGGCAGTACACATGTCGGGACTTAAACGCACCTCTTGACCTCTCATTATCAAGCCGTAAGAAAAGGATCATATTTTCCCTGCTTAGCTGGAGTCCTTCCAGTGTGTTTCAGTATATATAAGCTGGTTAATTGAGGCTTCCTCTTTGTGGCGGAGGCTGCAGCTTTCCCTGTAGACACGGGATTGACTTGGACTAACTGTCGGTGGATCTTCAGGACTAAGCTCCCACATCTCCAGCTCGCCTGATCCTGCTGGGTTTCAAGGTCGGGGAGACTTTTTTCGTAGGAAGACTTAAGCGGGAACAAGGCTGTAAAATGGATGAAATCTAACTTGTCTGATACTTATTTGTGTTTCATTTTAGAGCAGAGCAAGTGATGATATGGTTCGAAATCTGGAGATATAAGAAAATACTATTTATACAAAGACAAGTGCGGTGTGCCTACATGTGTGCTCAAACGCACACGCGTGCACACAAAGAAAAGAGGGCAAATGCCTCCAGATTAGCACCATCTTCTAATCCCTGCTGGAGCCAGCCTTTTCTCCCTGCCTCTATCTTTTCTCTTCCTCTTTCTCTCTCCAGGCTGTGGTCTGAAGGGGCCTCCCTCCTCAGAGAAGCAGGGCGAGCAGGGGGGCTTATATCTCTAAAGCCAATGTTGCAACGCTGGCTTCATAGCGTGCATAGCACTACCCCCTGCCCACTAATCCACCACATAACACTCCTGAGGGCCCTCCTGAGGGCAGAAGGGAAGGAGGCAAGGGGTGAGGCGGCGAGGGAGGAGGCGAGAGCCCCAGCGTGTTAACCTTGTCACTCACACCCTGAAGGTGCCTAATTACTCACTCATCCTTTTCACACGTTCCCGCTGACGCCCAACACCGCTTCACACTCGCATTTCCTCCCAAAACAAGCGACGCTAACGTGACTCGCACAGAGAAACCTGGAAATAATCCACAATTAAACCAGTGTTCCCTTGTTTCGATAGTATTTCCTTAAACAAAACACACATAAGGTTTAGATGTAGAATGTTCAAAGCACGCCCCCCCCCCGCAAACTAACTCTCCAATGCTCAACCTTCCATCCTGCATTGCGGCCCTGTGCATATTAGAGCTCATAATGAGAAAATCCATGATTGTTTTTCATAATTAACGAGCAGATCAAAGTCTGAGCCCACTAAGGAAGGACAGAGCAGCAATTGGTCGATATGAGAGAGAG
>JAPXVT010000022.1:2729649-2740003 GCA_029823135.1 Acanthurus reversus
AACTTGAACATTCGCAAACATTTAATTTCAGTATACAAACTGGATTAATTCAAGTCTGATATTTTCCAATAAATTTGATAAGTGAAAAAACTAAACTGGAAGCCAATATCTCTGCCATATACTACATATCCATTTTACACCAAACAACATTTTCAATCGGTCCCAAAATGACCTTTCATTTCTTATGTTAAGGTGTTGAAATATCATGGCTGAAACCTACAGTATTTACTGTATGCAAGTCACTAGACTAAACAGAATAAAAACAATGTTTAAAAAGTGACCAGACTGATGTTCTTGTACCAGAGAATTAGTTCAAACAAGATTTTTTGAATCAGCTTTATCCAAATTAATTTGATTAGCTCTTGAACAGTTGATAGTTGAATCTGAATGACTCATTACTGATGCAAATAAACTAACTCTATCAGAGAGTGATGCCAATTAAGCTCTTTGATTGAAAATTGTGCAGTGAACTCCAGCTCTAATGTTGTAATTGTATATTTGCATGTGTGTGTGTGTGTGAACGCACCAGGAAAGGACATGATTGAAGCAGAGCTCAGCCTGGACCAGACGCCCCAGCTGTCTTTGACACAGACCCTTCAGCAGCTGGACGACACAGTGGTCATCCAGGTGATACTCTGATGGATCTACACATGAAATGAAATGCAGTTAGTTTCACACTGGTGCTAAAACAAACACTTGGTCAATATTTTGAAGTTTTACACGCTCTCTCACTTGGATCAGCTCCGAGTTGCTCCTCTGCTTTCTCTAATATGGTCAATATTCTCTCCGTCAGCTCAGCTCTTTTGCCAACTACTGTGAAACCATTCCATATGTACATCATTTCCTGTAGAAAGGAGACAGCTGTTTGAAAAAGATACTGGCTTACACTGATTAAATGAAAGAAAGAGTGTACATGAGCTCTCACCAACGCAGGGACGACTAGTTTCACAGGGACAGAGGAAGAGTATCGCCGTGCTTTCTTTGCTGCAAACTTCTCTGTTGGAATGGACTTCCCAGCAAACCTCAGTCTGAGACCATCCACCTGCCTACAAATTACATTTCAGACCTACTGTAAACGATTACAGCACCTAACAACAGAACTGTATGCACAAACAAGAGCTCTCCCCAGCATACCTGAATAATTCCACCACATTTTCTCCCAGTTTAGTCACTTCCTGCTCTGGTAACATGCTCAAGATGGCTGCTTTCTGGAAAACATAGATGGCCTGCAGAAGAAGAGCAAGCAGCTTCTCATAAGAGGTCACACACACACACATCTTAATCCATGAGCAGTTTCACAGCAGAGCAAATAGAGGAAAGGGCTGCATTGCTCACCTGTGACCACTTGCTCTCTTTGCAGAGCAGGTCGGCATAACGATACGCCTCACTCCAGTTTAGTTCAAAGGAGTAGGCCCACATCAGCTCCCAGTAACACAGGTGGTGAATCTGACGCCACTCCTGCTGTGCTGCAATACATGCCAGGAACCTCTCCTCGGCCTGCAGCGAAACAGACTCATGGGTATTCAGTTCTTTGACTACGGCAACTACATGAGCTGAGACTGTTCCTGCGTTCCAATACCCATACTACTGTACTATTTAGTATGTCAGAAAAAGATTAAGGGTGTGTTCCAAATCGCATACTTTTGCTTTTTACTTGTAGTACGTACTGCAGCTGCCCTCACAAAGTACGTATTGTTACATGCAGTATGCACGCAATTGGGACATACTACTCCGCCATGATATTGCGCCATGAACTTTGACTCTGATGCTCCTACATCTGTCGCAGCCAGCCAAAAATTTGGAGTACAAGTTGAGCAAAAATGCTTTTTAAGCCATTTTAAGGTAATCATTCAAATGTAACTTACCATTTGCACTCATTTATTAATTTGGCTTTTTGCAGCAATAGCAAATTAAATTATATTAATTGTACATGGGAGTTGAAAAACTTATATAGTACTCACACTTAAATGTGCTGTCATTGCCACGCTTGTCATTCTGTCAATCATCTGTCAGCTATCTCAGCTTCGTTTATATCTGAGCGACACCGTGTGATGCATGTGACGTATCCTTTGCTGTGCAGAGGATTGTGGGTCAGAATGACCAGAAAAGCATGCTGGCTTGCATACTGCAAAATCTGACCAGATGTAGTAGAACATCCAGGAACTTCTGGTACACTGCATTTTACGTACTACATGCTGGGACATACTAACGTTTTTCTGGCATACTAAATAGTAAGGTAGTATGGGTATTGGAACCCAGGGTGTGTTTCAAAGACCACATCACAGTGCTGTACAGTATTCCAGTACTCACATATGAGAAGTTTCCTTTGAGCAAAGCAATTCTTGCAGTGTAGAACAGCATGAGGGCTCCCTGTGGACAAGATGCAAACAAACTGATTAAAAATTAGGGCATTTTACTGAAGTGGGGAATAAACATCTGCTGTTAGCTAGAATCAGCATATAACACAGCTCACATTGGGGAACTTTTCACTGTATGGCTTCAGCAGAGCTTCAGCCTCAGCAAGGTTTGTTTCACCGGTACCTGAGGGCAAAAGAGAAGAGAGGAGAACAAGAATTTTCTGTAAAAATTCACAAATAAAGGAAAAATTGTTGCAGTTTATTTACACGTTAATGAATGGTGGATTTCAACCTAAAATTTTTACTTTCTGATACCAGAAGTCTCTCTATCAAAACAATGAAAACAAGAGACATAGTTTGATGATGGCATGAAGTGGCAAAGGATCATTGAATTTGTTTATGTCGTTGTTAAACAGGCGCCATTACAGACAAAAATCCATCTGATTGACTCAGGCAAAAACGTTCACAGATGAGGTGAAGTATTTAATTTTTTTTTTCTCCCACATTATGTTTGGTCACGTTTGCCCACTTCCTTCCTCTGGTGTATCCCAGGAAGTTAGTTACAGATGACAAAATGAAAGACACCGTCACCTTGAGTGAAATTACAGATTTCTCTGAGTTTGAACATTGTTGGAAACATTCAGGAAAAGCTAAGTACATACAGATCTGGTCCAGTCTGGTCGTTTTTAGACATTTTGATGTTATATGCTTTAAATGCCTGGAAAAGAATCAGCAGGGTTGCTCTCACCCAGAATCACTGTGATGTAGAGATGAAACATCAGCAGAGTCAGGGTGCTCAGGATAGAGCGCAGGCTGTTGCTGGCAGCTCCTTCTCTTAACGCTGATAAACCCATTTCCTATAAGATTATTAGCAAATGATTCTTTAATTTTGCATAAAAAGCTTCAAGATGAGACACTATTAGTATGTTAGGAGTTTTACTGAAAGAGACATGGAATCTATATATCTTTGCATATTGACCGATAGCACCTACCCTGTCTCCTGAGAAGCCCAAAAACTCCATCAGTCTGAGGACTCTAGATGGAAGCAGGGACAGCATCTGACAACAAACAATAGGGAAAAACAACTTAACAACTTAGCTTTGGCAAAAATACATTTTTATGAGGCTTAGTGTATGAATGCAGTGTTTCCTGTAGCTCTCACCAGGTTAAACGACCCAATGCCCATGTTGACGCCGCCCTTAAAATGAATGTAAGTGCTTGTCTGCATGTTCATGTCATTTGTGACATTTACCAAGGCCTGGCAATCCCTGGTTGAGGAGACACAAAGAGTTTTAATGTACTGTACATACTTAAAATGTGATGTTTATTTCTTCATTCTCTCAGTGTCTGGTTATGGCATCATGTCTCCAAGCTTCTTACTTGTAAATCTGGAAACTGTTTCGGATTTTCATCCCTCCTTTGATGAAGGCGATAACACTTTCATCCAGGAACGTGAGAGCTGCTTTCTGCAGGAGAACTTCAGCGTAGCACAGCTCTGCATGCATCTCCTCTGTTAACAAGAAAAGGAAACACATTTCAAATGAAATTTTGTTGTTGCTGTTTACAAAGAAAGTATTTTTCATTTTGCAGCTTTCAGAGAATGATCATTTTATTCAAATGCAATGTACATTTACATTTTTTATTTTAAATCATAGAGGCCACTCCAAAATGCATCTTCTCATAGCGTCACTGTGAAATTAAAGGTCCAGTGTACAGGATTAAGGGGGATCTATTTATATAATAAGGCAGAAATGGAATATAATATTCCTAAGTATGTATTCATTAGCTTATAATCACCTGAAAATAAGATCTGTGTTTTCATGACCTTAAAATGAACCTTTTGTATCTACAGAGAGAGCCGGTCCTCTTCCACTGATTCTGCCATGGTGCACTGCCACTTTCTACAGTAGCCCAGAAAGGACAAACCAAACACTGGCTCTAAAGAAGGCTGTTTGCATTTTCCATGAGTTTTGCAGCCACAGTTGGTTCTCCTACATGCTTGGAGTAGTAGAGTGAGTGTTTGCAATCTGCAGTAATACCACTAGATGGCACTAAATCCTGTACATTGGACCTTAAAGTCAAGGTAACACCAGTTACAGCAACTTATGATGGATGAAAATAAATGTAGGATAATAAATATAACTACTTGTAGTAGCCAACAGCACAAAAGAAAGGAAAGATATCATTTAAAAAAACAATCACATAATGTACTTTTTACTGCATGTGCAAGCTTAACTGTAACAGCATTTGCTCAGTGCTGTTGATGGTCATTTCTGGCTGAATTGGTATGCCACTGCCTAATCTGTATCCAGAGTCCTTTCTAGTTTCCTGCATGTTAACATGGTGGTTGTCTCATACAGGGTCAAGAACTTATATTTACTGATATGTTTAACTTGGAGTTTATGGAAAGTCATCACTTACCCTCAGTCAGACTCTCAACTGGTTGTCTATACCAGAAGTTGGTTATAGTCTCCACTATTCCAGTTTTCTTTCGAAAACTAAGTGAAGGAACACAAAATATATTGTGACAATTTAATAAAGAGTAATTTCACTGTATGTGACTGTAATTTTCTGAGTTGAAGGGTTCCACATTTTGTCCCAGTCTTGAAGAAGGAACTTAAAACAACATCCTAAACTTATATGAAAAACTTTAATGAAATTGTGGAAACCTTTGGCACATCTGCAGGGATTCTCTGAGTGATGTCATGGCAGCATCCATGTCTTTTGGTTCGAAGGTCATGGCTGCCTGCATCACCAAGATGCTGCTGTAGCCCATGCTGTGGTACATGCTCTGACTCTTCCTGAGGGGCACAAACGCAAGCATTTAAAAGAATGCACATCCCAAGTTACAAAGTAAAAAAGAAATTAGATTATTACAGTGTGGGTGACTCACCGAGGTTTTAAGAGAGCCAAAGCGTCAGCAAACCTGTTGTTCAGAAAAAGATCGAGGGCAGCGGCGCATTCCTTCAATGTGGACTCTAAATCCATTACTGGCAACCTGAATGAAAGATCAGCCTGTTAATTTAGGCTTCTATATTCCAACAAAAATACATCAATCATAGATTAGCCTAATATGTGGGAGAATAGGAGAATCAAAGCCAAGAGGCCCAGACTTTTTAAACTGAGGAGAAGTTCAGGATTTTTTTTCTTTAATTTCTAGTCTTGTGTAAAGCTCTGCATTACTGTAACACACACACACACACACACACACAAAATCAACTCAGACATCATTTAGCTTGGATGAGACGTAAAATTTACAGCACATTAGCGAGTTGAGTGTATGAACAACGTTTTTTTTCTAAGTATACGTATGCACAGTTTGCAGACAGAGTAAGAAATAAAGTATAAAGATACACTGTGCTGACCTCTAGTGTGTGTGTGTAGGTATTTGCAAGGATAAAGGAAATTTCTCTGTTAATCATAACTTCACACACCTGATTATTATATGCATCATGTTCCAAACACTGAAACACACAAACCCCTTAAACCAGGGCTATTCAATTACAAATTTAAGAGGGCAAGATTTTAAAACCAAGATATTTAGCAGGGCCGGGCATGTTTTTAAGCGGTAAATTTTAAACCAGCACAAATGCATGTAATGAAAAACAAGCTGTGTTAGTCCTTGTTTCCATTTAAATACAGCAACGCACTCACTGCAAATCACACTGGTCTGGTGTTTGGATTTGGCAGTGAGATAAATGAGTATTTGTCAGTCCAGGCAGAGTGAAACAGACAGTTTTCATTGTCAGTTTCATATTTGAGGTTTGAGAGAAACATGTTTTTAGAGGTCGTATATGTTACTACCACTACTAGACACACATTTTTACAACAACAGGCTGCATCAGGAGTTTAATGTTGCTATGCTACGCAGAGTGTTGCATTAAAGAAATTTCTGCAGGCTCAAGCAACACGTTTTTCTTGTTTTTTTTATCTGCTTTTCTGGCTGGACCACTTGGGGGTTGCTCCTGGGCCCCCTTATGAATAGGCCTGCCTTAAACCCATGTAAATTAAAAGACTGCATATTTTCACTTACGTTGCATCCTCACTGTGGTTGCTTAGGTCCACCTGAAAAGGGGAAAAAAAGGGAAAAATCTACCTTTAGGTCTATTTCTAAAATGAAACCGGATTGTCGTGATCTTCAAACTGAGTGGTGAGAAAGCAGTTACACCTGGGTGAACGTGTGATATTTAGCTTAACTGGAGAAAAGTCAGATGTGATGTAGTCAGCATGTGAGCTTACTGTGGGCTGTAGAAAACTCAAATGTTCCAGCAGTTATGTAACCCAGTGTCTGGTTTACCAAGTAAGCCTACTCAAATCTTTTACTTACAGAAATGTATCAATACAGAAATGTAAAAATGCACTGTTACAAGTAATATTAAATGTCCTGCATTCAAACACCTCAGGTACTTTTAGAAATATACATACAACCAAGTGAAGGCAATTTTTTTGCATGAGAACATAAGGTGATGCACTGAGGGTAAAACAACTTTTTACTACTAACTCTTAGACTTATATGATTAAACTTAAATAAACAGAAACAGCTTTTCTAAAAAGTTAAAATTGAGGTAAACTTCCCAGAAAAAAAAAAAAACACAAACAAAAAAAACAGCCATTAAATACCTGCAGAGCAGCGGCAGAAACGCATAACCCACCTGTTGTAATGGCTTGTCTTTCGTCTCCATTAGATGTTGGAATTTGAATCAGGTAACAAGACTAGATCTTTTATTTATTTATTTTTCAGAGATTTACCGGCCTTTCCTCCTCTACTTGCAGACAAATGATCGGCCTTATTTGCAACCCGCGCTATTTATAAGTAACGAAACCGGGAGTGGCTGAGATGTGTAAGACCAGCCCACCGAAATGTCTCTCCGTGTCACGCCTGTCCAGAATATATGTTCTCCTCTCAGGCTACATTTTGAACATCATTGACGAGACACACCGACAACTTACTGAGATACGAATTTTTTCAACTCTTTATTGAACAAATAGCGGGTACAAACAAACAAACAAAAACACCCATCACCTCACATACTGAGGAACGACTGCGACGCAGCTGCAGGTAGCAGGTCACGAGACTGATGACACGAGAAATGCACGTGCGCACGACAAGAGTAGCTATTACCTGCGGAGATGGAGGCCCAGATATTGGGGACACCTTTTTGTTTGTTTGTTTGTTTTTTAAACTTTATTAATAGAAAGAACACACAGAACAGTCGTTGGGGAAATAACAACAATACAATACACATGTTGTCGGTAGATAAAAGTAAAAGGATGTCACAGACCAAAAGAAAAGGCTACAAAAAAGAACAAAACAGAACAAAAAAGGGGGTAATAATTAAAAACGAGGCAAAGGCAAAGGCTAAACAGGAAACAATATTAAGGAGCAGCATTCAAGAAGGTATAGGCCATCAACAGAACAACTGGTTGGATATATCACTATACATTTTTCTGGCAATTTTGCTAGACTTAACCTTTTTTCAGTGAGGAGATACTGGGGACACCTGGAGGATCAGAGGCAGCGGACTGGTCCAGGAAGTGGGCCTACTCTGATCTTTTACTTTTTTACAGTAACATTATACAGCAGTGTAAAGATGCTCAAAGTAAATGTAAAATATATTTACAATTTAAAGCTCTGCATTCAAATTCATACTTAATTTAGCTTAGCTTAATTAGCTTAGCTTACTGTAGTTCATATCAGCAAACTTTTGCCTACTTAAGAGCACAAGTAGCCTATAGCTAAACAGCCTACTTGTCAAATGAATATGGCATCTTTAGGTGAATATTTTAATGAACACGTTAGCTTATGATGCCCCTGAAACAGAGGGGCATTTAATTTCTTTTGCTGGTTGAGATGTGTCTTGTGGTATCAGGTACCAGGTACCTTTTCCCAATGGAAAACCAAAAAAGGTGAGTAGAGTAGAGTAGAGCCAGTACCATGTAGTGGAAGAGCACCATAAATAGTCTAGTAGCTCAGTGATTCCTAACCTAGGGGTCACACACACACTTCCTCCAAAGGTCAGAGGATAAACTTGAGGGAGATTATAAAACTATGTTCTGTTGCACAGTTTGGTCTTCTTTTTTCTTAAATAAAGGATTGTTTTACCACTTTGGATATCAATCAGCTCAAATGACACCATTTGGAAAGTTCAGAGAAGAAATCTCACTTTGTGGAAATACTGACAACTCAAACACATCTGAGAAGTGACAAGGTGCTGGACAAGAGGGTTTAGCCAAAACGGTTAAGAAACCTTTTATTTTACAATAGTTTTATTTATTTGTTTGAGCGTTTGTTTGTTTTATTTTCACCACAGAAGAAGAAGAAGAAGAAGAAGACGAAGAAGAAGTCATTACCCATGATCCTCCACGCGCAGTGAAGTAGGAAAACATGGCGGCGTCCAAGCCCTCGACGGCTCTTAACGCAAACATTCCAGACTATGAATACATTGATGTTAACACAAAACCGTTTCATATCGGCTCTTTCAGAGACGAGTGGCTCAAAAGACTAAATCCGAGTGATTATTCCTTCCATGAGGACGACGAGAAGGCGTTTGACGCCAACTTTGCGAAGGAAATGGGAATCGGCGCGGAGACCATGGCTGACTTGAAATCCATCTGCAGGTAGGCAGCAGACAAACGTACGTTTAACGTTGAAGCCAAGCTAACGATCTGCTCACAATGAACACCTAAAGCACGAGTTGTGTCGTGTGGAAAGGTTTCTGATAGAGGCTCTTTGCTTTTATTCACTCTGCATGATAGTTTGTAACATATGCAATTGAACTAAAGCAATCGACAAGAATAACATCACATTTATTGTAGGTATGATACCGTTACTTACAATAAGTGTAAAGTTATTTTAACGTAGATTAGCTAAACTTTATTTGCAAGTAAAGAATGTGACTCCAATTTTATGCCAAGAACCAATGTAGAGGAAGATACAAGTTAATTCACATGCGTTTTAGGAATGTTTTTGTTCGCCCAGTATAGACGTTCGTTTGCCACTTTTACTATGTCTGCCATTTAATTAATGTTACACGCCTGTCTTCATGGTTTTCCTCCAAGTATCGAGTCACTCCGGTGCCATCCTGCGGATCAACAGCCAGAGACAGACGTCGTCCCTCCAGACCCGACGCTTAAAACACTGATGTATGACTCTCCTTCATTTGTTCGATAAACAGACATCGTGTAACCATTTTCAAACTAAATGCTCCTTTTTTTGATTTGTTCCCAACAGACAAAGAAAGAAAAAACAAGATCACAAAGCCTCTCTTAAAATCGGCAAGACAAGACACGAAGTGTACGCAGAGGAACTGGTGGGTCCATGGAATAAAGCTGACATGCTGTCGTTTAGATTATTGTAACAGTCAAGTAGGCTTATAAATACATATTGTTCTGTTAGACAGAGGAGATGTCAGAAGTATGTAAGCTTTCGTGAATCTTTCAGGAGCGTTTAACCGTCGGTAGGAAACCAGAAGCAGATGCTGACGTGATCCCTGAAGGAGAGATCATTCTAACCATCAACGTCTACTATGCGGGTCTAACAGAGAAAGTGAGCTTTCACCTTCACCCGTTGTCAGAAACCCTCCAAATCTAACTGTCTTTTGCAGGAATTTTCTTCTTGGTTGTTTATCCTCCGTGGTGTTTACATTTTCTTTATTCCCATTCAGTTTAACTACATCAGACCCCACGTTACTTTGCTGATGACAGGCTCCCACAGCTTGACTGTGCTCCGGGATGCCATCTGCTGTGTCAGCGACTTGCAAGTGTGCGGAGAGTTCAGCAATACGCCGGACGTGGTGCCAGACTTCATAAGCAAAGTAAGACAATCCGAAGCCCTTTGCAAGATCTGTACACATTTTTTTTGTCACACATGCTTCACCATTTTTCATTTTTATCCCTGCCCCGTGCCACTTAGAACTGAGTTACTGCGGATCGTGGTTGAAATCTACCTCTACGAAATGGGACACATTTTCAAGGACGCGATTCATCTTGAGTTGAGA
>JAPXVT010000022.1:3115884-3126665 GCA_029823135.1 Acanthurus reversus
ACTAAAATCAACGACTGTAGTAAATCACAAAGTCATTTATTTAAGTTGTATTTATGTTACGTTCAGTCACGTTTCAGACTTCCTTCCTCATCCTCTGAGTTGTGTTATAGCAGAAGTTGGCGACAGGCAACAAAATGAAACAAACCGATCCTCTGAATAAAATTACAGAGTTTACTAAGTTTGAACATTGTTGGAAAGATGAGGGAGAATTTAAGTACCCAATTCAATAAAATATATAACAAAGATTAAGTCTTTTTAATACATATGAATTTGAAAATGTTGCATGTTGTATATAACAAGTTTTGGTTTAAGTCAGGGAATAGTACAAAAGTCAACACCTAGTTAAAGCATGAGAAATGACATGTTTACGCTGTCAGCATTAAAGTGAATCCGTGATCTTTAGCCTTAATCAAAACCCTTTTGTTGCCTAACCACACCCAGGACGTAGGATGCATCCCCTGGTCTCTGATATCAGAGATCCACCCAATTCATGTAGCACAGCCCTCTCCATATTACTTCATCCTTCCTGTGCAGAAATGCAGCACTGTGACTAAAAAAAATGCCCTTGAACATAATCCACTCAGCAAAGTTCCCCTTAAAACTTATCTGACAATAAGAAGTTTTAATACAACCCCTCTAACATGCCTGCAGTGAGTGAGTCAGTATAACATGCTGATAAACTTTGCGTTTCTCATCACAGTCACACTTACTTATGAATGCTAGTGTTGAATTATAGCACAGAAGTTATTACAAGGTAGTGGTTAATTTTAGGGTTAGGGTAACCCTAACCCCTCTCCAATAAAACTAATCTCTGCTTTCAATGAAGCCCTGGCCTTTGTGTTAGATTCAGTAACTGGGCCATATTGGCTCATTGTAGATATAAACATATCAGTGTAAATGTTGGCCAATGGGTAACAAGAAATTCCAATGCAAAAAAATTCCAGTGATACACATGAGGTCATTTAGACCATAAAATTAGGATTTGTTGCAGCCATTTTATCAGGCAAAACATATTTTAGTCTAGTTCTTTTATTTTAAGTTCCTAATGGCAGCAAATGTGTATTGGGCTTTAATCACAGCCTTAACTATACAGCTGTATATAAACACTGATGTTGCTGCTGCTGCTGCTGCTGCAGAACTGTGTCGACACAGAATTAGAAACATAGAAACCTCTGTACCTCCATCACATAATTTGCCAACTTGTAAGTTTGTACACATTAGGGTCTGCAGTCTTTCATAAAAGAAACCAACATTAATGTTTGTCTGTGTTGTGTTCACTGTCAGCTATGAAAACTGTTGATATCAGGACCAGCCTAAAAAAATCCAGGATGAATGGATTGTGTACCACCCTGTTTTTTGAGTAGAGGCTGACATTATATTGTACCCGACACGCTACCAGTAAAGTCATCCTGATAGGAAAGGAAAGTATATGTTTATTTTCCCTGTGACAGGATCCCACTGTTCACTAATTATCCAGCAGCCACTGATAATGAGCTATTGAACCTGCTGCTGAAGTGTTCCCTCTCCTGGGAAGGCCATCAGCTGCTGCACTGCACTCGTGGATCCATCAAATCCACAGAGGTCCTCCTGTTCATTAAGTTCCTCTCACTGGAGCAGAGAAAAGTCCAGAAAGGTCTGTTTGACCATCGCCAAGAACCCTGAGAGGTTTTAAAGAACCATTTCTCTTTCACATTAAGAAGATTTTTAATGGCTCCAAGAATGTTTTACTTCTTCCTGTGATGTGGCATTTCTGATAGCAGATGAATGTCACGCTCTGTTGGTGTTTTCTTTATGTGCAACTAGTATTTATGCACTCAAATCACACTATTTTAAAATCTGTCGCAACAGTCACTTTCTATCTTTTGAACCTCAATTTTGATAAGTAAATAACAGCAAAACATTCTGATCATTTCAGGAATCAAATATTTGATCATTAAAGGACAAAGAGATTTAATGAGCAACACTTTGTGCAGTGAGGAAATTCTACATCTTAATTTTTTTATTTGCTTTGTTCTAACTCATATGGAGGAAAGCACAGGTGTTGGAAATAAGACAAATACTTTTCTCATCTAAAAGCTGTTTTCCGACTGGACGACATTTACTCAGAGCGATCAATGTCCCATGTCCTTGGTCTCCTCTCTCATGCTCAAGGGAAATATGAACTTAAATACAACCTCACCACCTTAATTTACCCTTTCACCAAGCAAAGGACGAGCTCTCTAGCAAAAGGCTCAAGGGAAATAGCCTGACTCCCTGTTCCCACAGATCCTGAGGGGACTAACCCAGAGTTGGGATGGCACACTAGTTGGTTGAGCCGTGAGTGTGGCCCTCATTGCACTACGGACACATACACACACACACACACACACACACACACACACACACACACGTGCTGCTTCCTCTAAGAGGTGGGTCTTGTGTGGATCAATTCCTCCTTTATGAGGAACGTTGAAGATATGACCAAAAGGTCATCAGATGGAAGTCAGATGGAGGACCACACTGTCTCATTGGAGAAGGGGGCTAGGACATGAACAAGGAGGCTTGTTTGTACACACAGCATGTGTGTGTGTCTGTATGGGGGGGCACTTATGGACTTATGGAGGCCAGCGACGTCATATGTGCACACATGATGGCACATGAAGGCAGACAAAGTTTGAGGCTGGTGATAAGGGAAGGATTTGAGCTGAAATTGTCTGATTTGGGTTCACAGATATTGTATATGGAAAGGCTGAACAGAGGGGAGAGAAGCAGTAATCAATGGTTTCTCTGTCCTGGATTTTTGTAAGGCAGTCCAAGGTCTCACAGGATCTAGCATGAGGATGGCTCATGCTCGAGGTCAAAAGCGGCTGATTACTCTCCCACGGACTTTTGCGAGAGACATAATATCCCTCCTCAGGGCATCACTTGAATAGAAATGTGTACAAACAAGCTTTATAATGTCAGCAATTGAACATGAATTTAGTAAGCAATTTCAAAGCTTGTGATAGCCAATTTCAATTTCAAAAGGCCCCCAGTGTGATAACAGCTTATTATTCTCTAATCTTATTCCACAAAAGAACATCAGACATTTAACAATAGATTCATCAGCCGTGCTACAAAGTGACTGCGTTCAAAGACTTCATGTAACTCTCACGTGTTGCAGCCTGTCTCATTTCCATGCATGGGGAGTGATGTTTTACTAAACACTGTGCAGGTTTGACATCTCAACTGGCATTTGTACAATCAGTGTTCCTTTAAAGCTGGGGACTTGTGACTCTTTAGTATCTATTGTCATCTCCAGCACTTCTCAAGTTCTTCCCTCCCTCAGCTTCAAAGCTAGGCCACATTAATGCAGACAATATCCCCTCTTACCTGAGGCGGCAGGCGGAGACTGTGCTTTCCCAATTCTCCATGGAGTGTCACGTTGTGCCTCTCTTCCTTTCTCTGTCAGCATCGGCACAGCAGGGCTTGTCATTTGGTTCCTGAATTTTTCATGCAGGTGCATTTGCATGATCACAGTTCTGTGTCACTCCTTCCTCTGGTAGGTTAAATGCGGCCTAGCACTTGAACTTCCCAGTGACTCCGCTGAGGCAGAACAGAAGTGAGACAAGCATGCTTGCTGGGACTGTCAATGCAAGAGCTGTCTTGTTTCAAGGGGTGGCCCATTGCATTTCAACTCTTGGGCAATTACATGAGTGGCACACAAAAGACAAACTCAAACAAAGGTTGGTTTACATCTATTACAGAATCACTTAACACATGCTATGTCATTTGGGTGACAGCTCATTTCCTTTCGCTGAGTAGGGGACATGTCTTAGTATTCCAAATATGAACCAGTGTTGCAAGTCTTATTTATTGTTGCAAGAAAAGTAATCTGTTTCAATCAGATGAGTGAGTTTAATCACTTGACTGTCGCTCTCCAAAGACTCAGATCAAAACAAGTCAAAATATCCTCTGAGTTATGATTTTTGTCAGCAAATATCAATTTTAGAAATCTCATTTAAGCTTGGGATGAGTACAAAACTTTCAGGGTAAATCTGTTTTCGAACTTCATCTAGCAATTTCCATGAAAAAACTGATGATTAAGTATTGATGCTTCACTTCTTTTACAGAGACTTGTTTTATGGGAGGTTTATTACAGCAAACGTGTTAAAAGACAGTTTATGTTGTATTCTCTCGCATGTATTACTTATTATATAGCGTTATCATAGTAACTGTGGGCTACCTCTGTCAGCAGATTAAGACATTTACCCTCTCCATTTCTTTAATACTCTCTTAATGATTTCTTAGCAGTTTGTGCCAAATATCAATCCTATTTGACTCTCAATCCATTATTAGAATTTACATTTTAAATATGTAAGTAAAATAAACAGAAAAACTCATTTTCTTACATCAAAAAGCTAGTTGAAATAACTGAAATCAAATAATCAAAGAGATTTAATTGAGTGTGTGAAAATGTTCTTCTTCTGTAAATGCAGGAAGCACATCATTGGTGATTTTAAAAAAAAGAGTTCTTGTCTGAGATCTGTCTTTTATGTACCTGAAATTCTCTCAGATCTGCATTAATCTGTCATTAGCGGAGCAGACAACAAACACTTAAAAGAGAGGAGACACAGGCTGCTTCAGACACGGGATAGAAGAGCAGCAGGCACAGTCAAAACATGGTGGAACATGTCCTCATAGAACATGTAAGCGACCGGAAGCGTCTGGGGTCAAATTATACACATCTGATTATGAAAGAGGAGATAGTTAGAAGATGGTGATCCCTTGTAGTTACCAACTTCCTCAGAGAAAATTGTGTTCATTTGACTTTCTCTTGGCAGTGTTCTGCTACATGATCTGCCTCTAAATGAATCACTTTCAAGTGTTTTACAAGAAAAACTGCACATATGTTTGCC
Source organism: Acanthurus reversus (assembly GCA_029823135.1). NCBI lineage: Eukaryota > Metazoa > Chordata > Actinopteri > Acanthuriformes > Acanthuridae > Acanthurus > Acanthurus reversus. The sequence continues at coordinate 3,120,762 of JAPXVT010000022.1, forward strand.
CTGCCAGTTTTTGTCTTATAAAAAAACATATCTGTGGAAGATTTTTACCTGAACAACGAAGGTGCAATTGCAGGGATCAGATTCAAAACCCTGTTGCAGGTATATGGTGTTAATTTTTCCTGATGACGAAAGACGGATAGAGAGACAGGCTTATTCATAAATACCATGTGTCAGTTTGTGTGTCTGAACAAGAAACAGGGTGCAGGCAGATGTTGCACATTATGTACCAGTTACTGCCTCTAAAATTGCTCCGCAAATGAGGATCTTAATGAGAGGCAGTGTTCGTGGGTCAAGGAACAGCCTAATCATGCTAAGTCAATTGCATCTTTTCTCTTTGTGTGTGTGTGGGTTGCGTGTGTGCGTGCACGTGTGTGTGTGTGTGCGTGTGTGTAACACAGTGAGCAGATGAACCAGCATTTGTCTGACTGAAGAGCAGTGCCAGTCCTCATATTTCTTCATTTTCCTCTCTCACCCTGTGCTCCAAGTCTGGCTGGACACTTAAATACATTAACCACACAATATGGAGTTGTCTTGTTTCACCAGCAAAACAGATGTCAAACACACGTCTTTGTTCATTTTCTCTCACTTACGTTCAGTTCTAAAAGCTCCCGCTGTAAGTTTAAGCTTCAACATGTACTTTGCATAATGAGCTTACAACTGATCGTTAACAACATGTAAAAGATCAGCAAGGGTGAAGTATAAGTGTGTCTATTAAAAGAAAAACAACATTTTAAACATAAACTGTCATATAAAGATCAATATCATGTTTCAGTATTTCAGAGTAATTTCTCTTTGCCGTCATTCGTGTAGCTGTTGATCTTTGATATTACAACAGAGATTTATAGCCTTGTAAAACAGCACTTGCAGACGCAGGGGAACCCTCATTCTATATAGTGCTTTTGTGTAAGTGTGTGTGTGTGTGTGTGTGTGTGTGTGTGTGTGTGTGCTTGTCTGTAATAGCTTAACAGCTACAAACACTTTTCACTAACATGGATATGTTGCTTTGAATGTTACTGTAATCTTTATACATTGTGATGTCACTTACACAGTTTTTGTGACATTTCATTGATTTGCAGTCACATATTTATTCATCAGGTTCAACATAAATAAAATATGGACACATTTTACTGTACATAGAGTTTTCTTCTTGAAAAGTACTGGTTTCTTTTCAAATTCCAAAAGACTCCTTTCGTGTTTTAAAGGCCTTCCATTCATCTGTTAAGTCATTAAATTGTTTTATCACTGCAAATTTGCAGTGCAAATTTTAACTGAAATCGGATTTCACGACACACAATAAATCAAAACTTCACAGTACATATTTTAAAATGTGAACAAAATTATGGGTTATTTTTTCAATTTTTTTTTGATGTATGCCTTATTTTACTTATGGACATTATTTTAAATCTGCCTGAATAATTAAATAAAATAGATGTTACATAATAATCTCTAATTTTATTTCTCACACCTGTGTTTACCCGACTATAACATATCAAAATGTCCTTTGTAATAAGCCTGAAAGTGTTTGGGAGGCACCAGCTACACTTGACACTGAGAAAAACATGTAATTAAATGACAGTTTCTAATTTAAATGTTGGTGATACAAAGGGATTAGATCCCAATATACTGTTTTTAGTAAAAAAGCTTATATATGAAAATAGCATCCATTCTTTGCATCTCTTCACTTTGCAGGAATGCCTTCTTTCAGCATATTTCTGTACAGCATGTGTCAGAAAAGACATTTGGATAAAATCAAGTGGAACACCATAAAGGGCATGATGGCTTATGAGGAACTATCTCCATTCATTGGGCAGTATGTCCTCATATTTTGAGTATTGTCGTGGCTTTGTCTATTTGTTTGACTTTTCACCACCTCTAATCTTTTACTATTATTTGTGAGTTTTACTTGGCCAGGAGTTCCACAGACTTTTTGCAACTAAGCTTTTGTCAGCTGTGCAGATGGTGCTCATCAGGTCTTATGAGGTTAGCACTAGCTAGCAAAATTTTAGGAACAAAGGAGATTTGTGACAGGCACAGACAGTACCAGGTCAACACTGACAGATTATGACATGATGAATGATGTTTTGACTGGCAGGCAAGTAAAATGGACATGGTAAATAAGATTTCTTAGATTTATTATTAAAAATTATTTTTTATAATGTTACATGACAGTGATAGTGATCCAATGTTGTGGGTTTTTTTCTGTTATTTGTAGTATTTTCCCTCATCTTTGTTAAAAAGGCTCCCCAGGGGGAAAGGAAGGGGGTCCAAGAGGCCTGCGACCAGCCAGCCACATTAAGGCAAGCAGCCGTGTTGTTGGACAGACAAGGACGCCTTTCAGTGCTCGAAATTCAACAATATTTTCCTTGTGGAATCAGTAAAAGTCTCTAACTGTACTGTATCTGACTGCACAGTGTAAGCTTGTTTACCAGCAAAATGTTCAACAAAGTTCTTAATTTCAACTAGTCTACACCAAATTTAATTGCAGTCACAAAAAATGGATTTAAAATCTGGTAGCTATAAAACATGTAAGAAAATTAATTAAAAAGAAATGAAATGTAATTAGTTACATTACCTAACTATTCAAGTGAAAAAAAGGATTTTTTGTAAAGTTACTTGTGATCTTTAACCCGCTTCATTTCCTAACCTTCTAAACACTGCCTATAAGTCAGAGAGTGGGTAAAGAGGACAAATGAATCTTTGGTAGCATCATCTTCATCCACAGCATCAAGATGATTAAGAATTCTTTTATATATAAGTTTTTTAATACTTTACAGCCAAAATATCTGACCCACAGTGGTTTGGACTTGATCTTAACCATTGCTCAGCTAAGTGCCTCTGATGAGAGCCCAGCATGTGACATGGGCTGACCAAGCACCACACTGCCCAGGGATGTGAAGGATCATGATTTTATGACAACTGCTTTAATAGCAAAGATGGATAATATGCTTGGAGATTAATCAGTGGTTTGGTGTTTAATGAAACAAAAAAACATGCATGCCTAGAATAACGTACTTTATTTATATTTCCTGTCGTGATTTAGGCCTACATGTTTAACAAATATGTTATATAATATTACTACAGGAGGCTGCTTAGTTGAGTCTTTAAACACAGAACAGCCCAATAATCAAGGTAATTTTAGGCCTAATTAAACACATTTGATGTCCTTCTTTTTTTCAAACTTAACTCTAAGGTTTCACATTTAACACCTGATCTTGAAAATTTGTATTTTGCATAGTTTTAGTTCCACCAGGACCGCTTATGCTACTCAGTCACAGACCCACCTTCTTAAACCACTGTACTTGAATGGGGATCGTTTGCCGTACTTCAACGTTAACTGTGGTAAAATGACGTAAATACGATGACGCGGGTGACCAACACGGAAAACAGCGGGGTTATTTGAAAGTTGTAAAGTGTTACTGTGGTTACTGACAGCGGTGTGATTCTTTGTGACACGTTGTTTGGTCTAACAGAAAAAGCTACAAAGACTACTTTTACTGGATAATTTACGCTAAACGCTGACTTTGAAGCATGAAGTGACGCTGTTCGCGGCATTAACTTCACGCCGGAAGGCTGTCAACGGCAGACAAGACACGGAAACTATGAATGTTTGTTAGGTGGCTAACGTTAGCTTAGATAGCTACATTAGCACTATATTATATTAGCGCAGTGATTTTTCAACAGTTTTGACGTTTCCCTTTGTAGCAAGTTCTCGGAACAGGTGAGAGACAAACTGTTGTTCTTCATTGTCTCATTCTGGGAGCGTGCTAATGGCGTGTAACTAACGTTAGCTCACATCAGATGAGTAGCATAAATCGTGTGTAAATAATGTTTTCAAAAAGATAAACTCGATTCCAAGTTAACTGTGTCATCGCCGATTAAATATCGTTACGATTGGGCTTGCATGGCGATGACGGTGCCATCTGTATTAATGTTACGTCTTTAAACCTCTGCTACAACTGTTATTTCTTACTCGAGGGGCTATAAATTGAGACCAGTTGTTATTTTGCTACTTTTTCAGTCCCAGAATGTCCGACACCCGCATCCAGGTGTTGGAGGAGCAAGTGAAGAGTTTATCAGATGAATTAATGCAATGCCAGGTATGTATAAATGTTCAATAACAGTGGGATGTGATCTGGGCACGATTGTGGTGTCTGCTATCTGTGGCATGTTGTATGTTATCGGAAAAACAAACTGTGCAGACTAAAAACAGGGGCACATGAAATTGCTCTGAAAGAATCAAATTTATTGAGTGACCTGTTGACAGCAAATGTTGGCATTGTTTAGCTCGGTTTCTAAGTGGTTAAGGTGTTCAAGTGTCCCACCCTGATTATTAGTTTTAGGTAAAATCTGTTTGTGTGACTTGTGTGCACTCATGCAGCACATAAGGTTAACACTGTTTGTCAGCTGTCTGTAATTGGTACATGAACTTCTGTTGTCATTCATTTTAGCATGTTATGAGACAGATGAAGCAATGAGTGAATAACTACTTTTGTGTGTAGTGTGAAAAAACAAACAATTTTTAAATGTTGATTGTTATGAGCCGAGTCTGCAGACACTACCACAAACACTGCTGTGGTTCATTTGGTCCGACTGCACGTGAATCTTAAAGTTTTCAGCACCTTTTCCTTTACTGTGTGTTAAACTTTTTTGCCTTTTCACTTTTTGTCACTGTCACTATCAGACTATAAGTACCCTCTTTATTAAGTGGGTAGCCAAACTATTTATCATCTTAATTACCTTTACATTTATTTTTGACAAAACAAAACAAAAACTATCACTCACCTAAAATACTTACATAATATGACCTCATTATGTAACATCATTAAAGAAAAAAAATGTTTTCTCTCTTTCAAGATAACAGTGCATGTTGGAAAGTACACCTGTTTCACCTCCACTGACTTGAAATCAAAAAGCATGAACTCATAATTACATTTTTGAGGCCTAGCAACTGAAATAGAAAAATCATGTCTGTTTTCAGTGTGTTAATTGATGCTTCTTAATTGCATAAAGCATTTTTTATTTCTTGAGTTGTCACTACTGTTAAACTTCAGAGTTCTGTAAATGACCTGAGCACTCTTTATTATTGTTTATGAATGTTCAGCAAAGTAAATAATGTACATTAAATATATTCTTCCAGGCTACAATTTAGAAAAATGGATCCTTCACTTTTTCTTTTAATTCAAATACTTACAAAAACATTGTCCAGAAATTGCTCCTGAGCAGTCTGAGAATCTTTCATTTTCACTTTGTGAGTCAGTGATTGAAGGAGGTTGTCCTTGCATACTCACCACCAGGTGGTGCCTAATAACATGAGTGAACTCAGCCCAGCATCTCTCACTTTGCATATCCACATTACCTTGTGTACAGGTAGGTAGACAGCTGTGGGGTTCGTCAGATGATGTGTTACATTTGAGCTTTTATTAGACCATCGATACCACCTATCACATGGGACAGGAACAGTTGTTGTGGTGCTGTTTGCTAACACTGAATGTGGACCTTTTCCTTATTTGTGCTGTGTATAAAGTTTAGTTTCACCTTTGAAGTTCATTTAAAACTTAACTGTTTAGGAGACATAAGGGCATCCTTACAAACCTGTGTAGTTTTGCAAGTCCACATATACATAATGTACTTCTTTAAACAAAAACTCCATTCATTTCCTACTTTAAAAAATATGTACATGTATACAATATATATTTACACAGTGTATACAATATAAATAGAAGGCTAACTTAACAGTACAGAGAAAAATATATTTTTAGGCAATTTACTGGAAACTAAATGTAAGATAATGTTTTTTTTACTTGTTTCCTAATGTGTTTCCAGTGTTGGAGCAAGTGAATGTATGTGTTTACTTCTGTTTTTCTCACCTAAGAACCAACAAAAACGTGCAACTGCTGTGCATCA